>CM072525.1:43319498-43369498 GCA_036898135.1 Oncomelania hupensis | reverse complement strand
GATTCAGTTATCAAATGCACTTTGCAGTAAACCATTATAGTATAATTGCCTTTATAGTTAGTTAATCTACTATTCTAGTGTAAGGAATTGACTTACATAAAAGTCTGTTCAACTTTCGATTCTAGTGAAAATTGTTTTACGTCGATGACGCACATTTCGCCATTTCCGGTCGTTGTAATGATCTGAAGAAAATGGATGTGTGAATGTAGTGCAGTGAGTTTGTTAATGTAAAAGTCGTGTCCAGCCCTCTTTGGAGGGTTTTTATGTGGATGTAATCAGGGGACAATAATGCGGTAAATCAATTAATCAACATTGGGAAGCTGATCATCACCATCGTGCCAAAGCCATAGGACTGCCATCTTCATTGAACATCGACTGTGCCATTGAAACAAGATCATCTGCCATCTATTACATTTACTCCATGCTTACCTGACACATAAACCACCAACAAGCTTACACACGCACTCATACTACACAAACTCACCAAAAGACTTCTGCTTTGTGATTCGTTTGTAGCGTATATCCCTCGGCCGAGGTCAAGGACATCATTCTCCTTTGGCCTTCACCTATCTTTCTTACCCCCAGTAATCTCCCTTACACCCTTCCCCCTTTTAACTAGAATTATTTTGTTCAAGTTTTTAACTAAAATTATTTTGATAAAGTAATCCTATCCTTCTCTTATGTTTTACCCCCCTCTGCCTTCACTTATCTTTTATCCCACCCTAGTGTTAAACTTATACGTTATTCCCTACACTTACTCCCCCATATTATTTATCCCCTATCTTCTGTCAACATCTCAATATTCAGTTAACATCTATCCCCTGCTTTAAATCCCCCTTATGAACCTTTAACGCTCTGAACATATAACCCTTCTGAAATTATAACACTATGAACATATAAACTTTTTGAAACTATAACACTATGAACATATTATAACCCTTCTGAAACTATAACACTATAAACCTATAAACTTTCTCAAACTAATTCATTACGAAAACAACTTGCCATGCAATAGCCACCCCTCTAATTTAAATCTTTCTTCTGAAAACTAGTATAACTCTATAAACACATAACTTAACACATTAAAAATAACACTTGCTCGCCATGCTATGGCCACCACATCACGCCTACGAGTCAACCTTGCTCGCCATGCTATGGTCACCACACCCCCATGCTATGGCCACCACACCCATCATAAAAATAACAAATGCTCGCCATGCAATGGCCACCACATCACGCCTACGAGTCAACCAATGGCAGCGCTGAAGAATTGAAACCCTCAGCCGGTGTATTACCCTTAGGCCCATGAACCCGGCTGGCTATCAGCAGCGTCACCGTTGGAAGACTCAAGCAACCTGTCAATGGCCCCATCCGAAAGAGAAACCTCCGGGGCCACGAGAAGTCGCTCCTCCAGGCCCACCATCTCGACGTCAATGGACAGGGAGCCACCACTCCTATCTCCTAGTCGCTTATCTGTTTCTGCGACCTCGCTCCCCACCATCGACCCCGAGAGTGTTTCCCCAGACACACCTGCAGCCCCTACACCATTCACCCCTTCTTCATCCCGTGATTTTTTCGGAGGACTTTTACAATTGCGCGCCTGATCATTGCGCATCCCCTCCCTCAACACCATTTTCGTCCTCCGGGGGGACTCTGGGGATTTTAGGGTCTGCTCTCGGTCCCCTAACGGCAGAGCCCACTGGCGCCCCCTCCACGCCTCCAGTACGCCACAAGCTCTGCCTCCGATGGCTTCAGTGCCCACAGGTGCATCCGAGAGGGGAACCATAGGTCCTTAAATTCGAGGCAACCCCTATCAAATTTTCTTTTGGCCGCCTCGAACTGACCTCGAGCCATTGCCTCCCTCCTCCGCAAAACGACATCGGGCACCTTCTTCAATGCCGTCTCCCGCCCGGCATCGCTCCCCGAAGGAGTCACCCCCGATGATCCCCGATCCGATCCCATACCTTTAGACTGCTTTGTACTCGGAATCGGACCAGAAACCGCCGACGGCCCATTTATTCCGGCCCCAATCTCCCCGCCCGTTCTCTGCCCCACTGGCCGAAACCCATTACCTGCTTCATCACTTCGGCCAGGCATAGCTCCTCCAACACCCGATGCGGGTATTCTCTTCTGAGCCAGACCCCCCACCCCTAGTCAGACTCACAGGACCTCTAGACGAGGCCAGCATCACCGGGGCTGACGCCGCCACTAGGGCATAAGAACGTCTAGTTTCACCTGGCTCTTTCTCCTTACCTTTGATACCAAAGTCCTCTCCTGGTCCCCCACGACTCCCACCCCCAACAGCGCCCCCAAAGTGACATCCCAGACCAGCCGCCGATACCGAAGGGCCCCCCATTGTAAACTGTCTAAAATGTTCTCTCTCTTTGGCCCCCACCCATCTCAGCAGCTGTTCCAAAATGCCCCAAAGGCACAACAACGCCGAAAAACTCGGGGGTGAAAGCCGCTACGGACCCCTCTCCGGCCTTCTCCCAGTCCACAATTCCTCCATATTTTAAAAAAAAATCTTCCTCAGGCCCAGAGAGACTGGAGATCTCTCCCCCTTGCACCCAACTTGTCGAGCGGCAAAGGTCAAACAATGCCGCCACTGTACCCGCCGACCCACCATGCACCCGAGCCGACAACCACTCCATAGCTCTCACTATCATCGGCCCAGGCGCACCGTAAAACCCCGCCGGCAAGTGACAGCGGATCATGTGCACTCTATGCGCACCCACTTCCATCAACTGCGCGCACAGGGTACACGTGATCAACCGCGGTGTCCCCCTCCCCTCACCTCCCTGCCTGAGGGGAACACCGCCACCATTCTCTTTCTCTTCACCTCCCTGCCTGAGGGGAACACCACCACCATTTTCTTTCTCCTCCCCTCTCCGCTGTGGCAGGGCGCTGCTGGTACTCGCCACCACCTTCACCCCACCAGCACTCTCTACTCTACCGCCTTTCGCTCCTTCCACCTGAGTCCCTCCTGGACCACGCCAGGCCCTGTAGCCACCACCACGCGTTCTTTCTCCACCACCGTTCCCTACGTTTCCCCGTCCATTTCCTCTTCCCCTTCCTCTACTTCCTCTTCCGTTTCCTCTTCTTCCCACCTTTCCCTCTTCATACCATTTTTGCCACCCGCCCTTTCTTTTTTTTCGAGCTACTACCTCCCATGTCTCTTTCCCATCTTCCAGCTGTCTATCCATCTGCAACAGACGAGGACTCAATCTCACAATCTGCGCATAAATACTCTTTTAGCTCTCTAGCTTTTGATGGGGACAATTGCACACAGTCACAATGAAACCACTGATCACAGCCATCACACTGCACCATCACTCTTCCATCGTCCACCCCAGCACAGACACAGTACACAGGCTGATTCATCATGACCGACTGCTCTTTTCCATACTCCACTAGATTTGTACTCTGCTCATTTAACACTCGGTGCCTTTTTCTTCGAATCCAGATAGGCAAACGTCCTTCAAATTTCTTCAGTCGATCATGATGCACTGTTTGTTCCTTCCTTCGCGAAGCAAACCTATACAAGATCGGCGATATTACTTTTATCACTAGAAACGGCCCTTTCCAGCATGGTGATTATTTTTTGCTTTGGCCAATCTTAGTGGCCGAATTAACCAGCATCACCATATCACCGACCCCGTACTCAACTACATTTTCAACTTGACTTCTGTGTCTCTGCTGCCGACGCTGTTGTGCTTGGAGTCTCTCTCTATTCTATGACAGCTCTGCATGTCAGCTTCCAGAGACTGCACAAAGTCATTTGTACACTCCTTTTGTTCTTCCTCACCAACCATTAACTTCAAGGGTGTGCACACTTCCGACCAAGCATTAATTTGTTAGGAGTGAACCCAGTGCACTTGTGAACCGTGCTCCTCACTGCTGCGACCAACGAGGGGAGTTTCCTATCCCAATCATTCTGCTTTTCTCCAATAGCACAACGCAGCAATTGCAACAATGTGCGATTCACTCTCTCCACCTGCCCATTTGCACTAGGATGATATGGGGTGGTTCGTTTCTTGGTGATTTCAAGCAGTTCGCACAACTCCCGGAACACTTGGCTCTCAAAATTGGTCCCTTGATCAGTTATTATCTCTCTGGGACAGCCAAATTTCAAAAACAAATGCTCCACCGCTGCTTTAGCCACCACCTCCGCAGTCTGATTGGGAATCGGAACCGCCTCAGTCCATTTGGTGAACTGGTCTATCATCACCAAAACATACACATTGCCTGCCTCTGTTTTAGGTAGGGGCCCTAGTATGTCTAAATGGACTTTCTCCATGGGCATTCCAGCAGTATAAATGGAAAGAGGGGCTCTCCTTTTCCAAGTCAGTGGTTTTCCTTTTGCACAAGATTCGCACGACTGCACATATTTTTCAACTTGTGCCGTCAAACCTGGCCAAAAGAATAATTGTCTCACTTTTTCTTTTGTTTTTTCCACACCAAAATGACCTGCAACCACATGATCATGGGCAAGGCTTAAAATCATTTCTCTCATATGCTCAGGAACCACAATCAATTCACCCCTTCCAACCCATCGGTACATAAGCACTCCCTCCCTACAAAACAGTTGTTCCCGGGAAGACCACAGCGCCTTCACTTCAGCTGACTGTTCCATCCACTCGGCTTGTTTGGGCCGCTCTTTTTCCAACCAACCCCGAACTATACGCAGACTTTCATCTTGCTCCTATTCTTGTCTCCATTTCTCCTTCGTCATGACAGTAGCCCAATTGCTCTCTTTCTCCTGTTTGTGGTCTTTATCATTGTCTTTATTTCTATCACTACCATGACTGGTGCTTGCTCCCTCGTTCACCCTGCCCACACACACTTGTCTAATGTGTGGACAAAAAGCTGGGTTCACCATCGCCAATGGAACAACGTCATCAATGTCTTCTTCAAACCTACTCCATTGATTAGTTGCTCTCTGACAGTAGGCACAACCTCCACAGGGCAATTTATCCACCTGCATTCCTGCTCTATAACAGTCACACTTTTCCAAGTCATCCGGCATCCGCGACAGGGCATCAGCATTTTCATGCAATGCTCCTTTTCGATGGATTATCTGCATGTCGTACTGTGCCATCTCCTCCATCCATCTGGCTAGCTGCCCTTCAATCTCCTTGAATCGCATCAGCCAGGTTAGACTATTGTGATCTGTTCTGATCAGGAATGTTCTGCCCAAAACATAGTGTCGGAAATGCCTGACAAAAGTAACTATCGCCAGCAACTCTTTTCTGGTGGTACAGTAACGTTTTTGTACTGGGGTCAGTCGTTTGCTACAGAAGGATATAGGCCTCACTATACCATCCTGACACTGATACAAACACCCTCCTATCGCATCATTAGACGCGTCAGTGTCCAAAATGAACATGCCCTCTCTCTGTGGCATAGCCAACACTTCTGCTGAAGCCAGTATGTTCTTCAGCTCCACAAATGCCTGTTCCTGTTTTTCTTCCCATACGAAAGGAGCTTTTCCTGTCAGGTCATACAACGGAATCGCTTTTTCCGCCAACCATGGCATGTGTTCTCGGTGGTAATTTATGAATCCCAGAAAACTCTCCACATCTTTGGTGCAATTTGGTCTGGGCCATTTTTGGACAGTTTCCAGACTTTCTGGATCAATCTCAACCGAATTCTCACCCACCACTTTTCCCAGAAATTTTGCTTTTGTATGAAACAGCACACATTTTTTTGGTTTAAGTTTGAGATTGTACTGTCAAAATCTTTGCAAAACTTCTCTCAGGTTATCGAGATGATCCTCAAAAGTCCTACCCAACACCAACACATCGTCCAAAAATGCCAGCACCGATTTTCAGGTAAGACCTCTGAGTACCAAATTCATGGCTCTTTGAAATGTACTAGGAGCGTTGGTTAGGCCAAATGGCATCCTCACAAACTCAAATAACCCGTATCTTGTGATGAACGCCGTCTTTTCTCTAACTTCAGGGTGTACTTCCACCTGCCAATAGCCTGCCGCCATGTCCAACGTACTCATGTACTTGTTCCCAGCCAACGAATCGATGCAATCAGATATCAAAGGAAGCGGAAAAGCATCTTTCTTAGTCATGGCATTCAACCGTCTATAATCCAGACACCATCTTACACCACCATCTTTTTTCCTTACAAGTACCGGAGCCGAAGCCCACAGCGATTCTGAGGGCTGTATCACTCCTGCCTCAAGCATCTGTTTCAAATGCTTTTCTTCTTCACCCTCAAAACCCCTCGGGGTTCGTCTCATGCGTTCTCTGAACGTATCGGCTTCTTTCTCAATTGTATTCACTCGGTGTGGAGCTGCTGTAAAACAACCAAGATCAAGGTCATGAGCTGCAAAAACATCACTGAATTCGATCAGTAAATCTTGTAGACTTTGTTTCTGTTCTTCATTTAAACCTTCAGCTGATCTTTCAAACAAAGCCTTCAAATGAGCTGGGAGCTCTTTCTTCTTTTGCACCACTCTCACTTTTCTTTGTAGCCTTTTTTGTAACTGTTTCTTATTTTCCGTTCGTACACTTTCTCCTTTATCCTCCATTTCCTCTGCCTCCATCGCTGTCCCTACCACCATACCCGCTTCAAGAAATATGGCTGAATCTGTATCATTAACACACTGAATCATGGCCAAATTTCCACCTGGATGAAAGGATGCTGGAATAAGACATGGAGCAGCTTCTTTAATGGGAGAAAATACAAACTCGTTTTCCAAGTCTGTGGACAATTTTCCTACAGTGAATGTGATGGAGTTAGGTGGAACGCGTGTCCTGCCAATCAACTGAACTCTGCACACCCTAAACTGCTCTGAGTTTTCTCTCATCAGTGTGGCCTGTAAAATTTGTTTGCGCCAACGGACTTCACAACTCCCAAAGTCTACCACCATGCCAAACTTGGAGAGAAAATCCAGCCCAATCAACATGTCATCATCAATGTCTGCAGCTACCACACTCTCTACTACACTCTCATCACCTATCGTTATCTTCACATCTTCCACCACCTCACCTATTATCATATCACTCCCAATGCCTTTCAATTGTATAGGCCTTCTTTTCTTTTCATTTCCCACCCTACTCAGCACGTCCTTCTTCACCACCGTGACTGAGCCGCAGAATCAACAACTGCTGAAATCGGCTGGCCTTCCACAAAAATTGTTACCAACATACTTTTACCCTCTGCAAGCGGGCTAGTAGCATAGACAGTCTTTATCTCCATCCTCCCCACCTTTCCTATTTCCCCCTGTCTCTGCTGTTTTTGAGAGAATTTGTGCCCGTTCAAATTCCCTCCCTCCCTTTTAACTCAGAAATTCCTGCACTGGTCGAACGAGCCGATGTACCATTTGAGTTCTTACAGTGTTTTCTGGTGTGACCCTTTTTATTACACAATCCACAAAATGGGTCGTTGATGCACCTGCTAGCCAAATGCCCCTTCTGCTCACACTTGAAACAAACTACTTCCTGACATTCATTAGCCATGTGACCCTTTTTCTGACAACGGAAACATCTTCGAACAGATTTGTCAGTGACCATTTGAGTTAATTTCTGTACACTGCTTTCCAGGTCTTTCAATTTGTTCTGTAACCCCCCTGAATTGGTCTCTTGCTTCAGCTCATCGAGCTGTGTTGTAAGAGCTTCAATGTACTTTTTCAGAGAATGCTTCTCTTCCTCTCCTTGTTTGTCATCGGGGATTGTCACAGCTCTAATTTTTGATGTGGCAGTCATCATCCCCATCGCCTTTTGATTCTCTACATACATCTCTATTCCCTCAACTGCCATCTCCAAAGAGGTATATTGTCTGCCCAAACCAAAAAATCCGGCTTCTTTATTCCTACAGCCAACCAAAAATCTCCTGATAACTTCATTTTCTAAGTATTGCTCAGGAAGACCAGCAAAAGAATCAGTGCCCACCCCTCTTACTCTATCTGCATATTCTCGTAGTCCCTCCTTCTCTTCTTGTACAAGATTTGCGAATTGCATCCTGAGAGCTTCAAAGGACATGAGCCGTCCAAAGCGTTTCTCCAAGGCTTCCATAGCTCTCATGAAATCTAATCTCGTTGCTGCAGGCAGCTGTTCAAAATAATGCAGTGCATCACCTGTCAAATGCATTCCTAAATACAACGCCGCCTCCTCCATGTTCCATTCCCTCAAGAACATATGTCTCCTGAATTGGCCCATGAAATCCTTCCAGGGTGTTCGGCCATCATAGAAGGTCAATTTTGGCAACATCCTCTCCCCTCTCCTTTGCTTGATTTTCTCTTCTTGCTGCATGTCCCATCTTCCATACTCACGTCCTCTTTCTCTCTCTTCACCCCTATAACCGAACCGATCATCACCAAATTTAGTTTCATCATCTTTCACCCTTCTGTCTTCGTCTAAGTCTCTCTCCCCTCTGCCTCCTTCATTGTTTCTTTCTCTTCTGCTTTCTTCCCTTTCTCTCTCCCTTCTGTCACAGTCCAATTCTCTCAGTTTCCTGCCGTTATCACTTTCTCTTCTCCCTCTATTCTCTCTTCTTTCATCATATTCCCACACACCCAAATCCAAGACATTTTCTCTCCTCACTTCTTTGAAACCCTTCACTGGTTCCGAGTAACGACGAGGTACCGCAGCTTCAGCCATATAAGTCGGCAGCGGTGCAGAACTTGCCCTCTGTGGCTCCAAGAATACCCTATTCCCCATCCTATACCGGACTTGATCTTGCAATTCCTCTAGGGCCTTGGTTCGCCGTTCCACCTCCTCTTGTTGCCGAGCAATGTCTCTCAACACCTGTTCCCTGCACACTCCTCGGCTATCTTCCATCTCACTCTCTCTGCTCACTCTTCTCACTCCTCCTCCAGGTAGCACCTGAACCGGTAAGGTTTCCCGTACCACACACTCTCCCTGCTGCTGCTTTACCCACCCTCGCATCATTCTGCGATCACTATAGCTCAACCCCTCCATCCTTTCTAAATCTTCCATTGTCAGCTCAGTGTTTTGCAAAAAAGCAGCAACCAATCTTGCTTTCTCCACCGGCACATTCAAAGCAGCCATAACATCATCCACCCTAATAACTCTCAAATATTCCGCCCCCCTATCCCCATTCCTATCCTCATCCCCTGAACTCCACATCTTGATATCTCACCCCAAACTCCACATAAAATATCCTGTATTCTGGAAAAAACAAAACAAAACAAAAAACAACAACATATTAACCATTTTCATCCAATATATCAAGTAATATACATGCCAACTCTCTCTTGAGTTATAATGACCAATTATGTTAACAAAAAATGTAATTCCCCCCTAATGCCCCCAATCAAATCATAACGCCCGAGAAACTCACCACCCAACAACCTGAGTCTCAGTCTATTGTAACTCGAAGCGAACAAAAAATGTAATTTCCCCAATCAAATCATAACGCCCGAGAAACTCACCACCCAACAACTTGAGTCTCAGTGTATCGTAACTCGAAGCGAACAAAAAGTGTAATGCCCCCAATCAAATCATAACGCCCGAGAAACTCACCACCCAACAACTTGAGTCTCAGTCTATTGTAACTCGAAGCGAACAAAAAATGTAATTCCCCCAATCAAAGCATAACGCCCGAGAAACTCACCACCCAACAACTTGAGTCTCAGTCTATAGTAACTCGAAGCGAACAAAAAATGTAATTCCCCCAATCAAAGCATAACGCCCGAGAAACTCACCACCCAACAACTTGAGTCTCAGTCTATTGTAACTCGAAGCGAACAAAAAATGTAAATCATCCAATCAAATCATAACGCCCGAGAAACTCACCACCCAACAACTTGAGTCTCAGTCTATTGTAACTCGAAGCGAACAAAAAATGTAATTCCCCCAATCAAAGTATAACGCCCGAGAAACTCACCACCCAACAACTTGAGTCTCAGTCTATTGTAACTCGAAGCGAACAAAAAATGTAATTCCCACAATCAAATCATAACGCCCGAGAAACTCACCACCCAACAACTTGAGTCTCAATCTATTGTAACTCGAAGCGAACAAAAAATTTAATTCCCCCAATCAAATCATAACGCCCGAGAAACTCACCACCCAACAACTTGAGTCTCAATCTATTGTAACTCGAAGCGAACAAAAAATGTAATGCCCCCAATCAAATCATAACGCCCGAGAAACTCACCACCCAACAACTTGAGTCTAAGTCTATTGTAACTCGAAGCGAACAAAAAATGTAATTCCCCCAATCAAAGCATAACGCCCGAGAAACTCACCACCCAACAACTCGAGTCTCAGTCTATTGTAACTCGAAGCGAACAAAAAATGTAATTCCCCCAATCAAAGTATAACGCCCGAGAAACTCACCACCCAACAACTTGAGTCTAAGTCTATTGTAACTCGAAGCGAACAAAAAATGTAATTCCCCCAATCAAAGCATAACGCCCGAGAAACTCACCACCCAACAACTTGAGTCTCAGTCTATTGTAACTCGAAGCGAACAAAAAATGTAATTCCCCCAATCAAATCATAACGCCCGAGAAACTCACCACCCAACAACTTGAGTCTCAGTCTATTGTAACTCGAAGCGAACAAAAAATGTAATTCCCCCAATCAAAGTATAACGCCCGAGAAACTCACCACCCAACAACTTGAGTCTCAGTCTATTGTAACTCGAAGCGAACAAAAAATGTAATTCCCCCGATCAAATCATAACGCCCGAGAAACTCACCACCCAACAACTTGAGTCTCAGTCTATTGTAACTCGAAGCGAACAAAAAATGTAATTCCCCCACTGTACTCAATTTATACGGTCATGAATATATACACACACCATCTCGGCTAACAAGTATAAATACTTGATATATTTAAACACCACACAAAACAACATGTACTGAAAGAAAATATGCCTGCAATGTAACAGCATTCCAGAGACTGAAAACCAACCATTACAATGCGTATTGAACATTACTTTTAGTCATCTACAAGTGATAAACGCATTTGTCCTTGTTATGAAAGATTCCAGCCTCTAGAATACTCATATTAAAAATCTATTATATTTTCGCACGATTTCATCAGCAACAACTCAGATCCCATAAGTCCATTCCTTTTATTCTATTCTCACACCTTATTTTATTCTCACACACTCTTCCTTTCAATCTGAGAAACATGCTGCTAACATCAATGCAGAAAAAGGACTGTCTCCAATTAGCCTCAACAAAATTATGGTTGTGCTCTTGTTGTAATATTATACGGGATATTTTATCTAGTAATAGCAAAAACATGCCACATTCTAAACTGTGAGCACCAGCATGTAAAATGTAAAGGGTTTTACTGCAATGCTTCTTCAAAAACCTGTATATCACATCACACCTCTACTACATTCCCTTCATTGGCTTCCTGTGCAAGCACGCATAGAGTACAAACTCTCTGTTCTCTGTCACAACTTCTTCACAGATTCTTGTCCTTCCTACCTTGCTGATCTACTGTCTGTCTACTCCCCTTCACGCACTTTAAGATCTTCTGCTGACACTCGCACACTCAAGGTTCCCGTCACCCGCACTAAGACATACGGCCAACGTGCATTCGCTTACTCCGCACCTAAGCAATGGAACTCCCTTCCCTCCCATATCCGCAACACACAATCAACACAAGCATTCAAAAAGGCCCTCAAAACCCACCTCTTCAAACTGCACTATTCAGATTGACTTGTATCCCGCTGCCATTCTCTCATCTTTTGTCTATGTCTGATCCGTAAGTGTATTGGCTGTAAATATTTATACTGTTTTTCTTCCTGGGCCTAACCGGGCATATAAATAGCTGTGAATAGGTTTTTGTCATTCTATTTTCTGTCTTTTTTTGTCATTTGTGTACATAGTTGTAAATAGTATATTTTTGTCTTTTTTTGTAATTTATGTACATAGTTGTAAATAGTCCGTCTTTTGGTGTATTGTAGCAAAAGTGATGTTTCATCGAGTGCATGTATTTATATGTAATAACTATGTAAAGCGTGGTGAGTCCGGTCATAGGCTGGAGTACCCGCTATATAAAAATCCGTTATTATTATTATTATTATATCATGAATGATTCCATGAATATTACAATGTAGTATAATATATGTTTATTATTATTATCTAGAACTCCTAATATTTTGGATAGCGATAGCGCTGGTAGACATTACTAATTTAATGAATGGCCAATTCACCAATACTAATAACTCCAACAAACGCTATTACAGAAGCAATATTGCTTTGATAAAGCATTTTAAATGAATACTTTTACTGCAAACAGAATGACTCATATTCAAATGTACTAATAATATAAATACTCTTTTATTTGAAATACTAATTGTACAACATTCATAGAAACATTCACTTATTGACGTATAGTCCACAAATGTAACTGATGTTTTAGTTTTTATTGTAAACAACATGAAAAGGAAACCATGTTTGTTACCTTGACGCAAGTGTAAACATACGCCTCTTCCGGTGTCTTTGGTAAAGGACAAACCAACGTTCTTTCAAACACTCAACCCAATTTTATGAAATAGAATTTTAACTAACGCTGCTTCGTTACATCTAGTAGTAGTAGTAGTAGTAGTAGTAGTAGTAGGACTAGAATAGGCCGTGAAGCCTTTATACGTCCCATCGTAGTTATCATTTGATATCGATTACAGGTCAGGTTTTTAAGCATGTAATAAATTTACCTAAATTATTCATCAAAGCTTCTAAATAATACTTCAAATTTTGGTAGTTTATCTATTTGATTTTTGAATGAATTAGTACTATTAAGGTATTTTAGATTAGTAGGAAGATTGTTCCAAAGATTGGCAACTCTGTTACTAAAAACATTTTTCCGAAGGTTAGTTCTTGCATACTGGATAAAAATTTTGCCCTCACTAAGTCGTGTTATATTACAATCAGGTGATGCAAAGAAATAGTTCCATGAGAGGTCATTTAAATGGTTAAATATTTTATAAGTTTCAATTAAATCTCCTCTTAAACGTCTTCCCTTGAGAGAATGTAAGTTTAAATATAGTAACCTTTCACAGTATGATAACCCTTTACATTCAGTTAGAATCTTTGTAGCTCTTCGCTGCACCTTTTCTATAGCTACTGACTGCCTCTTCAATAGTGGTGACCAAATAATATTCCCATACTCTAAATGAGGTCTCACTAAGGTCTTATATAGTTGTATAAACATATCTTTATCAATGAATACAAATGTCCTTTTTATTAATCCAATCATTCTATTAGCTTTATTAATACAATTTTCTATGTGAGGATCAAACGACAATGATGTATCAAATATAACCCCTAAATCTTTCTCCTCTGTACTACTTTTAATTATCATGCTTTCTGCTCCTATATTCATGTAATAGTTATTTTTTTTTATTATTTTTTCCAATGTGCATTACTTTACATTTTTCTACGTTAAAATAAAGATTCCATTTGTCAGTCCAGAGTTGTAACTTATTAATATCGTTCTGTATAATATCACTGTCATCTGCCCCCCCATAGATTTTTGTGTCATCCGCAAATATTTTACATAACGATTGAATACCCTCTGGCAAATCATTAATAAAAATTAAGAAAAGTATCGGGCCTAAGATTGATCTTTGCGGAATTCCGCTAACTACATCTAAAATAGATGATCTTGCATCTCCTATTCTTACTTTCTGCATCCTCCCAATTAAAAAATTTCTTACCCATCTTAATACTGAGCCAACTATGCCATAGGCCTCCATTTTCAATAACAGTCGTTCATGGGGAACACTATCAAATGCTTTACGAAAATCAAGATATATCACATCAACTGGGGACTTATCATCTAGGAATGCAGTCAGGTCTTCCATAACTTCCATTAATTGAGTTGCACAGGATCTTTTTGCACGAAAACCATGTTGACAGTTTGAAAATAAATCATTGTCAATAAAATGTGAATTTATACTGTCTCTAATAAAAGATTCAAGAACTTTACACGCAATGCATGTAAGGCTCACAGGTCTATAATTGCCAGGTTCTGACCTAGTTCCTTTCTTAAAGATAGCAGTCACCTCTGCATTTTTCCAGTCTGTAGGAACAAAACCAGTTTCTAAAGATTTATTAAATAAATTTGCCAATGGAATAGACAGTTCTTCTGCTAATTCCTTCAACACCCTTGGTGGTATTCCATCTGGTCCTTGGGCCTTAGAAGAATCCAGTGCCTTAAGCTTTATTTGAACTGCTTCCGCTGTAATTCTAATATCTGATATAGCTGTACCATTTGACTTTGAACAGCGCTCCATTTCCGGAATATTGTTTAAATTTTCTTTTGTAAATACACTAGAGAAGAAGTTATTTAGTAACTCAGCTTTGTCAATGTCTGATACAGCAAGACCACCATGACCGTCATTAAGTGCACTTACACCTATATTGCTTTTATTCCGTTCTTGAACATATTTCCAAAATTGCTTTGGGCTTTTACTGCAATTTGCTGCTATATTTCTTTCATAATTTTTTCTAGCTTTTTTAATAACACAACCACATTTATTGCGTATACTTTTATATTTCTCAAAATCTTTACCATTTTTAGTTTTTAAAAACTTTTTATATAAATTATATTTCTTTTTAACAATTTTAACACATTCCTGTGTCATCCAGAGTGGCTTTATTTTCTTATTATCAGTTATTTTTATCTTTGGAATATATTTATCCATTCCTTGTAAAACTGCATCCTTAATATCCCCCCATAATTTCTCCACATCTCCATTGACATTAAAGTTTTTTTCTCTGACATATTGTCTAAACTTATCGTAATCCCCTTTATCTAATTTATATATATATTTTTGATTTTGCACTGGTTTTTCTAATGGAATATATAAATCAAAGACCAGTACGTCATGGTCACGTTTTCCCAAGGGATCAAAATGTAAAATATCAGATATTAATTTGTCCTCACTAACAAGTATTAAATCATCAACTGTAGACCTTTGGCCTTCCCTATGTCTGGTTGGTTTAGTTACTTTTTGAATTAAGTATACGTCTCTGAGACATTCAACAAACATATTATTACGTTCTCCTGACCAAGAACCATCTAGATTCAAACGAATTTTTGTGTGAAGGGTATTGACAATTTTAATAAAATTTAGGTATGTCCACTGTGACAACCAACACTAATTCTCACCATTCCATTTATTCTGTATCAAAACTAAAGGTAATGAGCAGGTTCAATCTAATTATTTTGTATACAGCCATTTAGGTGATCCAATCTCAACAAAAAGAAACATTCTAAAATTATTGCATAAATAAAAAACATACTATTTGGTGTTGGTTGTCACAAGAACTGGAAGGACATACATCTCATCCAAGATAAAAACATCATTACAGAACATTCATTATATATATATATATATATATATATATATATATATATATATATATATATATATATATATATATATATATATATATATATCGCACTTACAAGCTCAGAGAGCTTCTCAAGGCGCTGGCCCGTAATATCCAGCAATCACACAATAGTTTGCTGAAGTCAGGATTCGAGCCCACGTCGCCAAGACGCACTCACACAAGTCGCGCGCTCTGACCACTGAGCTATCCCTGCCGCCAACATTATAATATTAGTAATAAGAAGTTTACGTTTATTCATTTACTCCTTCAAGCTGGTGATATATTCTGACCAGTAAAATGTATTAGAAATTAATTAGTACAGGAATAATTACCCAAATATCAGTTTTGGTGTTGGTTGTCATGGTACATTGCTGGACATCTGAATTTTATCACAAAACATATGAACTAAAATAAGCAAAATTAAAAACAGCAACCAAGACCAGAGAAAGTTTTATAGGCGTTATATATCTCCTTACCTAAGTGTGTTAATGGGGAAAAAAAGCATGAAATAATAAAGGTCATACTTTTTTTTTTGAAATTTGAATAAACATGAGCTTTTGGGTTTTAACCCCATTAGATACAACTGCAAGCTAACTAAATTACTAGGGGGTCGGTAGGTTTAGTTCAAGGGTAATCATGATTTAATTTTGTCATTATTAAAAATACATCCCGTTCTAGACCACCATACATGTAATTTAACTGAGTTTACCAAGCCTGTCAACAATGTCAGCCATCTCTGATCTTATGCCTTTTTCCTTGATCTAAGTCCAAGGCCAATCCCTCAACACAGTGCATAGCTTCAAATATTTGGGAGCCATTGTGTCAGACAATGGGTCCCGACAGGAAGTCCTCTCCAGGATCGCACAAGCAATTGCTGCCCTGACAAGGTTGAAACTCATTTGGAAAGACAGGACCATCAGTCTACATTCCAAAGACTGCTGCGCTCCCTTGTCATCTCCATCTTCCTATATGCTTGCGAGGCATGGACCCTCACATCAGATCTTCAACGAAGAATACAAAGCATGGAGATGAGGTGCTACAGAAGACTTCTGGGCATTTCCTATACCCAACACATCACCAACGACGAAGTCCGACAGACCATCACACAGGCCATTGGACAGCACGATGACCTGCTCACAGTGGTGAAGAAACGGAAACTCCGATGGTATGGCCATGTCACCAGATCATCAGGCCTTTCAAAGACCATTCTGCAAGGCACAGTGCAAGAAGGTAGAAGAAGAGGGAGACCGAAAAAGAGGTGGGAGGACAACATTCGAGAATGGACTGGTTTGACACTAAGCGAAGCCATGAGGGCTGCTGAGGACAGAGAAAGATGGAGTATGCTGGTTAAACGATCATCTGTGGTGCCCCTACGACCTCCGGGTTACGGGATAGGATAGGAATTTATATACTCAGGCATGATTTAAATTTTCTATCTCTTTATAACTATACCACTTTTTTCTTTGCTATTTCTTTTTGTTTGAGTTAAAGACAAAGATGTAAAAACAAAAATATCACAGCTTCTATATATAATATAAATTGCTTAGCCGGAAGTCCTTCTTCGCCACTACTATAAAGTTTGTCTCCTATGGACGCTGATCTGGGCACGTGCTGAGAGCTGCTGATCGGCCTGCTGTGTGCTCAAAACCACCCAAATCGTTATAGCCGACATTTCCTTACCGAACGTTTAACCGTTTCTGAGATAAATAAATAAACAAAATGTCCACAAACTGCAATAGCCTCATTCCGCGCGCTTCCATTACAAATCAAATTGAGGTTTCAGCATGTTTTCCCATATAGAACAAAAAATTCATGGTTTTTCTACGAAGCCTTCGTAGCTTAGTGGTTTAATCTTTCGCCTACGGTTTCGGGCGACCCAAGATCGATACTCACGCGGGCCATATTTTTTTTTTTAAGTTTTTTTTTTTTACACTACAATATGGATATTTTTTTTTAATTTAGACTTTTTACATTTAATTTATTATTATTATTATTATTATTATTGTTATTATTGTTATTATTAATAAACTAATAATAATAATACTAATACTAATACTAATAATAATAATAATAATAATAATAATAATAATAATACATTATTATTATTATTATTATTATTATTATCATTATATCAAATTTTCTTTTAAAACCTTATTGTTTTTTTTATTATTTCTATTTGTATTATTCTATATTCATTATTATTATTATTATTATTATTATTATTAGTAGTAGTAGTAGTAGTAGTAGTAGTAGTAGTAGTGGTAGTAGTAGTAGTAGTAGTAGTAGGCCTGCTGTGTGCTCAAAACCAGCGAAATCGTTTTAGCCGACATTTCCTTACCCTTAACCGTTTCTGAGATAAATAAATAAACAAAATGTCCACAAACTGTAATAGCCTCATTCCGCGCGCTTCCATTAAAATGGTATGGGGAGGTATCAAGTGGGTTCGGGGAGGTATCAAGGGGGTATGATGAGGCATCATGGGGGGGGGGGGGGGGACGGGGAGATATCAGGGGGGGGGGTATGGTGAGGTATCAAGGGGGATATGGGGAGGTATCATCGTCCAAATGAAACTCGCAGACTAAAGTTCTCTCTGTCTACATTTTAAACAGCATCATGTGTACCCTGGCTTGCCAGGGTACAAAAACCACTAGTATGTGATAAAACTGTTGTGTTGCTTGTCACTAAATGTCCAGATATAAAAAATTATCTGCTTTAAAATATTATGAGCACATTCTTCAATAACATAATTTTTTTAACTTCAGTTGTAAAAACTACATGTATTTATTATGAAACAAATAAATATAACAATTTTTTTTAAATTAAAATTAATGACTTAAAATGTCTTTTTTTTAAAGTGTTGGTTGTCAAATTTTTCATTGATTCTGAACCACTGGACATCTTACAGAAACTTACCTCCTGGAAGTCTACTTGCTAGCTACAAATAAAGAGGGACTAGGATTATTGTTTGTGGTATCTCATGTTGCAGTTCTGTATAGTAATAATAATAATAATAATAATAATAATAATAATAATAATAATAATACTGGATGCTATGTACGCGCCTTTTCCCAAGGCTCAAAGCGCGGCGATCTGTACCAACATACACGCTCACCTGTCTCATACACCCTCACACACACACACACACACACACAGAGATAGCAATAATGGGCTCTGAGCGCCAAAGCTCATAGAGTTACTAAAGGAGGCCTTTTATTGCAATTTATGGCTGTTTTATGAGCTTTTTAAAAAGCGCTCCAAAGCACTCTGGGAATCCGCAATTTGCTAAATATAATACATATTCGTATATCTTGCGTCTTTGGTTAAAACAAAAAAAATTACAACCCTTCTACATTATGGTTGTATAACATTACACATTAATATCTGCTGGAATGATCTTTTGTTTAACAAGATAGTCCCGAGTAAATAACGATAATGAAAAGATACCAACCAGTTTACCAGCATCTGAAAGATCCATTTTTCCTAATTCAATAGGTTTCATTTTTAAAAGAGATTTTGCAATCATAGCATAAGCTGTATTTAAGCCCACTAAGACAACACTATGGTATCCAAGATTAACAATTGTTTGTTCATATGGTACACTCATTTTTATATATAATAAAAAAATAATAATAAATTATTACTGCATTGAAAACACATCTAATGATGGCTTCAATGATGGAGATAATTCAATTTCTTTTTCTACAAGTGGTTTTGGGGGTTTCTGTTTATTTTTTCCTTGGCGGTATTTATATATTATGTACCCACTTGCACCCACTACACCGGCTATACATAAATAATATATGTTATTTGAAGATTGTACTGGTTGTATTGGTTGTATTGGTTCTTCTTTATTTGTTGTTAATGTTTGTTGCATTATTGTTTCTTCTTTTGGTGATTCCTTTTTTCCTAATATGTTTGCTTTTGTTTGTCTGTTCCGTCTATGTAACTTGTTAAATTCTGCTAACTTCTTTCCAGCTGCAATTCTTCCTAGGCTCTTTTGTTTAGTGACTGTCACTGGGTTCTGTTGATTCTCTGAATTCTTCACCTCCGTCTCCTTCTCCATCTCCGGATTGGAAGAGTCCATTTTTAATAGCAGAGAAATTTATGTGTTGAAAAGTAATTAGCCCGGCTGAAAATGGGGTCAACAAGCTTCCAAACTTATAATACAAATTTCTTGATGCCTCACTAATCCCATTAACAATAACTGGATCTTTAATCAAATCATCAAATAAATCATTCTAACAATCTAAAGTAACAAAGGTCGACACAGCTTTGGTATATAACTTCACAATCGAACGCCCTAAACTTTTAACCATTAAAGCGCCGAGAACTTTATCATATTTATTATGTAATATAATGATGTCTTCTGGCCTCAGTCTTTGCACTTGTTCAGTAGTTAAGTCAACACCGAGATAATACTTTGACTTTCCGGAAGCTACTAATGCAACCAGCCTGTCTCTTTTCTCATTGTCAACACCTGTAACTGTAACATTAATAGCTTCTTGCATTAACAAGTCATCACAATTCATTTTAAATACAAATAAAATAAAAAACTAAATTAAAAAATGGCTGGTGCTGCAATGGTGCTTGGTTCTGCTGCTGTAAATGCCTTAGCCTTTTCAGGATCAAATTATTTGTTTTCAAAACTGGACAGTAAAGAAGAATCAAAACGGCATAACTTAGCAATGGAAAAATTACAACAAGATCAGGCCGAATACGAGAAAAACAGACTAATGCAGCTTGATTCTGTTAATAAAAGATTGAAAGAAGAAGGTCATGCTGATAAAACATTCGAAGACGTTGATGAAGCTTTGCACCAATATTATTTATTCACTGGCACAACACTACCTTCATTAAAGCAGCCAGTGTTATCTGATTACTACACACCTAACATTGCATCTACAATGTCAGAGACCGGAGAATTAATTTTAATTGTGTTTGGAATAACAGTAGTTTATTACCTCGTTAAACAAAAATATAAATCTAAATAAAATATGACTTCGCGTTTGTCTAGATTATATTATTCTCAATCCGGATATTGGAAAGGGATGACGGCAGTTAATAAACTAGTAGAAAAGACTGGCTTGTCAGCAAACGTAGTTAAACAATGGTTATCGAAGCAAGCTGTATGGCAAATCTATCTTCCACCCCCGAAGAAAATAATAAGACCAAAATTTGAAAACTCCAGACCAAATGACACACACCAAATAGATTTGTTATATCTTCCCCATGACAAAATATATAGAAAGAAATACAGGTATGCCCTTACTGTTATTGATATAGCTACCCGGTTTAAGGACGCTCATGCTCTTAGGACTAAAAATTCAGCTGAGGTCGCTCAAGCCTTAAATGCGATTTATTCAAGAGGGCCTCTAAGGTTCCCTAGACTTATTCAATGCGATGAAGGGTCTGAATTCAAAGGAGCTGTTAACCAGCTTTTGTTAAAACATAATGTAACTGTTAGAAGAGGAGTTGTTGGATTGCACAGATCACAGGGTATTGTAGAAAACTTTAATCGGCAACTGGCAGAAAGATTATTCACTTATCAGTATTCAAAGGAACTCTTTACTGAAACCACTAATACAGAATGGGTTGTTAGGCTGCCTCGAGTTTTAAGGGAAATGAATTCAGAACCAACCAGAGTTACAGGATTAAAACCAGTTGAGGCTATTAAAAAGAAACAGATTGTTGTTACTGTTTCAAAGCCTGGTCAGCCTGATCTAACTTTGATGAACAAAACTGTTAGATACCTTTATCAGCCTGGAGAAGTTGCTAATGACACTAGAAGACGAGCTACAGACCCAATTTGGTCATTAAGCGTTTATGAAGTTGACAGAGCATTATCTACTGATCCGCCCGTATATTATTTAAGACCGAGAAGCGATCGTAGAACACCACAAAGAAATTTTGTAAAAGAAGAACTTCAGATTGTTCCACCAGACACAGAGCCATTAAGATAAATGAACTATAATCATCACCACTATTACTTACCTTCAACCTTTTTTTTTTTTTGACTTAGTGACTTACATCTAACTTAATTAAGTCGACTTTTTAAAAAAAACTTATAACTTACAATAATTAAATTATAAAAGAACTTACTTACATCTAACTTAATTAAGTCGACTTTTAAAAAAACTTATAACTTACAATAATTAAATTATAAAAGAACTTACTTACTTACATAAGTATTTTATAGCCAGTTGGTTGGTCAGTTTTTAATAATAATTTTAAGTGCTTGCCTTTTTCTAGCTGTTCTTTTAATTTAGTTCTTTCCTCTTTTGATTCAATTACGTCATTTTCTTTTAAACAGTTATCAAAGCTGTCACGGTCTTTGCAATAAAACAGGCACACGAATTTTACTTGTTCTCTAAAATCCTTTCATATCGAATTAAATTTCTGCGTGATTAACCAGACACTAATTTTCACATGGCGTCCACTGAAAGCCAGCTTGCTCAATATGTTCCGTTTTAATACAATATCTTTTTCTGCACTGCAATCATCGATTAAGAATAACGTATTACCCTCATTCTCAAACAGGTTATAAAAATACGTTAAATACTCATTGAGCTTGCCATTGGTATTTACAACAAAGATATTTTCATCTGTCCAGACATACTTACGATCTAAGTAGGTTTTATTATATTGAATAGTTGGGCAAAAAATTACTATATAATCAAAGTGGCCTGCGTAATATTTTTCTAACAAATCCAGAACAAAGACGGTCTTTCCGCATGACGTCATGCCAACGATCATTCCGCAACGAGGATCACGAGGTAACAAAGAGGTCATTTTTAATATACTAAATCTTTTAATCTTCCATTTTCAATGTTTAGCTGAGCATCCATAATTATATACATGTATACTGTAACTGATTCTGACCTAGCACTTGCTTCCCTATGCAATTCAATTGTTATACCATCTGTTCCGTTTTCAATTCTTCTTCCAGATCCATGAAGTTCATTGGTGGGTATGGTTCGAAAGTCTAACCACAACGCAAATTTATTCACCAGATAATCTTGCAGTCGTGTGTCATGCAAATGAAGATCCTTAGAAATCAAATCCACAGTGTCAGTCCGCAATCTACCTCCACCCAAGATTTTCCTAATCTCATCAAACTGTTGAAACCCCATCATTCCATTAGCAAATAATTGATTAGGTTTACCTTCAATCACAACAGACGCTTTTGAAATATTAGGGTTGATAAAATTCTCGCTGTCACGATTGTAATTAGATTCTTTCACAAACAACAACAGTACACCTTTAAAACTTCGAGCAGGTGAATTTATGTTGATGGTCCATAGTGCGTCTAATAAATCTTTATTAAACTGTCTGTAGCGAACGATCCTATCATAATAAATTGCTAGTTTGTCATATTGGCCCCTGATCATCCTACTGAGTTCAGAGTGAGTGACCACTTCATATTCAAGCGCGATGTCTGTAATTGTATACCTAGCATCATTGTCAGAGCTAATTACTACTTGAGAATAATCAATGAAAATAATTTCGTAAGAAAGCCTGTCGTTAAATGAACCTTGATGAAATGGCAGATGACTGTGTAGCAGTTCAAAATCGAGTGGAAAATAAAACCTGTTTTTGTATACAGCAGCTAATGCATTTTCACCTTTGTTAGAAGTGACAGCATCGCCAGCTTTGATTCGAAGTTTTGCCACATTGGCGGCTTGAATCCCCTGACCAACTAAATCTTCCCTTTCATATTTACTCAGCCACAGATCTGTGTAACAAAACAAAACACCGGCGTCATCGATACTTTGAATTTCTCGCCCATCAAGTTTAATAACCATTCTTTTAATTATAGCTCTACCTAGATTGTTGACTATGGTTCTGTTAGGATCGTCGTCAGAATTCAGACTAATTTTAAATCCTAGTTTAGGACTGCCCGGAACTATTACATCATCAGGACCTAAATTTGGAAATCTTATGGTTAGTAGCTGATTAGGCTTTATGCTGCTTGGATTGTTTGTAATAATTATTGTGCTTTTCTCACCTTTGATGCCTAAAGGCGTCCTCAATCGGCGTGTAGGGTCTAACAAGTTTCCGTAGCTTTGCATTTTTAATGCGATAAAAAAAATTATATTTAAAAATGGCAACAGGTGGTGAAGCTCTTGATGAAGTGTTTAAACCAAATGAGCCTAATGAAGACCTCGACGTTGACACAACCAGCAGACTTCTTTCTATGGTAGGAGACGACATGAGCCAAACAAGGCTAAGTATAGGAGAAGAATTACGTCAAGTAACTGAAACCCAAAAAGCCAGAAAAATCAATAAATTTTACAATTACATCGGGCGCGAGTTTCCTGATTATGTTAGTCCCAGCAACTTCGAACTAGACAAAAATAATCACTTGTTTATAAACACTATTGTATCCGGTAAAAAAGTTAGAGTACAGTTAACTATGTCAAAGAATCCTGACAAATTTTATGCGTGGTCTACTTTGAAAACTAAACTCCCAGTGACTGTAATACGATCATTAGGGCTTTCCGATAATAGAGTGCCAGCGTTGCATCGCCAAGCAGTAGCTTCACTTCAACGAATAGATGCATCGTTACCAAATTCAGAAATAGAACTACAAGACTTAACTGACTTAACTGACTTAACTAGCTCTGCGTTACAAGTCAATACAGAATTAACAACCTTAAAAACCTTACAAACAAATGAGGACACCAATATTGATCAGGTTATGGAAACTATCAATGACACGCCATTATTGCCACTGCGTGAACTTCAAGGCTTAGATAAAGCTTTACAATCTGTGAGAGGGGAGACAATGATGAATTTAGCCAAGCTCGGTGAGCTCGACAAACATATAGAAAAACAAAAAAATAAACTAGCAGAAGCTGATGACGCCAACTTAAGCATTGAGGTAAAACAGATGATCCAAAAAAGGCTCGCAGACCTTTACACAGAACGCGCGGCAAGGCTAGAAGCCTTATCCATAAACAGAGAAAAATTAATAACTAATTTCGCCAGAATAAAAGAAACGGTGCATAAAATTTTACACGAAGACACTACACTTGCAGAAAGAATTCAAACACTGTTCAGAGAGCAAGGTGTTACAATATTTAGCATTCTTACAGCTGTTGGGATGACAATAAGCACACTAGTCTTAGCACTGACTAGAACCGTAGGCATCAGTGCCGGTGGACCTGGCGTACCTTGTGGACCTGGTGGTAGTCCGGTTAAAGACTGGATTAAAAAGACGTTACAAAGCATAGCTAACTTATTGAAACGCTTAGGTGACAAACTTGTAGACGCACTTCCTGGAATATTAGGTTCTGTATTTTCATGGATATTTAATACTGCTTCTAAAGTTGTGGTTTGGGCGTCTGAGCATCTGTGGTCTTTGTTTATAATAATATTACTCTGGCTACTTAAAATAGTAAATCCCAATTAACCCAGCAAACAATAAACCCCCTGTAAGCTCTAGACGCAAAACTCCATGATCAATTACCGGCAGGCCTGGCAGGCCTTGCAGTTCCGGCAAGCTTGGTAAGCTCGGAAGTGGTGGCGAACTTAAAGGTTCATTATTAGGCCTAGCAGTAAATACCGTATTTGCTGTATTCACTGTATTCAAAGTGTTTATTGTAGGATTGTAGCCTATATGAAATTGAGGGTCGGCAATCACTATATTGTTGTTGTAGTTTGATATAGTTCCTATCCTAAGCTGAAGGTCTGAAGGCAACATATACAGTCCTAAACCTATTACATAATCTACTTTCGATCTAGCATATTTTAAAGTGTCCTGATATCTTTTAATACTCGCGGGCAAATCTACTGCCGAATTAATAGAATCTTCAATGTTGGCTAGAAACTGCTTTTGTGCATCGAAGCTAGTTCCCTCACCAATGATATTACTTCGTGTTTCTGCTTGAGACCCCAGAATGCACCACGCATACGTACGAATAGATTCATTCAGCCTTTCCACCCCACTTTGAGTAAATCCGTTTGATGTGTCTAATATAAAAGTGCTGTATGCTGCACTTTGTTTTTGTCTGATATACAGTAAAGGAACCTGGCTGTTGTGGTTAAATGATGTAAATCCAGGTACGTAAGGCCCCGTGTATAAATTACCTACAGCGTATCTAAATAAAGTTCCCATCCCATGATTGAGGTCTAGTTTTTGTCTGAAGTCTGTTTTAGTATCAATTCCGAATTCATTGCACAACCTTTGATACGCTTTTTTGTCAAAGCCGTTGTTAAAGGGATTAAAGTTTTTGTCGGTAGGTAACGGAGCCTGAAGTTCAGACAACACCCGCCTCACTTGATAATACAAATGGAACAGATAAATAGACTTCAACATGGGATCTGGGTGATTAAGGTGATGAACGTAAGAAACTCCGCAACCAGTTGTAGCGCATGACACGGCAAAATTAATTTGATTCTGAAAGAACTGCATACCCCCGTTGTTTAGCCATTGGTTAGCTAAAAAGTCGCTCGTAATGTCTGGGTTGAGGTAATGATTAAAAATATTATGGGGGATAGTATCAAAATGGACGTTGGCTGCCACAGCTATTGTCAGCTTGGTTAGGTCGACTGCTTTTTCGTAATAATAAGGCCCTGTAGTATACTTTGCAGCTTTGTTATATTTATAAGGCGCATACATTTTTATTATATTAAAAAATATGTTTGTAACTTTCGAATCTGTAAAATCAGGCGTGCCCATTGAACTTCAGCATCCTATTGACAACAAAAACAGGGACCTTAACGTAATCCTTCACGAAATATTCTACACTGTTAAATGGTTAAATATTAGTCATGATCTAAACAACAACTGGATAATGATTAATAAAAAAAGGCACCGTATTCCAACCGGCTATTATGACTTTTGTAGACTTACTGAAGAATTGTTTAAACCTCATTCGATTGAAGCAAAAATGAACCCTGCAAACTTAATAGTAACTTTAACTTTCAGTAAAAGCCAGCATAAAGACATTACCAGTGTCACACTTGCGCCAAAGCTGGCAGAAATATTAGGTTTCACTAGCCACGAATTATCTTTATCTGTTGACGCCAGCACTAGCGCCAGCACCGCCAGCAGTACTATGAAATTTATTGGATCAAAACCTATGAATTTGTTAATTAATAATAGATTGTTTGTGCACCTTCATCAACTGAAGACATCGGAAAACTTAGTAAACGGAACTCCTAGTACATTGCTAAGGATAATCTCAACTCAGAGAGAATCTTACTGCGATCCAGTTTCATTGAAATTTCTGCCTCAAAAACGCCACTTAAGTCAGGACTATCATACTAGTTTATGCTTCAAAATAACTAACCAAAACAACGAAATTGTAGACTTTGAAGATCTTACAATTATTCTTGAGATAAAATAAAGTTTAATTTTAAAATACAATGTCAATCGGCCCTCAAATTCCAGTTACCTGTCCTACCATTGAATTGAAAGACTTGGCAGACACAATTGACTTTGATGCGAATGCTATTGTTGGGTCTATTTACGGTTTCGAATTTACACAAAATGGATATTATAAACGAGCGCTAGTGCCTGTAGTGCCGGCAGTACCTGAAGCAGTGCCGCCGTCAGTACCGCCAGAAAAACCATCTATCGATCAGCTAAAGGATTTTAATGCCGGTAAAGTAGATCCCGATTTTAAGTATGCTATTACTAAACGAGAAAATATCTGGTCTTTAACACCTGTAGACACAGAATTAGATTGGCTTATTAAATTCAAGTGCGAAAGCCCTTACACTTTTATGGGACCAGACAATAAATTTAAGAAAATTATTAACGCCGGGCCTATGTTAGTTAGTCTAGTGCCGGATGAAAACAATCGAGAAAACATAGAAGTCAAAGCCTACAAAAAAAGCAGCTATGTTTTACATAAGCGTGAAACCGCAGGGAAAAATGTCAGAGTTGTTCTGCAGCCTCCTTTACAGATAGGTAGTGCAGCCATGATAGCACTGGACATAATTGCTCACAGGCCTACGCAGAGAAATGTTAATGTAATTCCGCAAGTGTCTCTAAGTTGGGCTGATTTAGATGAGAATCCCAGACGAATTACAGTATTTATGAAGAAAAGAGAAAGCGAAGATCAGTATTCCGTATTTACTTCATCACCCAAGATAACTTTTGTCCCTGTTCCAAATCCTATTGACAGAATAGCGCAAATTAGCCTAGACAACGTAGATCTGTTAGCATTTTATTTCAGCGATCAGATATTTTCTGATAGTCAAATAGAATATTTTGCTAATAAACTAAAATCAAGTTAATTATTGTTAACCCTTTTTTTTCACACTAAAAATATGACGACAAAATTGTATCCTGCTATAGTAGAAGCAGTAGTGGATGAACAACCAATGCAACCCAGTGCTCCAACGTTAGACTTAAGTAATGTTCAAACGTTCAGGTTGGAAGAAATAAGAAAAGTTAGGACTCAAATTGAATCAGATATCCAAAAGTACTCTAGATGCAGACGAAGGTATTCCGGCGCTTATAGCGGAATAAATTACGTGTCTACTGGTCTAAATGTTATTAATGCAGCGGAAGCTGCTATCAGCGTGGGATTATTGGTGACTGGAATTGGTATACCAATTAGTATTGGATTAGGGGTTGCTGCCGGATTATCTTCAGTAATGTCAGTTTTACTTGGCGTAATTAATACTAAAGTATCTAAGAAACTAGAAAAACACGACCTCATTTCTAGCCTGGCGATAGCTAAACTTACTAGCATGAACTTAATAATTTCTAAAGCTCTAGAAGACACTCAGATTACAGACCAAGAGTTTGTAATTATCCAGCGAGATTTTGAAGAATATAAAAAGTTGAAGCACGACATACAATCTAAATCTAGGTCTGCACCTGTTAATGTTGAAGAAATTAAAAAAAATTAATAGAAGAAGGGAGACTACTGGGACGGAAAGAGCAGCTAGATGCTTTGAAGAAAAAGCTTGGCGCTTCAGAATAAATACAGTTAACATTTACTCAAGCCTTCCAGGCCTTCCACCTTATTCATAGTCGTAGTCGTAGTCGCAGTCGTAGTCGCAGTCGCTGTTTCTACCTGTAATTTATAGTGGCCTAGAGCGTATGCGAACTCCTTAGTTACCCTTACCCGCTTTGTGTCATTAGCGCATAATGTTTTTTTGGTCGTCACAGCAGTGGACACTATATGGTTTTTAGACTTTATAGTTGTGTTAGGGTATGGTTTAACTTCTTTCCCATCTAAGGCTTCCAGGTAGTTTTCGTGTCTGATATCTCTGTTTTTTATTGCAGCTTTTTGGGTGCCTTTTGCTTTTGAAGATTCTCCAGATTCGTGTTTAATACTGTACTGCTTAGATCGCAGTCCTGCGTATTCTTCAATAAGTTTCCCGTTCATTTCATCTTTCATCAAACCTATTTTCTTTTGGTTTGCTTTGCTGTACAAAGGGTGGGTATCAGGGTAGTCACTAGTATCGTAATGTTGTAGTTCCGATTCTAAGTCTTTATAAATGTCTTCAGTAGGGATGTCTAGTATAAGGGAGTCTGTGTCTGTGTATAAAACTCTGGCCTCCGGGTATTTAGGTTTAAAGTAATCGTAGTAAAATTCGAACATTAATAATTTAGAAAGGTCGAGAATAGTCATCCCCATAAACACTGGTTTGTCTAGATTAACTTGCGTGGTTTTCATGGTAACTGCATACAGGGAGTCATGAAACTCTTTGTAACCAAGGTATTGAGGTTTAGATGTTAATTTAATCGCTTGATTGGGTGAGGTAATTAGCCTGACGTCTTTTCGCTTGTATGGGTTCTCCATAGTTTTACCAAAACAGCTGTTATTCAGCAGCTTAAAGAAATCTTTTTCAAACGTAGATTGCGCTTGTTTTCTGAGCTCTGTGTTTTTATTGATGTACCCGGCCAAGACGTTCGTTTGTTTAAAGAATAAAAGCTTGTGAATCGCTGTGCACTTCATGCCGTGTCTGATGTAGAACTGCAGGTTTCTGTAGTGACAGACGTAATTAGATTTATTATAGAGGTTGGGAATAAGTTTAAGTTGCTTGTCTGTACCATGCAATCTTTCTGGTGCTAATGGGTAATCATTATGTAGGTCGTGTAAAGCATTGGGATACTCTAGGTCAACTTCGACAATAAGCCCTATAGTATGATCTTTAGGGTGATTTAAAATACTGTTTAACCAAGTAAAGTTTGCGGGGTTTGGATTAACAAGTAATTTGAAATCTGAAACCGGTAAAAGCTCACTCATTGCCCAACCGTATAAATTGTTGGCGTCAAAGTACATTATATAATTAGATTTCTGCGAGGGGCCATAGTGCTTCAGGTATTTATTGTTGGCTTTGCAATAATTATGAGCTGCCACGCTTATTCCTCCACGAATGCCTGACTCAATCATTGTCATCATTACCTGGTCAGTTATGAGATCAATTTTAGAACCGCTAAGTTTTAAGAAAGCATCCCAACTCATTCCTGGCGAAGAAATATAATGAGAAGGGTCGAGGGAGTAATGATGTAAACTCGTTTCTCTGTATTTTTCAAACACATCAGCCAACAAACAGACGTCGGCTTTTAAATATATGTCGTGGTAGTCACCAAGGTTTTTACAGCTGAGTGCATTCCAGACATTCTGGGCGTGTTCATAATCGGTAACAGTTATGAAACTTTTATTGAGTGAAGAATAGAAGTTCTCTTTAGGGGGTAATTCTAGTTCTTCAAACACTTCCCAAGAATCCATGTATTCATAAGGATACACGCCTTTCCGAATAAGTGTAACGTCTGGAAAATATTTGCTAGTGATAGGATAGCTGGGTAAGTTCTTAGCTAGTGTTTCTAAACTGGAAGACAAATGTTGAAAGCTGTCGTAAAACTTTAATTTATTCAGAGTGAAAGTTTTATATTTTTCTTCTGTCTCGGCAATACATGACACTTTGTATGCTTTCGTCACTGCCTGCATGATTAAATGGGAGTCGTAATTTCGAAGATTGTGAATGAAAATAGGGAGAGAGAAATGTTTGATTCCATATTCCAAGTTGCATTTCTGATGAGCTGCACCTCTAAATGCCCCTGTTATGTGACAATGATCTCTCACTCTTTGGGACTTCGTGTCCTTCGGGTCAAACTCTTTATTACAAATGTGGCAATGTGTAGCTGCTTTAAAATTATGGGAGTCAGATTCAGTAAATATCATGGGCGCCGGATTATCTAGCTGCAATAAACACAATTTGTATATTTTGTTCATCTCATCTAAGAACTTCCGAGCTGCGTCAGGCCCTCTGTAAATTACCGGCTCTGTATGTTGTCCGTCGGCTCTAACAACTACATACCCGAAACTGCAGACTTCATGAAGGTGTGTAAGGAATGAATTAGGCGTACAAAATCCTTGTGGGCCTTGGTATTTTAAAATCAATGATTCGAAGTCGGCATAAACTATATAAGGCTGCTTGAATTGTTTGTTGATGTTTTTAAAATATACTTGAGAACCCGGCTTTGGTAACACAAGACGGGTTTGGATGTCTGTCATACTTTTGCATATTTTACTGTGCTTGTCAGCCACTTGGAGATTAGAGACTCTAGTTAAACAGCGTCTGCACAAATATTGTTTGCCATGATGTTTTGAAGTGTGTCCTAATAATCTAGATATGTTTCGTATCAGTGTATAATGTTGCATGCTAGGATCTTGCGGGTCTGTTATTAGTAAAAGATCAACGTGGTGATTGAGGTCTGAAAACGATGGGGCATTAGGAGAGATTCGTAAAGGCATAAGTTTTGATTCAGGGTCCCAAACATATACATTGACTGTTATAGGAGAGTTTTGTGATTCAAATTTGTCAATGGCGTCAAGCTAACAGGGAAATTAATGTCTTTGAGATTTAAGTTCGTTATTTTATCTTTGTATAGCGCCACCCTTTCGGGATGTTCTTTCGACTGAATAGGATATAATTTAGCCAGAACACACCACATAAAACATTTGTCGTCGGTGTTCTTAATATTCAATACAGCCTTCTTGTCAAGAATTTCTTTGGGAAGAGGGATGTAAGATTTCCCTTTGATTGGATTATACTTTGCAATGTTCAGTTCTAATGATTCTAAATTTCCTTCTGCCCATCCAGACCCTTTCATAGTTGCGCGCTCAATACTGTCTTGTAACTGATTGATCAAGATGTTGTTATAAGCATTGTCTAGGTCTGAAGATTTTAACACTTCAATTTGACTTGAAGAAATCCACACAGTCATCGTTTCATCAATACTGCCGGGTTTAATAAAAGTTATCTGCGCATGGATGCGTATTTTAACAGGGGATTTGAAAGTAAAATTGTTAAGTACAAATTCATAATTATTATAAACAGATTTAATAACATTTTGACTGTCACGAATAGGGAGTTGTAAAGTTTGAAAGATGTCTTTAAACAAAGGAGATTGCGAAAGACTTTTTGTGTCCGTCATTTTTATACTGATAACAAAACTTTAAATTAAAAATGTATAATAGTTATTACCTCCCTTTAGGATCATCGTTATTGTTTAACGCGCATGTGTGAATGGGGGAGGGGTGGTGGTGATGGGGATGGGTGAGGGGAAAGTGAATAATGGGGAGGGAGTGTGAGGGGATGGGTGATGGGGAGGTGGGGGATGGGGAGGGAGTGAGGGGTGGTGGGTGAGAGGATGGGTATGAGGGGGTGGGGTTTGGGAGTCTGAGGGTGGAGGGAGGGAAAAAGTTTCATGTTTGCTTGTTGCGTTTTGAGTAATTGTTGTGAATGCAATTGGGATGGGGAGTGGAAGTGGGGAGTGATAGTTCAATAGCGGAGTCGCACATTGGCAACCTCTTTGTTGTTGACGAGCGAGGTGAAGACAAGCGTGAACAAGTGTGAGTCATGCAGTGGAGTCTTTGGCTAAAAATAAAAATCGCAACGCGTTCCGAAATGGCCTGGTTTTTTGCCATGCCCTTCTACAGTCTCGCCAGGTTTTGGTCTAGTAATCAATACGTTGATTCCTTTGTTTTTGCTGCCGTTTTTAACCTGTTTCACCCTGGTTTTTTTACAGAATTTATTCTAAGCTCTGCCATTTTGCTCGAAATGCCTCATCTTCTGTCATAAACTGAATAATTTTTTTTAGATTTGATTATGAGCTCTCTTAGTGGAATATTTAACCTGTGAAACTTAGGATAGCGACCAAAATAATGAGTCAAGTGGCGCAATTTCCCGGCATAGCTTTGAGAAATTTTTAGGTTTTGTTCTAGATAGTCACCCCACTTTAATGTACGTTGTGACTTTACAAAATAAAACGCCCTCTCTAACAACAACCCATAATATAATGAATCACTAACAAAAGCAGCCTGATCATTTCTAAATTTGTCTGCCCTTTTGACAAGAATGGCAGTTATATCTTCATAGCCTAAAGTTTGATCTTGGGCTGCTTGAGAAATATCAGGCATTTCCGCAAGTAACGGAGCATTGGGTTCAATCAATTTATCTTCAAGAAATTTATCCATGCTTCCCACAGTGAGCGTATTAGACTCGGTGTTCAAAAATGCCAAACTTTCCTTTGGACGTTTGGGTTTTTCCAAATTCGGTTCTGTGGGCAATTTAGAAAAATATTCACTCATCTGGGCATAATAATTTTCGTATTTTTGTAAAATGATGAGTTCTTCTGCAGAAAAAGATCTCAAAGGTTGAGAGTCTTGCAACATATCTGATTCTTGACTCATAGTCATACCTGGCGAGACAGGTTGAACGCTTGACGACGCCATTTTACAAACACAGCACTATATTCCACAGAATGATCACAAAATTGTTCACTTCTTTCTTCCTTGACGCTCAGTCAGTTTTTAACAGATTATGTTCTTTTGATTCTGTAACAGTTGAGGTAACAGTCGAGTAACAGCTTTATGATTGCTGAAAGAAGAATTTCCTCAAACCAAGTATAAAGCAGACAGTGCACTGAAATGCGTCTTCACGCAGCTAGTATTTCTCAAAAGTGAAGGCTTGCCCGGCTTTGCGCACGGTCGTTAGGGACTGTAACTAATAAACACGCCCTATGACGTATGCTAAACGGTAAACAGCGAATTATTTATTTGAAAACATATGCATGCGCGTTCGTATGCATGTGTGCGTGTGCATGTGTGTGTGTTTATGCATATGCATGCTTGTGCAAACATGCGTGAGTGCATATGCATGAGCGTGCATTCATGATTCTGTTTAGAAGTAACTAACAATTACCGGGAGTGCAGTTGGTTGCTATGAGCCAATGACGTGGCAATAAACATGGGTCGTCTGCTATAATGGGATTTTCCACAGCTTAAACCAAAAGTAAACCACAGGCAAAGGATTTGCGTTATATAGCTAATAACAGGTAAAGAATTCTGCAGTTGTATAAAAAAAGGAATTTTAATTTAAATTTCATTCAAACTTAAAGACGCAATAAATACGCATATATAAAAATAAAAATTATTAGCAAATGACAGATTTACAAAGTGTTTTGTCATGCATTTATTTGCTATCAAAACAGCCTTATATTGTAATAAAAAAGGCCTTTAGCGACTCTTTGTCGGTCATCTCTCCTTTTTCCTCTCTCTCACACACACACAACAAATACACATCCGTCACTCAAGCAGGTGGTGTAAAGGCAGGGAGATCGCTATTACAAGTTGGACAGAAAATCAATTTTTTTTTTAGTCCTGTATAGTCCTCGCCATTTTATGTAGTGGACTAATATATTCCTTGCCATATCATTAAATAGACTAGTATGGTCATCGCCATTTCATGTAGTAGACTAGTATAGTCCTCGCCAATTTATATAGTACACTAGTATGGTCCTTGCCATTTTTTGTAGTGGACTCTATGGTCCTTGCCATTTCATGTAGCAGTCCTGTATGTTCCTCGCCATTTCATGTATAGTAGACTAGAATGGTCCTCGCAAATTTATATAGTACACTAGTATGGTCATCACCATTTTTTGTAGTAGACTTTGTCATCCTCGACATTTCATGCAGCAGTCCTGTATGGTCCTCGCCATATCATGTAGGAGTCTTGTATAGTCCTCACCATTTCATGTAGTAGACTAGTATGGTCCTCACCATTTCATGTAGGAGACTAGTATGGTCCTCACCATTTCATGTAGCAGTCCTGTATGGTCCTCACCATTTCATGTAGTAGACTAGTATGGTCCTCACCATTTTATGTAGTAGACTAGTATGGTCCTCACTATTTCATGTAGCAGTCCTGTATGGTCCTCACCATTTCATGTAGTAGACTAGTATGGTCCTAACCATTTCATGTAATAGACTAGTATGGTCCTCACCATTTCATGTAGGAGACTAGTATGGTCCTCACCATTTCATGTAGCAGTCCTGTATGGTCCTCACCATTTAATGTAGGAGACTAGTATGGTCCTCGCCACTTCATGTAGCAGTCCTGTATGGTCCTCACCATTTCATGTAGGAGACTATAGTATGGTCCTTGCCATTTTATGCATCAGAGTTGTTGTCACTGATTGATTAACATGTTTATTTCAATTTTGAAACTGTATGATCAGGTGTTTTGATAGTAATAATACAACCATTTTTAATTCATTATTTTATAGAACTTAATTAATTTAATAAATAAAAATTGAAATAAGAAACAAAGAAAACTTAAAAAAGAAACCTTTCTTAGCCTTGTTGTGTCTTTAATTTTTTGGTAGACTTACTCACTGTTTATGTCTGTTTTGTGTGTGTTGACTTGTTGCGTGTGCTTGGTAGTAATAAAAAGAAACGAGTACCCTTTTCCCCAAAGAACAAAAACAAAACAAAACACTAAAAGAAAACACACACACACACACACACATACATGTATATAAAGACATTGCTCTAAACAAATCAACTTAACCATGTGTTTGTTTTACATCACAGAACTCTTCTGGGAACAAAAACGAGCCTAGCTTATAAATGCTCAACATGCACACACTCACGTTAAGTATCAAAACAATGAATTTATAATTCAATAAAAACACATATTTAAAAACAAACACACACATACACAATCAGCAGCATCTGTACTGACACACTCAAAATGAAATGCTACTATTAAACAGTGTAAAACATAAATCAAAACAATGATTTTGAAAAAAATCAATGCATGGATTTTTTTTAAAAGTCAATTCACTTTATTCTTGACCCAATAAAGAATGCTGGGTATATAGAATTTATAATTAGAATATAATATATCCCTCACCAAGAGATGGATCACAAATTTACATTATTATTGACAACCAAGCACAAAAGAAAAAAATAATAATAAATAAAAAGGTAAATAAATAAATAAATAAAAGGAATAAAAATAAAATAATAAAGTAAATTTAAATATAAGTAAATAAATAAATTAAAAGGATAAATCAACATGCTATCTAGTACAAATAGAACAAAATTTAATCATCTAAAATAAAAAAAAACAACAATCAAATTGTTTTCAGTTCTGATAAATATACATTTAATAAGCTAATTTTCTATATATTAAACAAAACAATCATTGCTTTAATGATAAATATAAACAATCGGAAATGCAGTATTACAGCATGCGTGTAAAATAATATAAATGTACAACTCAACTTTGCTTAGGTGCGTAGGAGAAGGACTTAATTAGGCCTACTATCATGGACCCTATTCCCGCGAGTTGAGTTTCCCAGCAACAATCTAATTTTAGACACGCGAAGGATTTTCCTATCTAATTATAGAGAACGCAACGTCACTTCCACATGAAAAGGCGAGAGCCCAGCGTATACGTACGCTGGGCTCTCGCCTTTTCATGTGGAAGTGACGTTGCGTTCTCTATAATTAGATAGGTGCGCCAGGGAAAACCCTTCGCGTGTCTAAAATTAGATTGCTCTGCTGGGAAACTCAACTCGACTCGCGGGAATACTATAGTAGGCCTAAAGTCCTTCTCCTACGCACCTAAGCAAAGTTGAGTTGTACATTTATTTTACACGCATGCTGTAATACTGTATTTCCGATTGTTTATATTTATCATTAAAGCAATGATTGTTTTGTTTAATAGAAAACTAGCTTATGAAATGTATATTTCTCAGAACTAAAAACAATTTGTTTTTGTTTTTTTTAATTTTAGTTGATTAAATGTTGTTCTATTTGTACTAGATAGCATGTTGATTTATCCTTTTATTTTATTTATTTACATATATTTAAATTTACTTTATTATTTTATTTTTATTCCTTTTATCTATTTATTTATTTACCTTTTTTTATTTATTATTATTTTTTAGTTTGTGTTTGTTTATCAATAATAATGTAAACTTGTAATCCATCTCTTGGTGAGGGATATATTATATTCCAATTATAAATTCTATATACCCAGCATTCTTTATTGGGTCAAGAATAAAGCGAACTGACTTTTTAAAAAATCCATACATTGATTTTTTTTAAAATCATTGTTTGGATTTATGTTCCACACTGTTTAATAGTAGCATTTTATTTTGAGTGTGTCAATGCAGATGCTGCTGATTGTGTATGTGTGTGTTTGTTTTTAAATGTGTGTGTTTTTATTGAATTATAAATTCATTGTTTTGATACTTAACGTGAGTGTGTGCATGTTGAGCATTTATAAGCTAGGCTCGTTTGTTTTGTTCCCAGAAGAGCTCTGTGATATAAAACAAAAACATGGCTAAGTTGAATTATTTTAGAGCAATCAATGTCTTTATATACAGGTGTGTGTGTGTGTGCGTGTGTGTGTGTGTTTTCTTGTAGTGTTTTGTTTTGTTTTTGTTCTTTGGAGAATAGGGTACTCGTTTTTTTTTATTACTCCAAGCACACGCCACAAGTCAACACACACAAAACAGACATAAACAGTGATTAAGTCTACAAAAAAAATTAAAGACACAACAAGGCTAAGAAAGGTTTCATTTTTCAGTTTTCTTTGTTTCTTATTTCAAATTTTATTTATTAAATTAATTAAGTTCTATAAAATAATTCATTAAAAATGGTTGTATTATTACTATCAATACACCTCATCATACAGTTTCAAAATTGAAATAAACATGCACAACTCTGATGCATAAAATGGCAAGGACCATACTAGTCTCCAACATGAAATGGTGAGGACCATACAGAACTGCTACATGAAATGGCGAGGACCATACTAGTCTACTACATGAAATGGTGAGGACCATACTAGTCTACTACATGAAATGGTGAGGACCATACAGGACTGCCACATGAAATGGTGAAGACCGTACTAGTCTACTACATGAAATGGTGAGGACTATACAGGACTGCTACATGAAATGGTGAGGACCATACAGGATGGCTACATGAAATGGCGAGGACCATACAGGATGGCTACATGGAATGGCGAGGACCATATTAGTCTCCTACATGAAATGGTGAGGACCATACTAGTCTCTTACATCAAATGGCGAGGACCATACTAGTCTCCTACATGAAATGGCGAGGACCATACTAGTCTCCTACATGAAATGGCGAGGACCATACAGGATGGCTACGTGAAATGGCGAGGACCATACTAGTCTCCTACATGAAATGGCGAGGACCATACTAGTCTCCTACTTGAAATGGCGAGGACCATACTAGTCTCCTACATGAAATGGTGAGGACCATACTAGTGTACTACATGAAATGGTGAGGACTATACAGGACTCCTACATGATATGGCGAGGGCCATACAGGACTGCTGCATGAAATGGCGAGGACCATAAAGTCTACTACAAAAAATGGTGACACTGAGGACCATACTAGTGTACTATATAAATTTGCGAGGACCATTCTAGTCTACTACATGAAATGGCGAGGAACATACAGGACTGCTACATGAAATGACAAGGACCATAAAGTCTACTACAAAAAATGGCAAGGACCATACTAGTGTACTATATAAATTGGCGAGGACCATATACTAGTCTACTACATAAAATGGCGATGACCATACTAGTCTATTTAATTATATGGCAAGGACCATACTAGTCCACTACATAAAAAGGCGAGGACTATACAGGACTGCAACATGAGATGGTGAGGACCTAACAGGACGTCTACAGGCGATAATGAGGACCATACAAGATGCTACATGAGATGGCAAAGACCATAGAGTACTGCTGTATGAGATGTCGAGGACCACACAGGACTGCTACATGATACCAAAACAGGGCAAATAGTCAGTGATGATGAGATAAAAAAAAAAAAAACAACAACACAGTAACATTCACAATGAAAATTCAAAACAATTCTATTACAACCTATTTGTTCTTTCTATATATATTGCCATGTAGCATCTTTAAAATGCTGATAAAACATCAGCGACATCATTGTCAGTCTCGACTGTTCCAATTATTCTTTGGTCGTCTTGAAAAACTATCGATAAGCACGAAGGCAAACCAGCTTCCATCGTAACTGTTACCTTGGAGATTGTTGACATCAAGTATGCCGTATTATAGGGCTCCGTAATCGCGGGAAGTCGATATAGGCCTAGCGGGAATTCCCTACACGCGCTGTAGCTATCTAAATTTAGCTTATGCAACGTCACTTCCACATGAAAAGGCGAGAGCCCAGCGCATACCGCCCAGCGTATACCGACCCTGGTATCAGCGGTAAAATTAGAGTTAGGTTTCCCGGAAATCTCGATCCGCTCGTAAGAGTTATCTTCTCTTGCATCCGTAATACCTACACACACACACAAAACTATTCCTTACCTCATCGTTCCCTCAAGTTGAGCGAGAAATGACACAACATTTAGGAACATGCAAGTAGCAGAAGAAATTCACAATAACACGAATATGCTTTTTGGTATTTTTATAGTTCTAGCTCTTTCATTCAATTAATAGTACATAAATAAAATCCAAGACTTTACCTTCAACCTAAGTAATTTAACAAGCAAAGTAATGAGCGCTTCTGCTAAGCCAAAGGGGAGTAACACGTTTTGACTTCACCGCTAGGAGCGTAAGCGAGGAAGGACTATCTCGCTTCCGGTTTAACGACGGCTCTCTAGAAATACCATTTGGGCGAAATTCTGCAGTTACTTTTTGAGTTATTTTGAGATATTGTGAATGTTTTGAAGTTTAAAAAATTGCAAAACCATACGGACAGTGGACTTTGCCAGAACTCAAAGCAGAGTTACGGCTGAGAAACGCACGGATTTCTGGACGAAAGGGTGATTTGGTGGAAAGGTAAGTTGAACTGATGATGTGATATTCATATGATATAGCCATTGATTTTTTTAATTTTCAGTTGTCTGAGCAGTTTAACGTCATATTTGTAGATCTGTACAAGTAAAAGCAGTTTATGAATAGATAACAAGAATGTGCAGTGGTTTGCGGGAAAAACAAAAACAACAAGGATGGTGTTATTCAGTTGGTAACTTGGAAAATCATGTACATGTAATGATGTAGGCCTATGTTTGGAGGGCACTGAATCAGTGGATGTTCTGCAATGTCATAATGCATAGCATATAGTTTAATCAGAGTTGCAGAATGGAATATTACATTGCTGAAGACAATAGTCTTAGACTTGTGTTAAAAGATTAAAAAATATGCACATGACAAATTTTCATTTCCAGGTTGGAGGCCTATGAATATGATCGAAACAGCAACTTTGGTGCTACTGATGCTGTTCAGCCCGAATATGTTATGACCCTACCTAATGCTTCCAACTACAGGTATGTTTAATTTTCTGTGGGCATGGCATGGGATTTTTCCTGCGCATAGACCTTTCAAATTTACGTTGTGTTTGGTATGTGCTCTAAATAAATTACAGTTATTAATATTATACAGAGTCATGGTTTATTCATACGTCACTCCTGTTTGCATGGTCTTACACTTTCGGCTCAAAGCATTAACAACATGGTGTTTAGGCCTATAGTAATACTATAGAGTAGTTTGTTTTTGTTTTTTTTTTTAATTTAAAGATGCATATTATTATATTATTAGTAATAGTATTATTATTATTATTTTCTAATATTTTACGGATCTATTTTCATTTATGTACTTTGGCACTGTTGGATTGTCTCCCTCTTTTGGCAGGGCACAGATTGTGTATTGTGTACTAATGATGTCACACGACATGATGTAGATGATTTGTTTGAGGGTTATTTTAAACTAATGTATTTTTTATTTAATTATTTATTTAGCAGACAAATTAAAAAGGATTGAATTTCTCCTTATAACTGTGTGCATCAGCATGTCATTTAAACAATTTTAAAAGGCTGAATATACAATCGGTTAATGCCTTAGCGTTGTTATTTTGTCCTCTTTACTTAAACACTGAAGTTTATGTCAACTGGCATAAACATGTGCCACAACAATCCTGTACCATTATTGTTAATTTTTTTGTTTTCTGTTTACAGAGACCTGCATGCTGACATGAAGGTGCCTGTGCTGAAGATGTCCATTGTGGAGCAGTTCCTGGCCAGCAGAGACAAAAGCTGGGCAAGAAAGCCACTAGTATGTACCACGACAACTATGTCAACTTCATCAGGTTCTACTCCAGCAACTGCAGTGTTCACTTCAAGGCAGAGATCCGGGCAGAAATGAAGTTACTACGGTCTATGAGGTAGACCTACTGCTATCTTCTGAGGGCATCATTCTAGAGTGCCAGTATCAACGTGCTGCTGGAATATATTTGTTGTATTTTGTTCGGACTTGTTGAGTTTGGACAATGCAGTTCGTTCAAGACCCTGACAACCTGCACGCAGCAGCTGCAGACCTTTTACTTGCTAGTATGCATGTAGACTTAGAAGTATGTTCTGTATGTTGACAATTACAGTTTTGCATGTATGCTGATGTCTACACAAATGTTTTGTTGAATAAAATTTGGTTAGTAAGGACACTGTTTTGAGTATGTGATGAAAGAAGATAAATAATCTGCTCTAAGCATTCTCATAAAGTACAAACTAGACACAGTTATTCAGATTTCAAACTAATCTTTTATTAAGAATTATTTGAAGAAATCAAAGTGTACTCCAAACACCCACTCTAAAGTTACAAAAAGGTAACTAGCCAAATAAATCTGCATTGTCATGATCAGTCACAGGAATATGTTAAAACAAATCAAATCCAACCACAGTCTCAGAAATCAACACGGAGGTTGCACTGAGATCAGTCATTAGAAATTCAAACAACAGTCAACTTTCGACTAGAAAAATGTAGCTACAGTTGCACCAAGATCAGTCACTAGAATATTATAAACAGTAAACCCTAACACATGTATCCAAACAGCAGTCTCACATTTAACTACATCTGCACTGAGCGGTCACTTGAATGCAAGCAGTAACCAAAAAATGTGACTTTAAAAAAACGTACAGCTGCACTGAGACCAGTCACTAGAATAATATCAGATCAAACCAGAAAGCAACCTAAACATGTCACTTAGCTAGTTAACAGTTGCACTGAGCTCAATCACTAGAATATCAAATGAAGCTGGAACACAGTCAAGGAAATCCAAACCGTAACAAACAAGCAACTTAAAAATTTAGCTGCAGACCAGTCACAAAAATATAATATTACAGTAAACTGGAATGCATGCACACACACAGAAATCCAAACAGCAGTCTCAACATGTCACTAGAATAGTAGAAAATTTAGCTACATCTGCACCAAGATCAGTCACTTGAACGCAGGCAGTCACAATAAATGTACTTAAAAAAAAAAAATCACAGCTGCACTGAAATCAGCCACTACTAGTACTAGTGATAATTTGTAAGGTGATTTAAAAAAAAATTCTAGTGGCACTAAAATAAAATTTTAAAAAACGCCTTACAAATTATCTAATTATTATTATTACGTACCACATTAAATAACAAAGCAACCCAGCAGTAAGGGACAGAAAACATCAATCAAAATAATGCAGCGAAACCTGCGAATAGCACACACCATTGAAACCAAAGAAAAAGCTGTGCTATTTAAAGGGAGTGTGATAATATTCACAGGTACATTCTAACTGAAAAGGACAAACTGTTCCAAAATAACACTGTGCTATTCACAGGTTTTGTGCTATTCAGGTGTGCTATTTGCAGGTTTCATTGTAGCTACTAATACAGTACAGTGAAACCTGTCGATAGCACACACACTTGGGAAAATGTAGAAAGAGAACAGATATAATGTTTGAAGTAAGATATCTTATTCATAGTATTAGAATTAGAGGTATTGGAATTACCTTTTGTTGAGTCCCATCACATTTAGAGATTTATGGTAATGAAATTTCATATAAATTGGCCAAAAAAGGTGCAATGAAAAGTGAGCATACAGTCTTTAATTCTAATGTAAAATTAGCTCAATTTGAATATTATTCGTTATTAGAACAACATTTTTCTAATATAATACCCAAAGTAAATATTGTTAGTTGTTCCAGAACTATTGCTAGATTAGTATATATGCTACGCTTAAATTCATGGTGTACAAAATATTTGAAAAATGTTACTTGTTTTTGTGCTGGAACTATTTCCTTACAACACATATTTGTTTGTCCTGTTTTAACATCACTGTACAAAGAAAATGGAATTATTTTATGTGCACCAGATGATATTAGAGTCATCTTATATAGTTCGATGTTACAGGACATCGCGCGTATCATTGTCGGAACAGATTTATTTAAGTTACTATAATTAACAATTTCTATTTGTTTGTTTCTTTGTTTGTTATGGTTGTCTAAAATCACATTGTTGTGAAAAGACGTTAAATTAAAATATTGAATTGAACACACTTGGGACCAAAGAAAAGGCTGTGCTATTTAAAAATGCGTGCTATTCACAGACATTTAGACTGAGCTGAATAAGACAAATCAGTCCAAAATAAAACTGTGCTATCAGGTGACTCTGTGGGAAGCATGACTTCAATGTGGAGACAGGGGACCAGCGTTCGATCTAGACTGGGTCTTGAGTATGGCGCCTTTATTGTGCGACATTTTTGCGCTTCGAGTCGGCTTTCGCCGAGATGAATATCATATTTGCATTTTTGAGGGGGTGCTATTCACAGGTTTCATTGTACTCTAGATCGGGTCACAATCTCTTACATTCAAGCATCATCAGAAACCACATTTTTGCGAAAGTTGCACAATGCTAAACACACAGAAATGATGTGGTGGGAAACTTTTGTTTCAGAAGCACTAAGGCCATTCACAAGTATTTTATAAGTCTTTGCCATTCCTATTATTCTTTCAATGTGGACCCGCTTGGAAGACACTTTTCTGTCTTTCATAATCTGGTGTTGTGTCAGCATGTTCTTCTTTGAGAAAAACGCTGGAATGTTCACTTGCACATCAAACGGTGCAAAGATATCCTGGACATTAAAACCTTTGTCCGCCATTACTGAATCACCGGCAGTGCAGATTTGTGGCAGTTCACTTCTTTCGGTGATCTGCCGGTCTGATGTCGACCCGCCATATGTCGATGAGATGTAAGACACAAGTCCCACAGGCGTGCATCCAACCACAGTCTTCACAGTGTTTGTGTTTTTGTAGGTGCTGAAGGTGGCACGCTGTGCTGTGGGGTAAGATGGCTTCTCCACTGGAATCTCGGTGCTATCCAGCACAACTCGCGTTGATGGAAACTTCTGTTTCCAGTCTGTGGGGCCATAGTATCTCACCAATTCTTGGCTCACCCAAGTCTTAATTTCTGCCCACTGTCTGGAGCAGAAGTTTACCCACGTGATAAACACATTTTCTGCAGTAAACACAGACACGCCACACATACGCGACAAAGGAAGATAGTCCATGTCTTGCCTTAGCTTAGCAAGCATCAGCAGAAACTGATTGGCTGGTAAAATGTTCTTCACTGACTGAGTCCTCATGTAGGTCAGGTGGTTGACAGCAGGTCCAAGCGACTGGAATACAGCTTGAAACTTGGCGAAAGTCTCCAAGCCAGTGAAGTAGTGCAGCATTTCAGGATCCAGCTGGAGTGCCTCCACAGACAGGAAAGCTGTTGGAGCAGATCCCTGCACAGTCTGTGAAGCAGCATCTTCATTTTTTATCTTGTTCTTAATGTCTGAGGCCTGGTTCTGAAAACATAGTGAATGAATAATAATTTTAAAAAATATTTTTAAAAAGTAAATATGTAAAAGTAGACAGCAGATACACCAGGTAAAAGAAAGTAAAGTGCACAGTAAAATCAAAATACCCGTCCATCATGGGGGAAAAAAAATGAAAATAAGTGGTCATGACTTAAATGAACAACTTCTATTGAACATACACATCCAAAAAATATTGAAACTCTTTGATGAGCAGTTGATACAGACACAATAAGGGTATCCTTTTCTTACTATTATTAAAGGTAGATTAGTTTTGTTTACATTTTGTAGTTGGCCAACAAAAACATTAACTATACATGCATCCACTAACGCACTGAACACTCAAGCCATCCAATCCGTCAAAATATACACTTACTTGATTTTGAAGGAGCAACAAATCGTCATGAGACTCTACACAGCCTCCAGCAGCAAATGTTGCAATCTCTCCATCTTGACTTGCAATCACCTCGACAATGTCCATGAACTCCTCAGCATCACTATGGCAGCTGTCTGAATCAATCACTTCAATACTAACTCCCTGTTGTGGATGCTGAAATACACAAAAAACAGACAAAGGGTTAAAACAATACAAAACAACAACAAACACCAAGCTCATTGTAGTAAATGATAACATTTATATTGCCAGAGCAGTGACAGTAACAGCAAATAATGAAAAAGTACATACTTCTTGTCTCTTGCTTTGGCGACTGCGATGCCTCTTATTTGGACGCTTGGACACTTCACTTGCAGGCTTCATCCAATCAAACACTGATGGTACTGCATCGTGCTTTAAGCGGCGGATCTTCCTGGACAGTGAACCTGAAAACCAGACAGGATAATGTCAAGTACAAATGATCAAGCAGCCATACATTTTGTCAATAAGAACTTTAAACAGTGCTACTGCTAGAATAAAAATTTTTTTTTTGGGGTTTTTATTATTTTTTTTTGGGGGGGTGGGGTGGGGGGTGGGGGCAGGAGAGGGACATCAGAACAGCGACCCAGTATTTAAAAGCACATTTATTACATTATAATATATTACCATGATCTTCATCAGCTACATGTAGTAAGCCTACTGTACTTGATAATAACAGCCTACTCATGAAGTTAGTTCATCTAGAAAGAGACACTGAGATTAGAACATGTAATGTTGTCGTGCACTGGCAGTTTCAGTAGGCCTGCATTATGACTCAACAAACAGGCCTACAACATTTTCAAATAAACGTTGAAGAACAAAAACCTTTATGTTATTACCACTAAAAGTTTGTCCTTGTAGATAGTCTTGGGGCTGGAAATGCCTGTAGCAAACGATGCTATTCTGCGATGGAGCATAGTTTTTCCCTTTCTGTCTGCCATCTCGTCTGACCGCGTGAATCCATTTTTTCCGCTCAAGGGCATCCTCTGGAAATTTGTGGCCACCAGGTCGGTTGCAGCCGACCACAACACACTTGTTTACCATCATTCAGTTCGCAAAAACTCGACTCGAAACTCAAAAAAAAAGAGGGGGTCGCAACTATCAACACTGTTCAGCCATGTTTCTCTAGCAAGCAAAGGCCTCTCTCGCAGGCGACACCTAGCGGAAATGTCTAAATAGACGAATCTGATGAATCTGTAGCAGAAGCGCTCATTCACAAAGTAAACGTTATCAAATGATTTAGACCAGAGTCCAATTATCCAATCTTCAAACATAATTTTTTGTTACTATTACATGTATGTATACATCCGTTTTCAAATGCACAAACCATAATAGTCATTTGCCTTATATTTTGAATCCACCACAACACATTATTTTCACCTGACACCACAATTCACACTTTTTTTTAACCCCATCTACCACAACACCTATCCACTATAGTTCATCCACTCTTTCTCCAGGGCACTTGGTTTTATAGAGTATTCTAGACTCATCACACTCAACCAGTCCGCTAATTAAAAGACGTTCGCCTAATAAGGAAAAATAATTTATAGTCCAAATTATTCCGCTCACACTTTCACTCATGCTGACTGTGCTAGAAGACATTAGCCCACCAAAATATGTGATGTACTGTAAAATAAATAATTCACTTTATGACACAGCACAAGCATAGTATTTACTTACTATATTGTTTCATGCCGCTTCTCTGTGAATTAATTCACCAGAAAACCGTTGATTCAATTGTGATAGTATTAATCTCATCAACACTCACCACTTGAAGTGCGACCACCGATGGCGTAGACCATGCCAGAAATGTCGGTGCAGCATCGAAGTCGTGTCTTGAACGTCTTGAGCAGCTCTCGTCTCTCTGGCATCAAGAGGTAGTCCTTGGCCTCGTCCAGCAGATCTCTGAAAAGTTGACTGCAGTCGTACATTCTGACATTTTGTCATGACAGGAAGAGAGAAAATAACTTTCCCCAATTCAGAAACCAGTCATGCTAATGGTTAGACTTAACTGCTAGCTACCTGGGAGTCATGCTAACGGTGGACTTTGCTGCTAGCTACCAGGGAGTCATGCAAATAGTGGACTTGACTGCTAGCTACCAGGGAGTCATGCTAAGGGTGGAATTAGCTGCTAGCTACCAGGGAGTCATGAAAATGGTGGATTTCACTGTTGGCTACAATGAGTATCCCCGTCCAAATGTCACCCTAGCGACAGTTATGTCCCTTCATCCCACTGCTCTTTCAGGGTAAAACCTTGACAGGAACTATCTTGTCCAAATGCCGGTCATTGAAAAATGTGGTGTACACACATAATCATTTTACACATATTTTTGAGTAGGTACAAACACAAAACAAAAAAGTAGCTTAAAAGAAGCAATGGGCTGTCTTAAGAAAGCCAAGCTTTAGGTAGCTACATATCTTTTACAGTGAAAACACTGTCATTTCCTTTTATCAGTCTTTACAAAGTGAATGCAATTTCCCCAAATGCCCGCATACACTGATACAGGGTCAGAAAACTGCAAGTACATGTAGTTTTCTTCTAGATGCACTAACTGGTAGTATTAGGGGTTTATTCAAATCAGGAGTGATTGGTAGTCCTAGGTGCAAATGCTTTCATTAAGAAGGCAACCAGCATGGGTGAATAATAGTTCCCACAACTCTAAATTTAAATTTCACCTGCTTTTGGCGACAAGCATAATTCAGACATCTAAAATCTAATACAGTGGAACCTCCGGTATACGACCATCCAAAATCTGAGAAAAAACGGTCTTATAATAGAGGTGGTCTTATACCGGAAACAAGGGGTGGGGTGGGGGGAGGGGGGTTAGGCTCGGAGGGGTATGTAGTCATAATTTTTACACTCACCAGCATGTATTCTCTGACAAAGGAAACTGTAGAACATGTTTCATTTTTAGCTTTGTCTTTTATTCACAACTTCAAAAATAGAAAACAGTCGAACCACTGCCAGACGCGTTCATCCAAGTCTGTCAGTGCAGAAGCTCTCAGTTTCGACGTTTCCCTTTTCGCCACTTTCTCCACTCTCCCATCGTAGTTTCACAGATTCCTTATCCTTTATGGTGAGCTGAATTTGGGTCTTCCCAACGTCTAAACTTCTTGCAATAGACAAACAACTCTCCTCATTTTCACTTCTTTCAATCACTTTCATTCTCTCTGCCAAACTCAAAACGTTCCTCTTGCGCGACGCCATTTTGACAGCCAGTGTAGGCGAGTAATGTCCCTTATTTGCGAACCGGAAATAGCAGACAACAGCAGGCGCACACTAACATGAGAGAAAAAACGAAAGGTACAGAAAGCAAATTAACTGATATCTCTTTTAAATTGCCCTAAGACGGTCGTATAAAGGGCTTAGGACACGGTCGCTGGTCGCATAAACGAGGTTGTCGCATACCAGAGGTCATTTATTATTGGAAGTGAATCCGTCAGAAGTTTTCAGGTCACATAACTGAGGGAGTCGTATACCAGAGAGCCGGATACCGGAGGTTCCACTGTACAGGGTGGAGAACAACTGAATCAAGAAATCTCTGAAATCCGGCCGGGGCCCAGGGGCCAAGCCCCGGTATTCGCCCCTTGGAAGAAAATGAATTTATGCAATTTTGAAAGTAATTTAGGGCCTCTCCTGAAAGCAAAAAGCAAAAAGTAAACATGAATAGAAACAAAAACACAAAAAAAGAATGTTTTATGCACATGTCTTTCAAAAACGTTAAGAATCTTGATTTGTAGGCCTAACAAAGTTTGAGGTCCACCACTGTTACACACAAACTCCACATTTCCAATTTTACTGGGCACACGTTGGTCTATTTTTTAGCTGTAAACAAGCAAGAATTTTTATAATTTTAGAGATATTTAGGGGTACGTTAGTAAAAACACCACATCTTAGGTATTAGTGGCTAGTGTATAGATTTAAATGAAATAAAATGCAAACTGAACAGAACTAAATTCTATTTTGATTATCTACCTTTTTATACTTCTCTTGTCATGTCTTGTTTTTATTGCTCCATGTGTATAAAAAAAAGTTTTAAAAAGTCCAAACAAGCCCCCTCTTCTTCACTTTCATGCCAGTCTGAAAGATCGTATGCATGCACACTACTGACACTAATTGTCTAATGTCAGTACCGATCTCTTCCTCCGACTCCAAGTCCATTTCTCTCATTTTAATGTCTGATAAATGGAAGCCTGTAAACTCCCCTTCATTAGTCGAAGAATCCAAACCATCCCTTTTAGGCACACACACACAAAAATTTGAAAAAAAATCGAAAAAACGAACGCATCACAGAGAAAACTTGTGGAAATGCAGTCAAATGTTTTCACAAAAGAATACACCGGAAGTCAATTGCCGGAAGTCTCGCAATCTTTAAAACAACGCGAGAATATAACCACATGGTTGATACGGACGCTTTTGGACGTTTTGCCTGTTTAGACCTTCGGCCGCTTTTGGCCGTTATGCCCAGTAAAGGGTAGTTCCTCAGCTTCTCACACTCGGAACTCAATATTTTTTTCTCGGAAATGCAAATGCCTTCCGCGGAAATCCGCGAATTCGCGGACAGTTCTCCACCCTGACTGTAGTACTACAAGGGTAAAGAAAATTATAGCAATAAAAATCCGATTTCTATCCTATCTCGAAACTCAAAAGTCGTTGAGGCACCACAGATGATCATTTAACCAGCGTACTCTGTCCTCAATGACCATCATGGCTTCGCTAAGTGTCAAGCCAGTCCATTCTCAAATGTGTTCCTCCCACCTCTTCTTCTGCCTCCTTTACAGTGCCTTGCAGGATGGTCTTTGCAAGGCCTGATGCTCTAGTGACGTGTGGCCACACCATCAGAGTTTCAGTTTCTTCACCACTGTGAGCATGTCATCGTGTTGTTCAATGGATTGTGTGATGGTGTGTCAGACTTCGTCGTTGGTGATGTGCTGGGTATAAGAAATGTCCAGAAGTCTTCTGTAGCACCTCATCTCCATGCTTTGTATTCTTCGTTGTAGGTCTGCTGTGAAGGTCCATGTTTCACAAACGTACAGGAATGGATGGAGATGACAAGGGAGCACAGCAGCCTTACATTGGACAGGGTTCATACTCAAATTGTTGTAAAAAATTCAAGGAGTTTTCAAGGAGTTTTTCCAAAAATTCAAGGAGTTTTAAAAAATTATAAACGCACATAAGAATTGACAAGTAGTCAAAATAAAGGATAAAATCTCTTACCCAGTGACATCCATAAATTGTTGGCAATCATGAATCTGATGATGATACTGATGTTGATATTAATTATGAAATC
>CM072525.1:43120684-43318998 GCA_036898135.1 Oncomelania hupensis | reverse complement strand
TATGATGCGTTCTAGGAAGATGTTGAAGAGTGTTGGAGAGAGTAGGCATCCTTGACGCACACCCGATTGTTGTTCTGAACCAGTTCCGATGACGCTGTTATGGAGGACTGCACTGGTAGCCTTGTCATACAGGCTTTTGATGACTTCAATAATTTTAGGGCTGATGTTGTACACTTTCATTGTTGCCCATAGAGCTGCATGCCAGACTCGGTCAAACGCCTTCTTGAAGTCTATGAACACATGATATAGATGTTGTTGGTGCTGTAGGTATTTCTCACAGATTATTCTGAGGTTGAAAATCTGTTCAGTGGTACTTCGCCCTGCCCTGAATCCTGCTTGTTCTTCAGCTATGATTTGTTCAGCTTGGGGTTTCAACCTGTTGAGTATTATTTTCAGGAGGACCTTGCTGGGATGGCTGATGAGGCTGATGGTGCGGTAATTTTCACACTCCTGAAGGTTACCTTTTTTGAGAAGAGTGATGACAAGCGACTGGGTCCATGGTGTAGGCCACTCCCTACTCTGCCAGATCTTGTTACAGATGGTGAGGGCATCAATCATCGCTTTTCCTCCTGCTTGTAGCAGTTCCGCGGGTATGTTGTCCACTCCCGCTGACTTCCCTTTTTTCAGCGATTGCACTGCTGCCTCAACTTCTTCCCAGAGAATTGGGAGGATTTCTTCTTCTCTGTTCTCGGGACATGCTAGAACTGATGGGTCTCCATTTGGTGTATGGTTGTAAAGGTCAGAGAGTATTCCGTCCATCGTCCAAGACTTCTTGTTCTTCTGTAAGGCATATGCCAGACTTGCTTTGGATCGTGGAGACTTTGGGCTGTTTAACACTTGTCAGCCGCTTCACAGTCTGGTAGGCCTTCTTGCTGTTGTTCTTGTTCAGACTGTTCTCTATTTCCTGGCATTGATCTTCTATTCAGTTCTCCTTTGCTGTGCGCATGCCTTTTCGGATGTCATTGTTGATTTTTCGGTAGACATCAGCTCCCTGTGAGGTGTTCTTTTTCTTTTTTTATCTCTCTTCGTTTATCACACAGATCCAAAAGTTCAGGTGTAATCCACGGCTTCTTCTTTGGTCGGTGCTTGCCAAGGATCTCAGTGGCGGCATCTGTCACAGCTGAGTTGAAGGTGGTGGTCATGGTGTTGACATCTACTTCACCAGCCCCCAAAATGAGAAGTGGTGCAAATTTCCCTCCAATTGTGGCCTGAAATAGTTCTGCCACCTCCGGGTCTTGCAGTTTGTCCAGGTCAAACTTCAGTCTAGTGCACTTTGTTGTATTTACTCTCTTCAAGCGGAGCCGGAAAGACATCATCACGAGATAGTGGTCACTTCCGATGTCTGCTCCTGGAAAAGTGCGTGTCCTGCCAATGTTGATGCTTGATCTGAAGCATTTCTTGACCATGATGTAATCGATCTGGTTGTGATGCTCCCCGCCGGGACTGTGCCATGTCCATCGTCTGGAGTTTTTGTGGAGACCAAGCGTGTTTGCCAGTACAAGATTGTTGTATCTGGCAAACTCCAAGAGTCTCAGACCCCTGTCATTTGTCTCGTTGTTGCAGTGGGGTCCACATGTGTCTCCCCAGTTGTGGTGCGCATCTTGGCCAACCTTGGCATTCCAATCGCCTTGCACCATGACTATGTCCTTCTTCGGCACTTGGTCAAGGACTGCCTATAGATTTTCATAAAAATCCTCCACTTCGCTGTCGTCATAGTCTGATGTTGGGGCAGGGGCATGGGCCTGGATGATGGTGATGTTGAAAGGGGCTGCTCTCAGGCGGATGGTAATGAGTCTACTGGAGACTGGGCGGCAACCCATGACAGTGGCTAGAATGTTCTTGTGGACCAAGAATCCAACGCGTGTTGGTGCCTGTCATCTCCACCGCTGAAATAGAGCTTGTGGCCTTTGTCGGTCGTTGTTTCACATAGGCCTTTCCAGCGCAGTTCGCTGATACCTAGAACATTCCATCGATAGTGGTCCAGCTCGTGGGCCAGTTCTTCTAGTTTTCCTTCCGCAGTTAGGGTCCTGACATTCCAGGTTCCTATGACGATGTTGTTTCTCGTGCGGATCTTGCTAATTTGTCCATCAGTAGCATACTTATCACCTCCGTCCTGGTGGCCAACGGAAGGCGCGGTCCTTGTTGAGCCGGGTGACGACCGATCCGGTATGGAATTAGCGATTATTTTCTTCATGTAGTGTCTTGGGCAAAAAAGACCTGGCGGTGCCCAATCCTCTCCAGGCAGTTGGCCACAGCCAAAATCCACGAATACAGTGTGGCTCGCCTTGGCCATGAGCACGTGGTCGTTGAACCTGTAGTAACGTGAGGTTCCTCCGCTCTGGCCGGTGACTGTGTAGAAGACTTTCGCCCAGTGATGCCGTGCTAACATCACCCCTGTTAGTCGCCTCTTACGACACGCCGGGAAACGTTGGGTCTATTCTATTTAATGCCCGAACCCACAGAGCACAAATAAAATCCTACCTTCATGAAATTTTGTGTGTGGATGGAAGAATGTTTTGTGTATCATTTCCTATGTTCCTAATGTTGAATATATGTTGTGGAAAACAAAATAAACTGATGAAGAATAAAATCTTGTAGACATTCGTGGTAGCATGCGTCATCGTCAGAAGAAAAAGAAAAAACATCACTCACTTCAACATCATTTAACTCCACATTAGCTGGTGCCCAATTTTATCTTCATCAAAGCCTAAACACCTTTTTTTCAGAGTCTGAAGCCATAATAATTTCAAGGATAACATCCTCGTCCACCATTTTGCAAAATCCGATCGCAAACTTCTCAAAAATATTTTTTGATTTCTCGACAAAAAAAAGCCCAAAACTCCGATACATGCACTGAAAGATTGGGCCGCCATTTGCAAACAGGAAGTGAAGTAGTGAGGATGCCCGTATGTGCGAAACCATGGTTGTGAATTAAGAGTGTACAGTAGGTATCTGATGTCAAGTTGTATTGCCAGCAGTGAATAAGTAGAGAGATGGCTTGGCAATTTATATTGATGGTAGCATGGTAAAGGTTAAAACAATCTATTGAAGTTGATGATCAGAAGCTGTAGCCAATGTTTTGTGGCAAAATGTAATTTCTAAAGAGCTTACCATCCATGACGGCAGTACCCACTCTACTGCGTGTGGTGATCATCTGTTCTGCCACCATCCACTTGTTGGTCACGGGGTCATAACACTCCACTGCATTCATAGAAGTTCCTGAAAAAATGAAAGATTGGTGTAGATATGTATATATATTTTAATTTTTTATTTACTTGCTACCCTTGCAGCAAAATTCAGATTGCCTTTTTCGTAAATGCTTGTGTTCAAGTGGTGTTTGTGTGACGGGCAATCATTGACTGAGTTCTTCAGCCATGAGATGCTACCAGTACAAAACTTTTCAACTACAGTATATCATAAACCTTTGTGTGTGATTTACTCTTCATGCATCAAATGTCACACTAGTAATAAAAAATTCATACAAACTTTACACGAGTTTGCTAACAGTTCTTAAACATTTCAATTCTACGAATACACACACAAAACATATTCCTTACCTCATCGTTCCCTCAAGTTGAGCGAGAAATGACACAACACTTAGGGACATGCGAGTAGCAGAAGAAATTCTTAATAACACGAATATGCTTTTTGGTTTTTTGATAGCTCTAGCTCTTTCACTCAATTAGTAGTACATAAATAAAATCCAAGACTTTACCTTCAACCTAAGTAATTTAACAAGCAAAGTAAACATTATCAAATGATTTAGACCAGAGTCCAATTATTCAATCTTCAAACATCATTTTCTTTATTATTATATTATTTGTATAAATCCGTTTTCAAATGCACAAACCATAATAGTCATTTGCTTTATATTTTTAATTATTTTCACCTAAAACCACAATTCACACTTTTTTTCTACTATATCCACTATAATACATCCACACTTTCTTCCGGGCACTTGGTTTTACAGAGAACTCTAGACTCATCACACCCAACAAGGCTGCTAATTAAAAGAAGTTTGCTTAATAAGAAAAAATAATTCATAGTTCAAATTCTTTCATTCACGCTTTCACTCATGCTGACTGTGCTAGATAACATTAGCCCACCAAAATATGTGAGGCACTGTAAAATAAACAATTCACTTTATGACACAGCACAAGCATGGTATTTACTTACTATATTGTTTAAAGCCGCTTCTCTGTGAATTAATATATCAGAAAATCATTGATTCATTTGTGATAGTATTAATCTCATCAACACTCACCGCTTGGAGTGAGACCACCGATGGCGTAGACCATGCCAGAAATGTCGGTGCAGCATCGCGGTCGTGTCTTGAACGTCTGAAGCAGCACTCGTCTCTCTGGCATCAGCAGGTAGTCCTTGGCCTCGTCCAGCAGATCTCTGAAAAGTTGACTGCAGTCGTACATTCTGACATTTTGTCATGACAGGAAGAGAGAAAATAACTTTCCCCAATTCAGAAACCAGTCATGCTAATAGTTAGACTTAACTGCTAGCTACCTGGGAGTCATGCTAACGGTGGACTTTGCTGCTAGCTACCAGGGAGTCATGCTAATGGTGGACTTGACTGCTAGCTACCAGGGAGTCATGCTAAGGGTGGAATTAGCTGCTAGCTACCAGGGAGTCATGAAAATGATGGATTTCACTGTTGGCTACAATGCAGTGGAACTGACAGGAGTATCCCCGTCCAAATGTCAATCTAGCGACAGTTATGTCCCTTCATCCCACAGCTCTTTCAGGGTAAAACCTTGACAAGAATTATCTTGTCCAAATGCCGGTCATTGAAAAATGTGGAGTACACACATAATCATTTTACACATATTTTTGAGTAGGTACAAACACAAAACAAACAAAAAAGTAGCTTAAAAGAAGCAATGGGCTGTCTTAAGAAAGCCAAGCTTTAGGTAGCTACATATCTTTTACAGTGAAAACACTGTCATTTCCTTTTATCAGTCTTTACAAAGTGAATGCAATTTCCCCAAATGCCCGCATACACTGATACAGGGTCAGAAAACTGCAAGTACCTGTAGTTTTTTTCTAGATGCACTAACTGGTGGTATTAGGGGTTTATTCAAATCAGGAGTGATTGGTAGTCCTAGGTGCAAATGCTTTCATTAAGAAGGCAACCAGCATGGGTGAAAAATAGTTCCCACAACTCTAACTTTAAATTTCACCTGCTTTTGGCGACAAGCATAATTCAAACATCTAAAATCCAATAGTACTACAAGGGTAAAGAAAATGATAGCAATAAAAATCCTATTCCTATCCTATCCCGTAACTCAAAAGTCGTTGGGGCACCACAGATGATCATTTAACCAGCGTACTCTGTCCTCAACGACCATAATGGCTTCGCTAAGTGTCAAACCAGTCCATTCTCGAATGTGATCCTCCCATCTCTTCTTCTGCCTCCTTTACCGTGCCTTTCAGGATGGTCTTTGCAAGGCCTGATGCTCTAGTGACGTGTGGCCATACCATCGGAGTTTCCATTTCTTCACCACTGTGAGCAGGTCATCGTGTTGTTCAATGGCTTGTGTGATGGTCTTTCAGACTTCGTCGTTGGTGATGTGCTGAGTATAGGAAATGCCCAGAAGTCTTCTGTAGCACCTCATCTCCATGCTTTGTATTCTTCGTTGTAGGTCTGCTGCTGCGAAGGTCCATGTTTCACAAGCGTACAGGAATGGATGGAGATGACAAGGGAGCACAGCAGCCTTACATTGGAGTGTAGACTGATGGTCCTGTCTTTCCAACTGGGCTTCAACCTTTGTCAGGGCAGCAGTTGTTTGTGTAATCCTGGAGAGGACTTCTTGTAAGGAACAGGGGTGGGAATTGCTGAAGTGAAAAATAAAGGAAACTAGGGGGGTCCGGGGGCATGCACCCCCGGAAATTTTTCAAAATCAAGAACAAAATCTGTGCAATCTGGCGTATTCTGATTGCAAAATGTAAGTAGTTTTGAAGTATGAAAAACATTCTTTTTTGTCTTTTTTTCTTGTGCTTTTTGTTTGAATGACCAAAGAATATAATGCTGTGATGTAGTGTTGATAAACAATGTACAACTAACAGACACGTTGCATAAAGAAAATAACATAAATTCAAAAAGGATTTTTGTATATAACTGTATACATGTACAGTGATTATGAGAGAGAGAGAGAGAGAGAGAGAGAGAGAGAGAGAGAGAGAGAGAGAGAGAGAGAGAGAGAGAGAGAGAGAGAGAGAGAGAGAGAGAGAGAGAGAGAGAGAGAGAGAGAGAGAGAGGAGAGAGAGAGAGAGAGAGAGAGAGAGAGAGAGAGAGAGAGAGAGAGAGAGAGAGAGAGAGAGAGAGAGAGAGAGAGAGAGAGAGAGAGAGAGAGAGAGAGAGAGAGAGAGAGAGAGAGAGAGAGAGAGAGAGAGAGAGAGAGAGAGAGAGAGAGAGAGAGAGAGAGAGAGAGAGAGAGAGAGAGAGAGAGAGAGAGAGAGAGAGAGAGAGAGAGAGATCAGAGAGAGAGAGAGAGAGAGAGAGAGAGAGAGAGAGAGAGAGATGAGAGAGAGAGAGGAGAGAGACGATCATCATTGACTTCGTACTCCAACCAATCCCACCTCCATTTGTTTTTGACGCCAAAACCTTCTTGAAAAGTTTCACCACGCTGTACAATCATAGCCTTTAAAGACATGATGGCGGTGATTAAGTACAACGACCTCGACCTCTCACTTCCGGTGAGACTTCTGTTGCGCTGTGTCTAAACACCGCAATAGTGTAAAAAAAAAATTTTTTTTAATTTTTTGGCGGAAGCATTATTGTTTTTGGCGGATGGGATTTTTTTTATGGCGGAAATCCGCCAAATGGCGGACAATTCCCACCCCTGAAGGAACCATTGTCTGATACAATGGTTCCTAAATATTTGAAGCACTGCACCGTGTTGAGGGATTGTTCTTGAACTCTGATGTCCATGCTAATACATTGGTGTTTTTAGTCATCATTTTGGTCTTCTCTGCACTTATTTCCATTCCAAAGGCTCTTGAGGTGATGTCAAGCCTCTGTACCAGCTGTTCAAGTTCTTGTTCTACTCCTTCCAATCCATCAATGTCATCCGCAAAATGAAGGTTGGAGATTGCTTTACCCCCTACGCTGACTGTGCCTTCGTGATCTGCAAGGGCATCTGAAATGATGCGCTCCAGGAAGATGTTGAACAGTGTTGGACTCTCTCCGGAAATAAAAAACAAATGAATAAATATACTAAGAGAATGCCAATGGAGTCAATTATTGTGAAATCTGAATGTTGTTTTATAATTAATGTAATTTAAATTAATGAAAGAAACCACCTGTACCTGCATTTCAGGGAGTTCTTGACGATGGCCTCAGTAGCAACGCGGTCGCTAAGATATGGAGGGGTGAGTAGCGGCAGTCTTACTTGCACCATCAATTCCGGTAGATCGTCTTTCCTCTCCCACTCTCGGAACTTGATCCACTCCAAAACTGCCTCAAAAACCTGAAGGTACATGCGACAAATACCAGTCCGTACACTGTTAATAAATTACATGTCCTTGCAATTTTAAAAAAGAACTTTATAAATATACTAATGACATCTATGTTTTCCACTTTGGGAATAAAGAATTGTGGACTTGACTTGAGAAAAATACAAAATAAATCAATAAAATGAATAAAGTGATATAAAAAAAAGAACAATCCTTCATTTCATGTTTGAGGTGAGGCTCCTGGATTGGGACTATTTTATCCCCAAAACTTCACTAATGTCCGTTTGTTTTAAAATACGTTTTGCATTAATTTTCAAGACTACATCTCTGTTATTTATCTGAATGATGATGAAATGTGAATGTTTGTCAAGAAAACAAAGAAATGTTAAAAAGAATTGACATGAACTAGTTTGCAGACTCTCTTCAAAGTTGTGACTTTTACAGGTTTTTCTATCTATCAGTCTATCCTATCTATCAGATAGGATCGATAGGATAGGATAGATAGATATTTTTATTTCCTTCAAAAATAAACAAACATTCCTCTCACAACAAAATAATATTTCTTTTCTTACATCTTCCTCACTGCAGACATTGAGCTCATCGCTGGACACAATGTCCAGCAGGTCTGGTTTGGGCAGAGTGAGAAAGTCCTCCGTCTGCGATATGTCTTTGAAGTGACTTCGAATAAACTTGTCAGCCGCATTGACCAGGTCCAAGCACATGTACTGGTCAGCAAACGACCGCACAGAGAGGCAGTTGGACACATGCAGTCTGAAACAAGATAGCAAGGTGAGTGAGTAATTGTGCTTCAATGAAATTCGTTATTTAGTTATCATTATTCTCAGTTTCCATACAAAAAATAGTATTCTCCAGAGCTGGACAAGACAAAACAGTATAGCTTTTCCTGTAATATTTTCAGACAAACTCATAGAACAAGGCCAGCTACACAATGATTGTGTTCAATCTCCTCTATCCCTCACTGCATTACTTCCACTGATTCTAATGAAAGCCAGTTACACATTCACTGCTGACCATCAGCTCCTTGCACAGCTCCTGTTTCTAAGTAACTACAGGTTCAAGTACCTCATACCCTGACTAAAGTACATCACCTCACTCAACTAACTAAAAAGTTCTATCTATCCTATCTTATCTTATTCCATAACTCGGAGGTCGTAGGGGCACAACAGATGATCGTTTAACCAGTGTACTCCATCTTTCTCTGTCCTCAGCAACCCTCATGGCTTCATTCAGTGTCAAACCAGTCCATTCTCGAATGTTGTCCTCCCACCTCTTTTTCGGTCTCCCTCTTCTTCTACCTCCTTGCAGGATGGTCTTTGCAAGGCCTGATGATCTGGTGACGTGGCTATACCATCGGAGTTTCTGTTTCTTCACCACTGTGAGCAGGTCATCATGTTGTCCAATGGCCTGTGTGATGGTCTGTTGGACTTTGTTGTTGGTTCAAAAGTTCTAATGTAATGTAATGTAATTTCAAAAACAAAAACAAAAGAAAGTCTGCAACATTTACACCATTCTTACCTTTCCTTGAAGAATTCACAGCAAGCGTCCCTGATGGTGGTCAGGTGGAGGAAGTTAGCGGCGATGAGGAGTGACTGAGCGTTATAACGGTTGACGGTGATCTGCCCTGTGTAGGCAAAATTCACCATGGCCTCCAGAGCACTGAAACATAAATTTAAATCAATAAAGACATTGATAATTAACTAACTAACCTACTCATTCGGATTCCATCCCACAGACTTTCAAGATCCTGATGCTCATGTCCTAGATGGGCGAGTGCCGGCTACACAAGTACACCCAGCAAGCAATAGGTCCCCTCTCCTCCATCCCCAGTAACCCAGGATTGTGCTCAGTTGTCTGGGTGTCAGACGATGCGCTGAAGGCAGCAAGTAGGCAATTAGAACGGCTTGAGCGAGATCCTGTGTCTACCAGCACCTTCAGCAGCCACTGAGCTGAAAAAATCTTATGAATGAACAATAAAAGAAAATAAAACAAAAAAATAAATGACACATTTCAAATCATGATAGCCTTACCTTGGCTCTATGCCCTCCATAGTGATTTCATTCATGTTGGCTTCCACCATGTCATGTGTGAACATAGCTCCAAAGTAGGGAATCGTCCCTGCCAGAACAATGCGATGGGCAGAGAACTTTTGCTCACCAACCTAAATCAACAAAATTAAAATTACATATGTACAGTGCGCTTTGACCTTGAGCTAATTTATTGGGAATCGGGCAATGAATAATATATTTCTTTCTCATAATTGCTTTCAGGATCAGCAGTCATCTTCTCACACATGATTGGTCAGCACTGAAAGGATTAACAGTCATTACTGATTTTATTATAGTATAATATAGTAGTGATGGCATCGTATTCAATCAGTCTTTTGACCTCTAGGAAAATGTGCATGTATAATTGCACTTATTATTTGTCACACTGGCAGGTTTTCAGGCATCAGGGGCCAGGGTTATGAAAAACGCAACCAATAGTTGGACGCCATTCAGTTCGGACGCCTATGAAGTCAACCAAGCTGCGTCGCCTACTGAATGCAGGATATGAGTGCAACTTGGAAGTTGCTCAACCTGTTCTATTTTTAGCACTATTCATGCTATCAATCCCATCGCCAGGTGGCTTCCGCCTACTTTCTACTTTTGATTTGGATGCATAACATGGAAGTAACCATGTGTGTGTTTGTGTGTACGTGTGCGCGTGGCCACGTGTGCGTTTGTTTATGTGTGTGAATCAATGTTGTTCTTGGCTAATTAATTTTAATAAATGTGAGTTGATTGCTAATTAATTTTAATAGTGGTTTTATCTTTCTTTCTTTACTATTAAATTTAGGCATACACAGTTACTGTTGGATGAAGCTAGCTCTGATCTCCACAAGATGTTCTCCATTGTGAATAGCCTTCTAGGCAAGGATTCTACTCCTCCTGTGTTGCCATCTCTAAGTGATTTTCAGATTGCTGATGTACTTAGTTCTTTCTTTGTGGACAAGATTGAATATATCAGACGTGAATTTTCTGATGAGCAGCCACAAGTGATTAGTTCGTTTGTTGGTCAACCGTTTAACCATTTTTTGCCCATCACCAAAGAACAGTTGTCGTTTGGCATTAAATTAGTGTCTTCAGACGCCAAAGTGTATAGCAGACAATTAACAGTTGTCGAAGATCATTTAAACTTTTTAACCATCTCATCTGCAGTCAACCCCATTGCTACAAAACTGGTGTTAATGTGTCTGGACATTTTGGTTTCCTGTTCTGACTCTGACTGTCAACAGTAGTCTGCTGTCTAGCACAGTGCCACGTCACCTGAAGACTGAAGCAGTAAAACTGTTATTGACGAAGAAAGGTTTCGATCCCAATGAATTTAAGAACTTTAGGCCTATTAGGAGAAGATGATTTTAACAATTCATTCAAAATGCAATCAAAACTGCAGGCTTTATTATTCTTTAGTTTACCAACAGCTTTCATTACCTCGTCACATTTTATGTTGGAATTCAGACTAGAATTATCTGTAAAGTTCATTTCATGATCATGAGGCACAATAGGATGGAGGATGTCTTCATCAGGGATGTTACCAAGATTTTCGAAATAATTAACAAAATCCTTTTGGGTAGGCATATCTACATTAGATGGTTTATTATCTGAACATTCATTTAAGAACTTCCAATATGCCATAGGATCCTTACATTTTAATCCATGTAAATATGTATGCATATATTTTTTTAAGATTCATAGTGCTTTTATACTTTTTGTATGCTTGTTTCCTAATTGATCTTGAATTCTGGTCGCACACATGCACATGGTAATGTTTAGTGTTATGAATTACTTTTTTTTCCTGTCTATATTGATTATCATCTTCAAATGAGAGGCTACTATCACCAATGATTCCCAAGTCCATATTACACTGAGTACTTTCCAACAGTTGGACAGTTACTTCATCCCATCCTTTAGCATCTCTTTAAACAAATCCAGGATGAGTATTCCAGGTCCATGCCTCACGAATAATTAGACTCTTATACATCCCATTTTGGAGTATGCTAACACCGTCTGGTGTCCATACTTTATGAAGCATGTTGACTTGATCGAGGGTGTCCAGCGCAGAGTCACCAGGAAGATATACATGGAATGCTAGGACTCTTCTACGAGGAGAGATTGATGTCACTGAGGTTGCCCAGGTTAGAGTATAGCAGAGGGTGGGGTGATTTAATCAAAACTTTTAAAAGTGTGCAACATTTTTATAATCATTAAACCACTTCTTCTCTTGTAATTTTAATAATGTTGGTATAACACGAGGTCCCAAACTTAAACTTACTAAAACTTTTAATAATACTCGCAAATTTAAGCAGTATTTTAATAATAGAGTCGCAACCCCTTGGAATAACCTGACTGCTGAGGCAGTGGATGCTAAATCACTCAATGTGTTCAAGAACTGTATAGACAGGTTTGTCTAAGGAATATAGCATCTACTCCACCAATTTGAAGTCTAAAACTAAAAGGTTCTAAATTGGTAGGCCACTGAGGTCTGGGTCTGAGACCCTCATCAAGATTTAATATGAGGGCCAAAGGCTGTTAGCCTAGATGCTATGCTATGAAGTAGCTGAAGTGAAGTAGGCTTATTTATCATGTTTGTTTACCTTGAGGGTCACATCACACAGCTTCCCTTGTCGTCGAATCGCAGCCATTTCCGGAAACGCTTTCTTTGCAAAATCCGTCTGCGTGAATAATAGCGTGTCTTCTTCGTCTCTGTTGGAAGCTCTGCCTCTGTTCGGCGTGCCAACGGCCCATTTTATTGGCGTTCTCGGACTAGCATGCGGCGATGGAAACAGACTGTCCGCCATTTTGTTTTGAATTAGTTCCCTTTTTGTCAAGAGTAGCAAGGGAGTGTACTCTACTTTCGAGCCCGACAACTGACCGCAAGTGCCAGCGAAGTCTTGTTATGAGCCAAAAGACTGTTTTGTGACAAATGTTTACGTACTTCTGTCTATGAAATGGATAAGCGATACACACATCTTCCACCACAGCGGCAAAATAAGGTATGAAAATGGAAAGTACTGTTCATATAATGTCGCTTCACGTGCAATTGTTGTCATAATTGTCAAGGCAACCTGGCGTTGATCATCATCACTTGATCCATCGAAATAATTGTTTATTAGAATATACATTAAAAGGAAATAAATATATATTGATTTATTTGCTGATTGAAATATATTTCCAAAGGAACGTGTTTTGTTTTAATTGTTATTTTATTTTGTATAGTCGTCGTCCTTCCCCTTACCTCCACCATTTTTCCCCCTCCCATTGAATTCCTGATAGTGGACCTATATCCTATCCTATCCCGTAACTCGGATGTCGTAGGGATACCACAGATGATCGTATAACCAGCGTACTCCATCTTTCCCTGTCCTCAGCAACCCTGATGCTTTCGCTCAGTGTCAAAGCAGTTTAATCCCGAATCCCCCCCCTCCCCCACCTCTTTTTCAGTATCCCTCCCCATCTACCCCCCCCCTACCCCACTCGCCCCTTAGGATGGCCTTTGCAAGACCTGATGATCTGGTGACGTGGCCATACGATCGGAGTTTCAGTTTTTTCACGATAGTGAACACTGTACAAGTATCTTTCGATACTCCTATCACCCGAATCGGTGCCATAAGTTTCTTCAACATATTCAATTTGGCGGCCCACACCAAAGAAGAACAAGAATTAGATGTGTAAATTAATTGGTTTCATAAAACATACATATTTATATAATGTCCTTGTTACTTGTAAATTATACTGTAATCGTTTTAAATATACTGTTATTATTGCAGTTTGGCAGCAGCATAACAGGAGCAACAGCCATCAATGCTGTGGCTTTCCAGGACCATTGGGCACGACAACTGTGTCTGAACACAAAAACGTTTGGACCTCAGCAAGTCGGACTTGGCCCAGCAGCCAAAGCAGCCAAAAAGAAACAAATCAAGGCTGTTGTTGACACAGGATTGAGTGAGTTAATGGAAATAACACAAATATAGTAGGCTGTTGTTGACACAGGATTGAGTTAATGGAAATAACACAAATATATAGTAGACGGTTGTTGACACAGGATTGAGCAAGTCACAATATACACGTAGTAGGCTGTTGTTGACTGTCACGCTACGCAGTTCGCAGTCGCGCGCCTATGTATATAGTTTAATCATCAGCCTGTACATAGAGGTTAAAAGTTACGGTAGTCTAGGGGAGAGAATCAGAATAAATTAATTAAGTTTATAATTAATAAAAGTAGCGAATGATTTGCGCCCGTGCGGAACGCACTATGTTAGAAAACAGCATAGTTGGCTATTTTGTTATTGAGAAGTTTGATTGCTGCCGTGCGATATCCTATGTGTGAAATGCGTGCTCTAATCGCGAACAGTGTAGGGAATGAATTATAATTAAAACGAGTATATTCTAGAAGATTCTTAGCTAATCGTATAAAACCCCATGCACTGTATATTTTGGATAGGAGCAGTAACAGTTGCATATCGCTTTTGTAGCCAGAATCAACAGATCCGAGTTGGGTCAAGGTGCCAGTTAGTGACTTTGTCTGTGGGTCGTACAGATCAGACCGTCAACGAAAAAGAGCCTATTGTCGGAAGAGGAGGACTGTTTTGGGAACACTTTGGAAGTGTTTGTTTAACTGGAACTTTTCTAAGCTGTTTAGAATACCTACTGTGTATTCTCGGTGAAATCTGAGTTATCTACGTATAACGTCGGGTGACCTGTGACTCCGTCTAGGACTTCTGCCTGTATTATCACCTTGCCTAACCATCTGTGCCTGTGTGTTTGTCCGTCATTGTGTGTCTTTGTCAACAGGCCGGAGGATCCACTGGTAGCCGTAAGTTATTTACCTCAATTTCTCAGTTGGCCATAGCGTTCGGGGGTTTGGGTTATGCATGCAGTGTGAATGAATAGTTAATTATGTTTTCTTAAATTCTATTTTATGTTTCATATTGTTTGCTGCATAAATACCCTAGAGAGAGAGAGAGAATTTTCTAAAATGTATTATAAATTAAATAATTATAAATTGATATAAAAGAATTCGCTGTTATGTAGCGAAGAGATGACAGAAAGGAGGTGATTGTGAAAGTATATGCGCGATGACAGGGAGGATGAGTAAGGAATGTGGAAAGGGAGACAACCATTCCGATAGCGGGATGCTTGTGCAGTATATTGTAATGTAATTATTAATGGTTGCGTATTTTTGCATGTATTGTTGTAGATGTACCAAAAACCAAAACCCTAGAGCAGATCATTGATGGTGTGCTGAAACCTTGCTGGTGTGAAGCTTGTGTGCCTCGGCCATTTACGCCGTGTTTTCCGTGTGTCAACCTCGGTTGCGAAGGTTGTGGTATTCGCCCAGGGAACTTTATTTCGTTTATAAAGCACACGCACACACACTCCACCATACACAACAAATAACTATAACCATTGATAGACAATTGTGAGGAATAATAATTGTTTTACATGTGATAGATTATAAATTACAGCACATTGAAATATATTTAATCTGAATTGACTGATAAACGTTGTTGTGTAATATTACCTACTAGATTAAGTAGCCCTGTGATTGTATAGTTTTGTCTGGGGGAATTATTTCGCCAGATATTAATTAATAATTTAGATTAATTTCTTACAAATTCTATTTTGCTTAAAGGATAAATTTTCTTATTCATTTTATATAATATAAAAGACTTGTTGTATCTATTTGAAGTTTAAGTGGAACAAAGTTTGAATATTTATAAAGATTTAAAGCAGTTGCTTACTGTATATTTACTTCGTTGTCAGTAAGCTGTTTCAGCCATAATTATTATAAATCTCTTGTACATTTGTAGTTAGTCATTTTCCATTTTGATTTAGTTATCATTATTATTTTGAGCGAATTGTTTATGTATTAGTTTGGGGTTATATTAGTGGGATTGAGGGTTGGTAGGTTGGGAAGTGGGATAAAGGGAGTTAATTTTGAATGAATGTGTGAGTGAAATAAAGAAATTGTCTTGTTACTTCTGGTCTTGTCTTTTAGAGTTTATTTAGGTGTTGGGTTTTTTTTCTCGTGTGGAAGTGCACGCAAGTCGAACCACTGTTAAGGCAGTTGGGACGTGACATTGACACAGGGTTGAGTGAGTTAATAGAAATAACACAAATATAGTAGGCTGTTGTTGACACAGGATTGAGTAAGTTAATGGAAATATCACAAATATAGTAGGCTGTTAATGACAAATACAAGTTGTGAATCAACATAACACAAATACATTATCAGGCTGTTGCTTCGACTCTGAAGCTAAATTCAGCGTCAGTTGCAAATGGCAGTACATTTTTCTTTGTCTGGAGTTGACGTCTTGTAATGACTCTTTAGACAGTATTCCACCTGATGTTTCTTCCTTACCTTCCTTTGTGAGTGGTCTTAATGATCGACACATTTAAGATCACATTAATTCGTATTAGAGTGATAAGTGGCACATAAGCTCTCTTGCATGTTTGATCATGTTGGCTTCATGATTTGTGGCATAAAATGTAGGCAGGAATGCAGCAAGTGGTGTGATGTTTGTCCTGACTGTGGTCAACCCCTTCTGTTAGCTGATAAATGCTCTACTATGAACAGCCGCACTTAGTGCAATTCCTAGTTGTATATGTACCATTTTCTGTTTCAGACAAACCCAGACCAAAAGCTCCTCCACCAAAGGAAAAGGAATATGTTCTTGACGAGAAACCTCCTCCTTTGACACTTGGTAAGTCATGACTTTGCTGACATTTTAATTTGTAGCTATTACTTGAGATGAGTTTACAAGTCATCATTCCCAGTGGTGCAGGTGAAGTTGGGGAGGGGGGGGGGGGTAGGAAGGATAGGGGAGAGGGGAGGAACAGAAATATATCACTCTATATCGTTCCATCATTCTGTGTAGTTATCAGAAGAAGAAGAAGAAGAAGAAGAAGAAGAAGAAGAAGAAAAAGAACAAGAAGAAAAAGAACAAGAAGAAGAAGAAGAAGAATCTATCTTATTTAGTGTACAACCAAACTTGCAGTTTTCTCCGAGCGCTCGCTTTCACACTCACTAAACAACAGCAGTTTGGTGAAGGAAAGGGGGGTGGGGGGAGGGGGAGGTAGGGGCTGGAGGGGATAATAAATTCATATAATACAATACCTCTCCCCCCCCCTCCACCCAACCAAAAAAATATATCCAGCAGGGCAATGATCATATGCTGTTTGTGTTGAAACTGTAATTAGCTTAAAAACATTCTATTCATTGTAGTTATTTATGTATTCTTTGTTTCACACGCAGCTCAAAAGCTGGGCCTAGTGGAGGCACCTCAACAGCTGTTGTCTGAGACAGAGTGGAGCACTCTGAAGGCCAAGTCCAACGCCAGAGATGACTCCAAGGAACCCTGCGTCATTTGCAAAGAAGATTTCGGTCTTCAAGAGCAAGTCCTGCTGTCCTGCAGCCATGTCTTCCACAGAGTCAGTGCAGAGTCACATCTCGAGGCATTTTTAGTTTATAGCTTGAATATTTTTGCATGTATTTGAGAGATATATACACAAAAAGGGGGCAAAAATGTGTACACTGTTTTTTGACACAAACAGTTCAAACACATAGATTTGATTGAATTAATTTGTTGTTTCAGGCATGTTTGCATGCATTTGAAAGGTACACAGGTCGCAAGACCTGCCCCATGTGTCGACGAGAACAGTATCAAACCAGGATTATCCATGAAGGGGCCAAGATGCACAGAGAGATCTGCGCCACCAAGTAAATAGACTTTGTTATTATGATGAACGTGAATATACAGTGTATTAATACTTTAGTATAAATAAAGTTGTCATGTTGGCCATTGGTCAGCATCTTGAGCCAGTCTTAAAGCTGGAAACTATAACTGTACTGAGGAAAGAGCTACAGCTCAGATAGTCAGGGACACTTATGCCATAATGATCAGTATAAAGGGGCGCAGTACCAGTCTGAGCTTAAGCTCCAGTAGTCAGATTGGTCTCCCGGAAGTCTGGTAATGTCCTGTCTGTCAGTCATGTTATCAGCACACTACCCAATGGTGAACTATTTTGGCCTGTATAGAGACTGCCACAGCAAAGTGAAGACGCCTAAGAATAATTTACTGTTGATTATTTCCTCATGACAGGATCCAGGCAGCATGGAGAGGCTATGTGGTGAGGTGTTGGTACAGAAAGCTGAGAGACACAGTCCCACCCAATGATCCTAAACTACGCAAAAAGTTCTATTTAGAGAAGGTCACAACCCGTCTTTATTTTATTTTATTTTACTAATTTAATCTTATCATAGTTTGTTTTAAAAAAAAATATTTGGAGAAAGTCAGATTTAAAAAAAAAAATTATTTTATTTTATTTCATTTAGCTAGTTTAGTGTATTATTTATTTAGTTCATTTAATTTATTTCATTTTTGTTTAATTTTGTTTTGTGTTATTTATTTATTTATTTTTGTTATGTTTTTGATGGGTTTGAGACCGATGTTTTTTAAAATTTTAATGAACTAATTATTGTTGTTATATTTTTGATGGGTATGGGGGAGGATTGGTCCATTGACTTGACTGATAAGTATAACTAAGAACAATCACTTTACTTTGATGATGTTGGTGTTTCAGTTTGAGGCCATCACAGATCGAATAATCAAGTCGTGTGACTTTGATGTCAACACTTTCCTGACGGAGATTGACGTCAGTCTGGAACAGAGCCGTAACATCTTCCGACAGTTTGACACCGTACACCGCATCATCTCCGAGGAAGAGTGGGAGAGGATACAGCTCAAGGTAATAGAAACTATCTTATTTATTGTAGTTATTTTCTTACAAAAATCATGTACACTCTTGCACAGATGACGTGTATCCACGTAATTGTATTGGAAAGTCTAACTGATCTCTGTAGAAAACAAGGCAGTCTTGGTTTAGATGATGTATTTAGGCCATGACCTGGAAACAACCACACCCCAAAATAAAATTACTCATATATAAATACTAATACAGTCGAACCTCCGGTATCCGTTTCTCTTGTATTTTGACTCCCTCGGTTATGTGACCTGAAAACTTCTGACAGATTCACTTCCAATAATAAATTACCTTTGGTATGCGACAACCTCGTTTATGCGACCAGCGACGGTGTCTTAAGCCCTATATACGACCGTCTTAGGCACTTTAAAAGAGATATTAGTTAATTTATTGACTGGACCTTTCGTTTTTTTCTCTCATGCTAGTGTACGCCTGCTGTTGTCTGCTATTAGCGGTTCGCAAGTAAGGGACATTACTCGCGCAAGTAAAGGACATTACTAGCCTACACTGGCTTGTCAAAAGGGCGTCGCGCAAGAGGAAAGTTTTGAATTTGGCAGAGAGAATGAAAGTGATTGAAAGAAGTGAAAAGGCGGATAGTTGTTTGTCTATTGCTAGAAGTTTGGGAAGACCCAAATTCAGCTTATCATAAAGGATAACAAATTATGACTACATACCCCTCCGACCCTGTCCCCCCCCTTGCCTCCCCCTTATTTCCGGTATAAGACCACCTCTATTATAAGACCGCGTTTTCTCAGATTTTGGAAGGTCTTATACCGAAGGTTCCACTGTAATGGAAGACAAGATAGAGAAAGAAATGGAGATCAAATAACAAATGTTGTCAATACATTTATTTCGCTAAAATCCTTTAGGAGTTAAAAGCCAACTCACTTACATAGTAACAAAAATATTGCGACAGATCTGGAAAGATATATTCCAATATTGCAGCATTTGGTACGGTGCCATCCTACACATTCAATCATATCCCTTGCTCGGTTGTTTTTCTTACAGGCAGTAGAGAGGTCTCACCAAGAGTGCCCCATTTGCTTGACCAACCTGTGTACAGAGTCCCAAGACTCATCACCTGAAAAGTCAGACGCAGAGACCCGGACCTCCAAACAAAACAAATCAGCCACCCCAAATTCCTTCAAACGGGGACCACCCACCAAGGGAGGTGACAAGGTTGAAGGCAAGGGAGACAAACTGGAAGTGTATTCCGTCAAGGGAAGAAAATCTAAAGAAGACAATGCAGGAGAGATAGGGGCAGGGGAAGGGAGGAAGAGAGGGAAGAAGGAGCCAAGAAGAACGGTGCTGCTGTCCTGTACGCATGTCTTCCATCAGACCTGCCTGCAAACGCTGGAACAGTTAGCCATGGGAGAAGTGAGAAACACCTGTCCTGTCTGCCGCACGCCTTACCAGAAACGAGTTGTTGCATTTTAAGTTTGTGTGTCATGCTCGCGCAACAACCAGGGTAGGCCGACGTGCTTTTGTGTTGTTAACTTCTTTACCAGCAAGCAAGAAATCTGAAAGCATTTGCTGCTTAATACAACACAAGCACGCAAAAATTCTGAAAACATTCTCAATAAAATGTCAACTTTAAACTTGTAAAATTTATTTTAATATTTTGAAGCCAAATGAACAGAGAAATTTGAAAAAAACAACTTATTTTTGATTTTTTTTAGGCCAGCATTAAAAAAAAAGTGTCAGGCACATACTACAGAAGGCACAAACTTCTTGTTGTTATTGTTGTTGATGCTGAACACTTTATATAGTGCAGTTTCTCCATGCTGTGTAACTTGGGTATTGTATCAATAATATAAAATTCATTACCTCACGGTCATTTGAAAATAATGGTCCTGATTCGGTTCTTTGCAGTCCCCTGATCCCTATAGACAATGACTAACTAACTAACTCATTTGGAAATAAACTATCAGTTATTTCATTTATAGTGTTGGTTCTTATAAAAAATACACAGTTTGCATTGGCTGGTGATGAAATTGTAATGCGTGTTTTCTATGCGTGTTTTGAAACATGCCCCTTTGTTCTCCGTCTGTACAAATGCTATCATATTTTTAACTAAATTAGGCTATAAACATTGTAACTGAAGTATTTATGTGTTAACTGAAAACAAAAACAAAAAAGAAATTAAAATAACACAAATAAATAATATTATTTTGTATTATTTTGTTTTCTGTTGTGAAAGTACTGTTCTGTTCAAACGCTCAACGCATAAATTGCATGTGGAGTGGAATCAGAGGAAACCAAAGAATTAAGCTTAACTTTCATTATAGTTTTTCCAACAAATTCAACAACCACGTGGATAAAAAGCTTAGATTTCCTTATATTTTTAAAACAGATTCAGACTCAGATTCAGTATTTCCTTACGAGAAGAAAATGATTCTAGCATTAATTTGCTAATCTTGTAATCAGTCCTTCTTTCAGTTGCTCACACATTTAGTTTAATCATACATCCGCATTCATGCAAAGACCAACAATTTTGTAACAAGGAAACTAACAATAATTAATATGAAACCTTTAACTGGAACCATTTAATTTAATAAAGAGAGAGAAGTTTGCGGGATTTAAGGGGGTAGAGTAGGAGTGGGGAAGGTGATTAAAAAGAGGAATATCAATGTTATCATGTATGTTCTTGAAATTATTAAGAAATAAGTTGTAAATATTGTACTTGAAGATGTTTAATAATGTGCATTTTTCTTAGTTCCAAAGATGGAGTATTCCGTAACGAGGAGCCTTTTAAAGAGAAGCTAGATTTGAAAATGTCAATTCATGGTTTTGGAAGTCTGTAGTTTTCAGAATGATATTGTGCAGGAAAACACATTAGTTGATCACTTAGTTTAAGTAAGGAGGCGCTATATTATTTTTTACTTTAAACATCTCAATGGCTAAATTATACTTGAACTGTGTGGCAGCAATATTTTAAGATCTTTAAATTTTTCATCTGTAGTTAATTCTCGATTATCTGAGATTAATTTAACCTCACGTCAATACAGTTGATTTAGCCTTTTGAATTGATTTGAGATGCCAAAGCATTAGACCATACAACAGAGGCATAGCTGATATGAGATAGTGGGCTTGGGAAAAATATTTGGGGGCAAAAGAATCAATGTAAAGTTTTAGTTTAGCAAGCAGAAATAAATTTTTGGATACCTTCTTACAGATATTGTTAATATGGGGATTCCAGGTAAAATCTTGATCAATAATTATACCTAATTGTGCTCTGACACTTGTTCAATTTGTGAACAATTAATATTCAGATTTAATTTTAAAGGTTTATGTTGTTGCTTTTGCCCTGATGTGATGACCATGCTTTTAGATTTTTGTGGATAAATAATCATACAATTATGGCTGCACTAATCCATTAGTTATTGTATACTCTTCTGTAAAAATGTTTGTATTTTATCGATAGATTTATCAGAGCGGTGTAAAGAGCCATCAAAAAAGTCACAACTTGTATCTTTGGTAGTAATATGGAGTGGTAGATCACTTATATAAATGCAGAATAGTAACTCACCAGCAAACTCACCAAACACACGGATGAAGTAAAACAAATATGTATCACTCTTAAATTTTATTCAACAAATTCAACAAGCGCACACAAGAGTTTACAATGGTTAGTTAGTTAGTCATAGTAGGTCCAGCGGACTGCAAAGAGCCAAATCATGACCACAACTTGGTTGAAAGAGTACTCACCCCTGATTCATATAAAAAAAATCTGCTGAAACAACCCTTATGGTAACACTGAAGGCACTCCACCAGCCGGTCACTTTACAATAAAGGCATCCCACACAGGGGACGCTGATGCTGTACTCTAATTTATCCAACCCCCGTTTACAGAAACAAAATAGAATATAAACAGGAATATAAAATAATAATAATACTAATAATAATGCTGGATGCTATATTTGCACCTTTCTCCAAATCAATCAGGCTCAAAGCACGGCGATCTGTACCAACATACACGCTCACCTGTCTCATCCACCCTCACACATTACATTACATTACATGGTTATTGCTTTAGGTCCAGCGGACTCTTCCGAGCCAAATCAGGACCAGAGAAGTGAAAGAGGACTCACCCCTGATCCGCATAAAAGATCTGCCGAAACAACGCTAGTGGTAACACTAAAGACAATCTTCCAGCCGGTCACTTTACAATAAAAACATCCCATGCAGGGGACGCTGAGGCTATACTCTAATTTATTGAACCTCCATTTACAAAAACAAAATAGAATACAAACATCATTATACAATATCAACAAAACACATGATACATATAAAATGCCTACATTGCCAAATAATAACCTCATAGGAAGCCCCAGTGACCATTTGGCAGAAAGCATCCAATATTCCCAAGCTGATCCAACAGGCCTCACACACGAATGAGGAGTCTTGTCCCGGAAGAGTTTTCAAGAAAAAAGGTAGGTGACTGGTCTAGCGAAGAAGAAGATAGTATAGCAGATTGATAGAACAGAGCAGGAAAGAGAAAGAACAAGTGAGAAAGACAGCGACAGTGGGAATTTAAAGCACTAAATTTCCAGAAAGTGGGGATACTATTTTTACTGAAACCCCCGGCACCCCAACGGGGGAAAGACACACATACACACACACCAAAAATACATACATATAAAATGACTACTTTGGTAAATAATATCATAAAAAGCCCTAGTGACCATTTGGCAGAAAGCGTTCAATATCCCAAGGCTGACCCAACAGACCCCATACAGAAATGAAGAGTTTTGGGAGAGTTTCAAGAAAAAAGGTCGGTGACGTGACTGGTCTAGCGAAAAAGACAGTAGATTGATAGAACAGAGTAGGAATGAGAAAGAACAAAGGAGAAAGACAGCGACAGTGGGAATGTAAAGCACTAAATTTCCAGAAAGTGGGGATACTATTTATACTGAAAATCCTGGCTCCGCTACAGGGGGTAAAGAGGGGGAGGGATAGAAAGAGGGGTGGGGAGGTGGGGGTGGGGAAAGGGGGTAAGTTTACAATGGTTATTAAATATTGAGCTTTAAAAGTAATGCTTGTATATGCCTTTAAAGTTTGTGCTATGTGTTCTTTTTTTCCTTCTTTAATTTCATTGTAAAATGGCAAACACACATGAAGAATATGAACAATACACGAAGCAAGAATCAAACACCGATATTACAGAAAAACACATTTTTTTTAAGCGCACAAAGTTTAAACAATAAATAATACTTACAAATCACTGCCGCCTACATGAAGAACAATTACATACTCACATACTTACCAACAACACTAATGCCTGACAATATCAACCACTAGCTCAACCTCTAAAGTATTTGTGCACTGGTGTGTCGGGGCCCGCACTAAGCGAACACTGATGAAACACCCGTACCATATCGTCATCATAATATTATGACCAATATCTGCAGCACATAATATCACAGTGTAGAGTGCAACCATCTAAATTCGGCAGAATGTGGTTTGAATAGACCGTTTGCTGCTATCGTGCTGCATTAAAATGCTACCAGCTTTTGGAGGCAATCAGCACAGCTGGCCCAAAAGTGACACTGACCCTAATCCCAGTGTCAGAGGCTTTGGTGGTACATGCCAACACACAGTCTGTGCTTGAAGGTTGCCTTTTTTTTTAGATGAAACTACTATTCCCTGATTCCTATCTTGAAACATTACAGCATCTTATGACTCCCAAACCTTCACTGTATCAGCAACCTTGGGACACCTTTATGGCAAGAAGTTTATATATAAGAAGCATATCTATCTATCTCTCTATCTATCTCTCTATCTATCTCTCTATCTATCAATCATTCTATCTATCTATCTATCTATCTATCTATCTATCTATCTATCTATCTATCTATCTATCTATCTATCTATCTATCTATCTATCTATCTATCTATCAGAGATGAGAATCCTAAAATGACAAAAAGGAGGGAAAATTCCAAAGTCTGTCGAGTGGCGAAGCTAGGGGGGTCCGGGAGCATGCTCCCCCGGAAAATTTTTGAAAAGATGGTTCAAATCTATGCATTCTGAGCCTTATTTTATGGGGTCAGATCAGTTGTTTTTGTGGTACTAAAATGCTGTTGTTAGCTCTCCACAGTTCAACACATAGGCCTTTAGAATGAATTTATTTCAAACATCAGTTAAGCCTTGTATTAAAACAAACATTCATTTTGACTGCAGACAAGAAGGGTTTAAATACCAATGACAAGACAAGGCTTTACTAATGCACATAATTACTGTCCAAAACAGAGTTGTACATTTATAAATAGAATCAGTATGAAACCTCACTGACACTCTTACGGTCACACCAAACAATAAAATCATAAATACCTCGATTGACTGTTCAAACAAGGTTTACAATTTCAAGATAATGTCTTGGAAAAACCACAAGGAAAGCAGAAATACGGATGGTTTCAGGCAGTAGTTCCTAAAACAGTTCTGATGCTATAATTATATACATTACTAGTGGTTTTTGTACCCTGGCAAGCCAGGGTACACAGGTTGCTGTTTAAAATGTAGACAGAGAGGCAACTGTTGTCTGCGAGTTTCATTTGGACGATGATACCTCCCCATATCCCCCTTGATACCTCACCATACCCCCCCCCCCTGATATCTCCCCCATGATGCCTCACCATACCCCCTTGATACCTCCCCGAACCCACTTGATACCTCCCTATACCCCCTTGATACCTTCTGTACCCCTTCTTGTAACCTACCTGTACCCTCCTTGATACTTCCCCGTTGATCGTTTCGCAGGTATGGATGAAAGGAATCGACTTCTTCTTCTTCTTTATTAGATTTGTGTCCCCGGACACATGGAGCGTATAGGGGAGGAATCGACCATCACCATACCCCCTTATATATACCCGTATCCCCGTTATGCCTACCCATGCCCCTTTAAACCTACGCGTAGCCTTCTTTTACCTACACGTACCACCCCATCCCGAACCTTGGTAGTAATAATAATAATAATAATAATAATAATAATAATAATAATATTGAATATAGAATAATACAAATAGAAATAATAAAAAACACCAAGGTTTTAAAAGAAAATTTGATATAAGATATAATAATAATAATAATAATAATAATAATAATAATAATAATAATAATAATAATAATAATGATAATAAATAAGTTAAAAGTAAAAAGCCTAAATTAAAAAGAAAAATATCCATATTGAAGTGTTAAAAAAAAAAAGGGCCGCAGGAGGTTTGAACTTGGGTCGTCTGGAATGATAGGCGAATGTCTTACTAAGTGAGCTACCAATGCTTCATATAAAAATCAGCAATTTTTTGGTCTATATGGGAAAGGAAAACATGCTGAAACCTCGATTCGATTTTTAATTAATCAAATTTAATTAGTTAAACACAAAATTTTGTAAGATTGGTGACCAGAGTGCAAAAGTGTTTTGAATGGAAATAAAACAAAATTTGCGGTATTACGAAACGGCACGTTCTTGACACGGGTTGAATGGAAACTGCGCGCGGAATGAGGCTATTGCAGTTTGTGGACATTTTGTTTATTTATTTATCTCAGAAACGGTTAAACGTTCGGTAAGGAAATGTCGGCTATAACGATTTTGTGGGTTTTGAGCACACAGCAGGCCGATTCACAGCGGCCAGCACCTGCCCAGATCAGCGTCCATACCGGACAAACTTTACAGTAGAGGCGAAGAAGGACTTCCGGCTAAGCAATTTATATATATAGATGAACAACTTCAGCCTTGAAGTTGTAGTCAGGCACTGAAGTCAGGCTGAAGTTTACAATTACGTCATGCACTAGGATTACAGTTCTTTGTGTATACAACATTCTCATGGTTTTTTTTAAAGAATTGTTGTCCTTCAAAAGAATTAAGACTTGTGTGCAACTTTTCTTCTAACCACTTAAAAAAGTTCCACTTGTTTTTAACACCACTGTAGATGTGGGTAGCAAGAGCCTTTTCTCCAGGATTTAGTTTTCGAAGCATTTTACAAGTCGCGCTTTGTTCTAGACAATGGCTGATCAACCACGTGATGTTTTGGCTGTTCCATCGTTCGCACTACAACTCAGCGCATGAGAAAGGGCTTCAAGCGCCTATTTGAGTGACGTCACTATCATCGGGAGTGTCTGGGAACAGCCGGAATCTTATGCGCAGAAAAACGGGAGGCTTAGATACGCAACGTCACTTCCGTAATGCGATGGCTAGTATCTAAGAGAGCCCCACGTACGTTTACCAGGACACACGGAAGAAAGAAATCGGGTTATTTCGGCTTTTTACGGCAGCTTGGTGGATCGACGAAAAACGAAGTGAGAGCGAACCAAATGACAACAATCCGCATGGGAATAACGAGTGGGAATAAGCTGCGAGATCGAAAATCAACAACTCACCCTAATCATATACACTAAAATTTTCTCACCGGATTTAAACCGATCTCAAAAATGACCCTGGGACCTTCCGAAAGAGCGGATTTCCGCTAAAAGGCGGAAGATTCTCATCTCTGATCTATCTATCTATCTATCTATATAAGCGGATAGTGGACTGATAATGAGCATTGTATCACCTTCAGAGGGAAATAAAAAGAATCCCTTTACTCGTTTGACTGTACATACATTTACAAGTGGAGCTCTCTATAACAAGTGCGCATGTGGGTTCCCAGAGGTCTGCCTCCACTGTTTTCATAGTATGCAACTGTTAGTTCCTACACTCTGCATGCATCACACCTATATTTTCTTCCATCATCGTGTGTGTCAGAACCCATATCAAACAGCTGCAATTCCGGCATAGCCACATGCATCCGTGGTAGAAGTACGTTCACAATAAATTGCAGCTTGGACTACTACTGCAGTAACGAAATATTGTCTATTGTTTATTGATCACAGCACAGTATTTCTGAAACTACTGTTAAAATAAATCAATGTGTAATATTTAGTTATGACAGCAGAATTCCTGGTCAGCGAAATGCAGTTTAAAGTTTCGGAGAAAACCAAGAGATAAACATCAGTTTTTTTCCATCAATGTTAAAGCAGAAAAAGACAAATATATTGCTGCTTTTTTTTTTTTTACAGTCAAAATCACAAATGTTAGAATTATAATAGTACAAATATTGAGTTCAAGTGTTTATTAGAATGAGCACATCAAATCAACAACACCTGTTCATATAGAGGATAACATGAATATATACATTAGTTTACACATCACTAAGTACCTATGAATAAATTAATGTTTTCAAATTAATCATATACATGTGCATAAAAACCCTAATTAAAGTATCTTTTTTTTAATCATAGAAAATCTAAGACACCGGTTAGAAAAAACACCACCAATGACTCGCATTCTATTCTTGAGAGGTGACACTTTAAAAAATATTGGAATTTGCAAAATATGGTAGCTTGAATAAAAATATGTCAACTTACGATTCATATAGATCTATATCTATTATGAACATGAATTAGAGAAGTTAAAATATCTGATTTACAAAGGTGGTGATTTTATAATTGGCCTAAAGTGGCAGCTAAATAAAAGATTCTAATTGATTGGCAACTACTATGATTAATAAGAAAAAATACAGTAAAACTAACAGGAACAACCTGTCATGATCTTTTTCTTTAACCTTTTCTGGTAGTACAAAAGCAGTCTACATTGTTATGATTCTTTGATTTTGCGCCATGGAGTTTTACACAACAATGTCACAGCAGATGGCAGACGTCGTCATTGTTTCATTCTCTGTATCCTTTCTTCCCTCTTTTTCTGAAAATCCTCTCAGTTTAATCTCCCTTTAACTCAAGCCCAAGAGGAGATTTTCTCGTTAGTCTTTGTGTATAAAAGTAAGATGTCTCCCTAAAACTTTGTCCAGTCTTATTTGAAATGGAGAGAAATTTGATGTAAAGTGTGAAAGGAGAACACCTGGTGTTTACATTTCACCCAACCTTTAATAAGGTTTAGGGCAGAACAAATGTAGTGTAAAATATGAAGATTTTTGTGCAGCAATACACCATCATTCAACACATAACTGTCACTGTGCCTCTCTCTTACTACTGTGCATTATGGGTCTCAAAACAGTTCTCAATTGTATGTGTTAGCCATCATGACCAGACAGCTGTTTCTACTCTGGGAGCGTCTTCAATGGTGGCAGGGGCTGGTGAGACACCAAAAACTTGGCTCATGTGCCACCACAAAACTAATTCGACACTTTCTGAAAAGGCCAAGACAGCTTGCCTGCCAAAGTTTGTTCTTGTGTTTCCTCTTCCTACCTAGAGTAACCAAGCTGGAACTGGAAGAAAATGGGTAGTGAGGAATTGTCAGGTCAAGATTTTGATGCTCTGCTGCTCCAGAAAGAGATTAAAAATAGAGATAATTATTGTCCATCCTATTTCAGCACAGTCCTAATTCAAGAGCCTGAAGGTGGGCAGAGTGAGACAGGCAGGCCATAGATGACGGGGGCACTGCCGTTCAGACTCTGCATCTTGCAGGCTGACCGTGCCTTCTGCACAAGGGAGGGAAGAGAGAGTGGCGATTGTGTCCGTTTGCCCTGCATCCAGCTCTGAAAGATGTTCAGTCCAAACATGTCGATGTCCTTGTCCGTCACCTCCCACAGGTTACCAAGAACACAGGGGCTGAAATAACAAACAACGTTATATTCTAATAATAAACATTTGTACAACGCCCTTCCTCATTAGACCTCATAGCGCTTTACAAAAAGAATAAACAAATAAAATAACAATAAATAAATACATAAATAAAGCAAAAGCAAAGTATGAAAAAACAAATCAGAAACACACACAAACGACTGTTTTATGTATTTGACAAAGGATTGAGATATAAAAATAGACACTGTTGAAAATGTGTGTTTTCAGTCTAGAGAGAAAAAAAAGAGATGATTCGACAGAGCGCAGAGTTAACGGAAGACAATTCCAAACTGAAGGGACGGAAAAACAGAATGACCGTTCGCCAAAAGTTTTTGTTTTCATACGGGGAATACGAAGCTGGCGACGGTCAGAAGAGGAACGGAGAGATCTTGATGGTGTACAGAAGTGGACTAACTCGGAGAGATACGATGAACGAGACAGAGTAACAGCTTTGAAGCAAAGATGAGCGGGGTGAGGGGAGTTTGTGTCTGCGTGGAGCTGTAATATAAAACTCACCTCCCTGCGAGCAAGTAACCAGTGAAATAAGCAACGGGGTCAAGGTTGGGGTGAAGGTCAAAGCGCACACTGCCACAGCCAAAGAGGAGAGGCACGGCTCGACACTGAATCTTGCATAGATCTTCCAGCGAGAAATACTTGCTGCCGCTACCATGGCCTGCATAACTGAAATAAGCAACCTCAACAGTTCATGCACAACCATACATTAAGGAAATCACTTCAGATCTTTTTATACAAATATTCCAATTACTGAATCGCTGCTTACTATTCATAATATTTAATTAACTATTGATGTTTCTGGAGGTCAAGCCAAGCCAATTCAAATCAGTAGTTTGTTTTAGACGGAAAATGGGTCCAAGATCTAAAAAATTTCCCAACCCCGCCTCTTTGATTCTTTTATTTAGCCTATTTCTGAATGAATGAATGAAAATGTATGAATCTCATAAACATTTCCACACAAAAAGCATGATCACAGTGCTGTCTGCCTCCAATCCAGTATAGCTCTGAATGAGTGGTGTTACCTTTAACATTTGCTTAGGATCCTTTTGTAATGGCTGCGTCATCAACGCTCTGTTGTTTTGATCAATAGTCTTATCTAAATGAAAACATGATCGGTTTATTTTATAACATGAAGTGTTATTAACACTAGAAGGGCAAAGCCCATATGACTCACATGCTCCTTATGGAACTCACAATATTTAACATAAAAATGAGTGCCCAGAAAAAACAAAATAAAATGGTGGCATTAAAAAACTAAGTCATACCGACTTTGATCTTTCTATGCTCTTGACCTCCAAATACACTCATGTACTATTAACACATCCGCAACGGGCCCCAACTGGATCGTGGCAGCGTAGCATCGCTCACCGACGGGTCACGTCTCAAGTCTTTCCAATGATACAAGGTAGAAGACTCGTGTTTGCTTCCCTGGTTTTTAAGCCTGCCAGAAATTGTTTCCCTTGACAAATGATTTGTCTCCACATCACAGCAAAGATTTTGCGGCAAAATTAGATGAAAAAATGTATCAAAGTCAAGAGGTGAGATTCTCCGGATGCTGGATATTGATGATCCTGCTGAAAGGGATTCTGACAAGTCTTTTTGGCCTCATGAAAGTGAAAATAGCAGTGACAGTGATGAAGAAAGCAGTGCTGAAACAGTGCCAGTATTAGAGCTTGTGGTGGTAGCAAGTATGAGTCAGCAAATTCAACATGGCAGCAGTGTTAGACGATCACCTCGGACTTGAGCAAGTGCAAGAGGGCATGGCATTCGTTATTAAATAAATATTAAACGAATCGCACAAAAAACTTATAAATAGTGAGGCTGAATCGGGAGTCCTTTTTTCATTTAGTACACAAAATGTGGTGATGACTGGACTTGATTCAAGCTTGCTAGACAAATTTGTTTACAGTTCCTGGTTTTGTGGAAGTGTGTTGGAGGCAGGCTCAGGCTGCAAGTTCTGCAGAGCCAGACAGCGGACAGACAGACGGATGGATGGACATGATTTTTTTGGGTCATTTTTGGACTATTCAGGTCTCATCTCGCACAGATTTAATAATAATAATAATAATCATAATAATAACAGGCAATTTATACTGCGCTTTCCAAAATCACAAAGCGCTTTACACAAACAAATGTAAACACAACACGCGTACATTGGTCAATAACACGCAACCACATATACATCTCAACACCAAAAATAACTAACAACACTCACTCATGGCGCCTAAGAAAAGGCCTCTCTAAAAAGATGCGTCTTCAAGTTCGTTTTAAAAGACGCTAGTGAAGGACTGTGACGGACGGACCGAGGTAGCAAGTTCCAGGTCTGAACGGAGAAGAAACTAAAAGCTCTACCACCGTGTCTCACCCTTGCAAAAATCTGGAGGATTTTGGGGGGTGGGAGGTGGGGATGGTGGTAAGGAGATGGGGGATGGCGGGTGGGTGAGTACATTGCTATGCATGAGTCAAAAAAGCTATTTCCATAGGATGTAAGTGCGCATTGTACTTTTTGCTGTAGTGGTGATGGTGAAGGTGATAGTGAAGGTGGTGGTGGGTGGAATGTCAGTAATCAGGCTGTTAACATGAACAGGGAAATATTGACATTTGTATCTCAGGTTTCGATCCTGGGTCATCTGTAAACCACGCAACTGCTCTACTGTGGGGTGGTGAACTGTTAGCAATACTTACACCAGGAGGTCATGCTGTGTCAGAGCCTCCCGATACTGGTCCTTGGTGGGTGGCTGACCCGAGATGCCTCTCCACCCTTCAAAGCTGCACACACAACACAATAGCTGTAGCTTTCTAACATCTTTAAAGATTAAAAAAAAATCTGTATACAGGGACAGGCAAATATCAATACACAAAAGTTATCAGCGCTTTCCATATTACCTTCACCGAATCATGGCATCAAATCACAACGTGCTAAAGAACTGCAAAATGAAAAAAACCAGTTATACTTTATTTGGAATTATGAAGATTAAGTAATCACCTTCTTGAAAATGTTAATCATAAAATAATTAATGCCGAAAACCAACAGTTGCTCTGACTCTTACAGTGGATCTTGAAATAGGGAATAACACTGATGTTGAAATAGGAAATGTAACAGCTACATATTAACACAGATGTTGAAATAGGTAATGTAACAGCCTCATAATAACACAGATGTTGAAATAGGAAAGAAATGGAACAGCCACATGATAACACAGATGTTGAAATAGGAAATATAACAGCCACATAATAACGCAGATGTTGAAATAGAAAATGTAACAGCAACATATCGTCTAGCATGAACGCAAGATGAATCGGAATGACCATGTCAAAAACCTGGTCACGTCACTTGCAGGCCCTCAAAGAACTACTCCTTGCCATTGTGAAGGGGAGGAAGCTGGCGTGCTTTGGCTATGTCACGCAGCATGACACCCTTGCAAAAACTATCCTGCAAGGAAAATTGGAAGTCGGCAGATGCAAAGGAAGGGCTGGAGGGTTGGATGTCAAAACATGGAAGACGCTAGAAATGTCGCTGTACCACTGAAGATACCCAACCATTCACGTTTTCACGTCACGTCCATGCCCGGCCTTATCACAACGAACGAGAACTCATACCGCTGCGCCGTGGAAAAGCTCGTCAGATGGTGCAGCGACAACCATCTCCTCCTCAACGTCTCTAAGACAAAGGAGATGGTCGTTGACTACAGGAGGAGCACTCCGACACTTGACCTACTGGTCACTGGGAGGTGAGGTGGTGGAGGTGGTGGACTAGTACAAGTATGATAAGAAGTTGGATTGCTCCTGAATATGGCCAACCAATGCCTCTACTTTATGAGGAGGCTGAATGCCTTCAATATGAGTTCCAGGGTGTTGGAGCTTTTCGACGGTGACGTCCGTACTGACCTACAACAGCCTGCGCTCCTTCAGCAGCCTGAAAGAGCAGGACAAGGCCAGGCTGGCAAAGGTCACAAAGACAGCCAGCAAGCTGATTGGCAGAGGCGTCTTTGACCTTCAGTCACACTTCAAAGCAAAAGCAGTGAAGAGCCTGGGGGCCATTCAGCATGACCCCACCCATCCGCTGTGTGAAAAGCTGCTGGTGCAGACCCCCTCCAGATCTGGCAGGTTATCAGCTGCTGCGCGAGGACTGACAGGTTCGCAGAGCAACGTTCGCTTCACAAACGCTATTCTGACTTTATGAAATCTGATATTAGTCAGTCAGTCAGTCAGATAAATTTAGCCAGCCAGCCAGAGTTTTTGCCTGCCTGCATGCATGTGTGTGTGTGTGCGTGATTTTTGTGAGTGGGAAATGGCATGCGCGTGTGTATGATCCAGCATGATAGTACATACAGTGTCTAATACAGAATTTTTGTTTTGTGGGTCTTTATGTGTCTAGAGATGTGTATGTGTGTGTATGTGTGCTTATGTTAACTTTTCATACAGTCCTATTGTGTGATTTGGCTTAGCATGTGATGATCATGTTGCGTGTGTTTGTATGCTTGTGTTTGGTGTTTGTGCATGATGGCGTTGGTTTATGATGGTATGTGGAGAGTGTACGGCGCAAGTATGTTTGGGGTGTGAGACAGTGGTTGTTTTATTATATTTTATGTGTTGCACTATTATTGTTCTGTTTGTACATGTCATTCTTTTAAAGATTTTCTACATGTTACATTTACTATATTTGTGCCGCTGAAAGGCAAATTTCGATGTAAATTTAAATAATAAAGTATTAGTCTCAGTCAGTTTCAATCTCAATAGCTGCAAGATAGATTGAAATGGCAAAACTCTTTTCGTCTGCATCCATCATGTCTTTCCAACGGCCTGTTCAGTTGCAGGACTGAACTGAGCTGAACAACACCATGGTAACACAGATGTTGACATAGGGAATGTAACGGCCACAAGATAATACAGATGTTGAAATAGGGAATGTAACAGCCACAAGATAATACAGATGTTGAAATAGGGAATGTAACAGCCACAAGATAATACAGATGTTGAAATAGGGAATGTAACAGCCACAAGATAATACAGATTTTGAAATAGGGAATGTAACAGCCACATCATAACACAATGTAACAGCCACAAGATAATACAGATGTTGAAATAGGGAATGTAACAGCTACATCATAACACAGATGTTGAAATAGGGAATGTAACAGCCCCATGATAACACCGATGTTGATATAGTGAACGTAACAGCGACATGATAACACAGATGTTGAAATAGGGAATGTAACAGCCACATGATACCACAGATGTTAAAATGTGGAATATAACAGCCACTTGATAACACAACTTACCTGTTGAAGTGTGGCCCTAATAGTTCCACGCTGTGTTCCAGGTCTCCATCAGGACTGAGCAGGTAAAACACACTCTTGCTGTCCACACCCTCCCTGTACACCCCGCTTTCCCTGTTGCCGTGGATACACAGCAGGTGGGTGAGGAGGGGGAGGGAGGGGATGCGGGTGATAGACTGCTGACGACAAACACTCATCTGCTCCATGGGGAAGTTGATCAAATGCTGCACGCACAGGCGTTCTCCCATTGTTATAATAATTATGATCGTAGCATCCTATTTTTTTCATAGATTGTTCCTATATCATATCACTACTGTCCAGGTTAAAGCACTACTGGCGCATTATAATGTTATAAACACGCCACTTCAATTATCACAGAGAAGCAGCTATCAAAGTCAATCGCAGGGTGGAGAACAACTGAATCAAGAAATCTCTGAAATCCGGCCGGGGCCCAGGGGCCAAGCCCCGGTATTCGCCCCCTGGAAGAAAATGAATTTATGCAATTTTGAAAGTAATTTAGGGCCTCTCCTGAAAGCAAAAAGCACAAAGTAAACATGAATAGAAACAACAACAACAACAAAAAGAATGTTTTATGCACATGTCTTTCAAAAAAGTTAAGAATCTTGATTTGTAGGCCTAACAAAGTTTGAGGTCCACCACTGTTACACACAAACTCCACATTTCCAATTTTACTGGGCATAGGTTTGTCTATTTTTTAGCTGTAAACAGGCAAGAATTTTTATAATTTTAGAGATATTTAGGGGTACGTTAGTAAAAACACCACATCTTAGGTATTAGTGACTAGTGTATAGATTTAAATGAAATAAAATGCAAAAAGAACAGAAATAAATTCTCTTTTGATTATCTACCTTTTTATACTTCACTTGTCATGTCTTGTTTTTTATTACTCCATGTGTATACAAAAAAAAAGTTTTAAAAAGTCCCAACAAGCCCCCCCCCCCCTCCCCCCCCTCTTCTTCACTTTCATGCCAGTCTGAAAGATCGTATGCATGCACACTACTGACACTAATTGTCTAATGTCAGTACCGATCTCTTCCTCCGACTCCAAGTCCATTTCTCTCACTTTAATGTCTGATAAATGGAAGCCTGTTAACTCCCCTTCATCAGTCGAAGAATCCAAACCATCCATTTTAGACTTTTAGACACACACACAAAAAAATTTGAAGAAAAAAAAATCGAGAAAACGAACGCATCACAGAGAAAACTTGTGGAAATGCAGTCGAATGTTTTCACAACAGAATAAAACGGAAGTCAATTGCCGGAAGTCTCACAATCTTTCAAACAATGCGAGAATATAACCACATGGTTGATATGGACGCTTTTGGACGTTTTGCCTGTTTAGACCTTCGGCCGCTAAACCCAGTAAAGGGTAGCCCCTGAGCTTCTCACACTCGGAACTCAATATTTTTTTCTCGGAAATGCAAATGCCTTCCGCGGAAATCCGCGGATTCGCGGAGAATTCTCCACCCTGCAATCAGTTGAAACAGTTTTACTCTTTCGGATGAGAATATAAACCAAGGTGTAATCTGTGCACGCACACATTCCATGGCATGGACTTTAAAGATCCTGACACTCATGCCCTAGACGGTGAGTGTCGGCTTCAACGCTACACCCGGCATGCACTAGGTCATTTTCTCCCCCATCCCTGGTCGCCCAATATTGTGGTCAGTTGTGTGGGGCATCAGACAGTGCGCTTAAGGTAGCCAGTGGGCACTTCAGGCAGCCTGAGTTAGAGCCTGTATCAGCCAGCGCCTAAGGTAGCCAGTGGGCACTTCAGGCAGCCTGAGTTAGATCCTGTATCAGCCAGCACCTAAGGTAGCCAGTGGGCACTTCAGGCAGCCTGAGTTAGAGCCTGTATCAGCCAGCACCTAAGGTAGCCAGTGGGCACTTCAGGCAGCCTGAGTTAGAGCCTTATCAGCCAGCACCTAAGGCAGCCAGTGGGCACTTCAGGCAGACTGAGTTAGAGCCTTATCAGCCAGCGCCTAAGGCAGCCAGTGGGCACTTCAGGCAGCCTGAGTTAGAGCCTTATCAGCCAGCGCCTAAGGCAGCCAGTGGGCACTTCAGGCAGCCTGAGTTAAAGCCTTATCAGCCAACGCCTTGACTTGCTCTTCAGCTGGAGAAAAGAGCCACAGGGTTCATACAAACCTCCAACATCAAAATTTAGGGACTTTTTAGGGGCTTTTTAGGGCCATCAAAAGGAAAAATTAGGGCTTACACGCACATACACGCCACAATAACAAAACATAAGGAATCACAAATTCATCAGATCATGGAGATTTTCTACAAAATGAAGAACTACCATCACTTAAAAATTAAACATGTTGTAATCCTGTCAGCCGTATCGCCTATGGTGGGTGCGGAGGTCACCCATCAATGTTCATTCTTTCACATCATGTGACATGACTTAAAACAGGTCAAGCTGCAGGTTAGTCCATGTCACAATAACAACAAATAAAGAATCACCTCACTAATGTATACTTTGAAAATGAAACATCTTGTGACTTGATTTCTTTTTAAAGGGTCAAGATTTCTAACAACAGAATGACAATAAATACAACCAGCATCACTATCTTTTTTTCAGATCTTTAAGATGGCTCATCTCATCTTCAATTTCTTTTTCCAGTTTTGGAAGACTTGTTTCAATGTCTTTCCATTTTTTCTAAGAGCGATGTTTTCTCTTAAAAGTGCTAGCTCACTCTTGCACTCGGTTTCTTCAGATTGCTTGTCTGCCCTCATTCTTAGATGTCTGATATCTTCCTCAGCTCTGGCCTTTTTAGTTTTTAAGCCAACAAGGTTGTTCTCAACATCTTTACTTTTCGGTCCCCTTGCAACTTCTGCTTCTGAATTTTTGTCATCATCAAGGTGCTGCTGGTATTTATTTGCTTCTTGCAGATGGTGCAGAGAGAAGCAATTCCTTGGTCACTGCTGCTTTCTCTACACCGCCAGCTCTGCGAACATGCTCCACAATTAGCCTCTCAGCAACAAGAGCTTTCTGTGACATCTTCTCTAAAGTCAATTCCTCGTTAACAGAAAAGCCTTTCTCAACTGATTCTTGCCGACGAGATAACAGTAGCAACTGCTTCATCCCCACACACAGTTTCTCATATTGTTTCTGACCAGCTACACAAGAGAGGGGTATTGTTTAACTCTGTCTTCATCTGGTCTGAATTCGATGAACTTGGTTCTGGTTGTACCATCAATCAAATTGAAGAACTGACAACAACCCTGTCACAGGAAGATTCCCACACTCTTCCATCAAGAAATGCAGGTTTTTCTTGCACAGATGACGAAAGGGCTTGTATTTGTCACTGTCACATACAGTCTTAATAGTCCTTGTGGCTCAATCATCCATCGTGGAAAACGTATTCTCCCATGGCACCGGCTCAGAATGAACTAACTTCACTTTACCGAAATGTGCGGCCTACAGACCGAGATGCTAATAGCGGAAAAGAGACTGGTTTTTGCCGGAAGTTTATCAAAGGGACACCACTACTGCTGAAATAGAGAAAAAAAGATGGCGACTTGCTAACAGCAGACGATAATTTTCACGTACCGCAATCTCGATTTTTAGGGCATTTTAGGGCCTAAAATGATTAACCTGCAAATTTAGGGACTTTTAGGGGCCCCTAAAATGAATTGTCTAAAATTAGGGGTTTTTAGGGGTTTTTAGGGCGTGTGCGAACCCTGGAGCCATATATGAACGACAAAAATACAATAAAATAATAATAAACAATAACTGATGAATCTACATAAGACAGTCTCTGCCAAAGCAACCCTCACCTTGTCCAGAATGAAGATCATTGGCAGGTCCCGCTCCGCCACCGAGGGAATGACCTCCAGCACTTTAGAGGTCATGACCTGCAGGAAAGGGTGGTTGCTAGGGACCTGAATGTTGAGGACACCAGACAGGATAGTCACCAGGTCTTTGGTGTGCTGGGACAGCTCTAGGATCAACTGAAAATGTGCCAAAATAAACCTATCAATATAACACAAATTACTTCTTACACAAATGTTCAAATATCTCTCTATTTTGGTAGTGAGAAAGCTCCATAACTGCTAAGCACACCCAGTACACATGTAACAAACCTGCCAACAAAATGAATGCGTCTTCATTTTGGTCCAAACACACACAAAGTAATCAGTGCACGTAATGACGCATCTCTATTAACCGCATGGGCAACTGAATGCACCCAGAGCAATGTGAAACAGCAAACTGCTATCAATATCAAAGTGCCAATGAGGTGGCTTGGTAACACAGTTGGATAGGGTGCTAGTACCCTATGTGGGTTCCAACTCTGCAGGTGTGAGGCTTCTCAGGTCACTTGAGGGTACTCTGGTTTCCTCCCTCCCTTCAATAATAGTATTGGACGCAGACAATCTAAAAATACTCCTTCCCCCCAAAAAAATAATAAAATAAAATAAAATTACATAAATAAAATAATTTTTTTTTTTTTTTAAAAACAACTAAATAAATTCACTAAATAATAATATGCTGAGACCTTAATCTTTCTTACAATAAAAGTTTGGAAATTATGTATTTATTTTTTTAAGCAAATTAAATCCATCACAGCTAGTATGCATGGATAGAAATGTCAAGGCAATACATCATAACATCATACTGACATTTAGTTTCTCTTCCATGCAAGACACATACACATACACACGCACGCACACACAACACTAACCTGTGCTTGTTCAACCGTACAGCCACAATGGAGGTGAGTGGCAACAAGTTTGGTCAGAGATTTAGCAGCTTGCTGGACAGCCTTGTTGTACTGCAGGTCAGATGTCTGTGCCACCAACAGTCCCTGCCAGCTGCCTAACCAGTGTTTCTCCATCCCTTCTAGCACATTCTGCACATTATTTATCATCTTCATCATTATCATCATCATCCATCATCATCATTATATCAACAACTGCCAAGCCTTAACATACAGTGAAAAATTACATTCAGACATAGCAGAAAGAGACTGTGAAGAAATATAAAAAAAAGACACAGGAGAATATATTTTGTTCAAACAAACAAACAAACAAAAAATCCTGGATATTCAATAAGTCACAACTTATGAGGATGAAACAAGATATTTTTCAGCTGATTTTTGCGAAAAAGTGGAGAATTCAGATCCACGAAATTATTTCAGAAATACAGGTAGCGTTCAAAAGACACAACATTATGAAAACAAACATAAAGAGTAATCTAGCAATACAACAGAAGAATAGCAATGACATTTTGAAGAGACAACACTATCCAGAAAATACCAAGAAAGATTATATTATGAACATACAGCAAGCTTGGCGTCGCACTGAGCCCGGTGGTTCCACCATTGCACCCTATCATGTATCTTCCATGACTCGTCATTGGTCAGCAGAATCTCCTTGAATCCAAAGTAGATCTCCTGACCCTGAAACCACCACAACACAAAACATGCATTTGAACTTTGGTCTCCAATGCCCAAAAAACGGGCACTAGTTTGATTGTGGCAGGGGGTGGAATTATTAACTTAGGCGTGAAGCTTGTCATCAGTTACAGGATAGGATAGGCTAGAGGCTTGTCAGCTCACCTGCTCTTTTGGATGAGAGTATAAACCAAAGTCTAGCCTGTGTACACGTGCATTCTACTGGCCAGACTTTAAAGATCCTGATGCTCATGCCCTGGAGTGATGAGTGCCATAAACACCACTACAACTAATACAACTGGAGGTCCTGTTCCCTCCCCCTCCATTTTCACTCCCTCCCCCCCTCCCTCCCCACTCCTGTGCTGAAAGGTTCTGCTGTTGCAGCTGCATTGCTTTTCACCTGCTTATGGGTGAAGAATAAAACTGAAAAAGAAAATCCACCCAATAATAATAATAATAATAATAATAATGGATGCTATATACACACCCTTCCCCAAATCACCAATTAGGCTCAAAGCGCGACAATCTGTACCACATGTTTCACCCATTCCAAAAACCACAAAAACACACATCTATCACTCAAACAGGTGGTGTAAAGGTAGTGACATTGCTATTACAAGACGGAAAGAAAACCACATTTTTATTTTTGACATTTTAGATTGACTGCATCAAGTACCATTATTGAAGGGAGATAGGAAGCCAGAGTACCTGGAAAAACCCTCAGTGACCTCAATAGTCTTGTACCAAAGTCACATAGTGTGCTCTTTGCGGGAATCGAACCTTCGGCATATGAAACCAGCAACTAACCCACTGCGCCACAAGGCCACATCCAATCACCAACCACCTCCATACATTCATGCCAGGCTACCACCGAGTGCTTGGTACTGAGGACAGAGGCAACACAGACAGCAATAACAGTCTATAACAAGGCAGTTACACATCATTACTTTGTCGTCAGAGAATCGTGGCAGTTCCACGGTGAAGGGAGGCTGGTCGCTGGTCAAGCGGGTCAGCAGCAGAGAGCGATGACATGGGTTGTCAACCACTGTGAACTGACACACCGTCCACCCTGCATCACACACTCAGTGTTAGACAACAGACATGCAATAGTACATTTTTAGGTATGTGGTCTTTGGTACTGTGGTTAAATGAACACTTGTTGGGCATAAGGTTTATTGGATGCTATATTGTGGGACAAAAGGGAATGACAGGACTCCCTCACTCTGTTGCCAGTGGATTGAGTTTTTAGAATTGTGCCGTACATACAAATGGCCATTTTGCTAAGCCACTTTACCACTATATCAAAACTACTTCATGGGTCTCTTTTTATGTAATTACACAAGTCTTTGCTCCACAACTGACAACTTTGCAATGACAACAACTGGAGTCAATAAGCTACCGCTAGCATTCCTTTAGATAACCATGCATGGGACTGCAAAATGAACTCAGTCCTCAAATTTTACAGTGGAGATCTTGGGGCCGAGGAAGGCCCCCAGTCAGGCCCAGGAACTACACCATTTGGTGGGAGTCTGAGGGCAACGGCCCCAGATGCTGATTGAAGGAGATGTATGATATGTAATGCCAACGGGAAAAAACAAAACACATCACCACAGTCAATCTAGCAGCAATTTCATCAACAGTACAATCAAGTGAGAAAAAAGCAAGAAATAGTATTTGCAACCAGCATAAAGCCATTTATTTTTTAGATTTAAAAAAAAACCACGATACATTATAAATCTTTACCAATTTTTGTAAAAACTAGGAATGAACATTTATGACAAAATGACATGATATCATAATCGTGAAATGAATTAATCATATTTTATTTACATCTCAAAACAAAATAGTCGTTTATAGAGACTAATTTAAAAAAAAAAAACAAAAAAAAACAAAAAAACGAACAAATGGTTACTCAGCCACACAGACTCTCTCACCCTATATTCCCTAGCACTACCCAACAATCTCCCAACAATCTGAATGGCAGACAAAACTGCTTGGCTACATGGATGCTGTGTGGGCCATTGACATCCAGGATTCTCTTTCTCAGGAGTGTCTCAACAACACCACTCCTACAGCCAGGCATTGCCAGGTGGTTGTCCATGAGGGCACTGACAACATTGTCTGGACCTATAGCTCTGAAGTGTTCAGACCCTGTAATGTCAACAAACAGGTTTGCAGCTGATGCTGCATTTTGCCCAACAGCTCCACACAGTTCTGTCACCACTTTTTCAGAGTCAGGATCAAAATACCTGCCCACAACGTGGAGAACTTTGTTGCAAGCACTGTTAGTGGCTTTCATCAATACTGAGAGACGCTGCTTTGCCCATCAACTTTTCTTTTAAGTCATCAGTGACAGTTTTTGCCACAACATGAGTCAGTGTGCAGCACACGGACATGTTTACCAATGCCAGTGTCCTTGGCAAGCTCCTTGGTCAGTTCTATCAGGTTGGGTCCACGCGACAGGGATAGCGAAATAACCCATACACAACAGAGCAGCTGTTCTGTTTGTCATTGATGATGGGGTGACCATTTCTGCTAGCCTATTGAAATAATATCAACTTCACGTAGCTTGGTATGAAACAGCTTATTGATTGGGTCACCTGGGTAGTAGGTTAAGAGTGAACAAGACAGGCGACCGGGTCTGTTACCTTTAGGAATAGACTGTGTGGCCTCCCTGTATCTGTCAGCCCCCCAAGGAAACATCAGTTCTCCAATGCTGTCCCTCAGATCTGGCTTGTTCGGTACCGCCGTCTCAGTGACCTCTGTCCCTTGCAGTCTGTGATTAGGTCTACACTTGATAAAATTTTAATCATCCAAGATGATGATGATGATAAAAATGTTGACGATGATGATGAAAAGTAATGGCACAAAGATGATAATAAAATAATAATAAGAAGAAGAATAATAAGAATTACTAGAAGGGAAAAGCCCATATGACTCACATGCTCCTTATGGAACTCGCAATATTTAACATGAAAATGAGTGTCCAGAAAAAACAAAATAAAACTGTGGCATTAAAATTCAAATACTGACTTTGACCTTTCTCTGCTCTTGACCTTGTGATGAAATTGACCTCCGGCTCCAAATACATTCATGTACAAACAAATAAAGTACAGCAAAAGTTGTATTATGCACATACAAAAACTGTGATCTTTGATGACCTTGACCTTCACGTAACCTCTCATGCATACCTGATCAAATAACCCTATGTTGTTGCATACTATGGGTTGAATAAACAGCAACTTCATTGTACGATGACCTATTTTTAAAATGTTTTTGCTTTCTAATATGACCCTGACCTTCAAGACCAACGCAAAACCAGAGCCTATATACAAAGATTAATATATCATCTCTAAATTCAACAAGTTTGGACTTTATAGCTCTCATAGTTAAGCGTCAGGTCACTTTAAAGTGCCTATACAAACCGACTTTGGATTGCTCCAGTGACCTTGACCTTGAAGTGAGGTTGACTAAATTTTGCATAATATGTGTGTTTTACATCTCTCAGGCATCAAAGAATCATAAGTTTAATATTAATAACCTAGAAGAAAAGTGAAATTTTGTGAAAAATTTTCATTTTTTGACTAACATTTGATGACCCTGTGACCTTGACTTCACTTCAACATTTTTTCGAGGTCTCATGGTACACACCCTAGGCTCCAAGTACTTAGCCACTTTACAGTTTTTACACATATACAGATGGCGGACAGACGGAAGGATGGACATTTTTGTTTCTATATAATTTTTGGACTATTTAGGTCTCATCTCGCACAGATTTGCAAAAATCTGGGACATTGTTCTTTTTGTGTGAGTAAATAAATTTAAACTACTATTCATGTGAGTCAATAATAATAATAATAATAATAATAATAATAATAATAATAACAATTAATAATAATAATAATAATAATAATAATAATAATAATAGTAACAGAATGTAAAATACATGTGCCTGTGATTGGAGGTTTGGATTTTCCTTGCGTGCACACACACAGATGTACATATGCTAAACGTGGAGAAAAAAAAGAAGACAAAAAATATCACTGAGAGAAATGGTCAGGTGGCGCCATAGCCTGGTCAGGCAACTCACTGTTTCAAGGTAAGCACCATATGACAACTGACTGACATCAGAGGCAGCGCAGTCACTATAGTATTTACAGTGTCAGTTTCATACTACGATAATGCTAGACCTTGCATTTCTTGCTTCAATGTGTGTGGGAGGGGAGAAGTGGGAGGAGAGTGGGGCGCACAGGGGGCGCACGTGTTTACATGTGATTTTATTTTTCCACCTTCTATATGTGACAGTGTCAATGTTGACAAATTTTAATCGTTGTATTACTTTTATTCAATTTTATGATATTATAATAATATATTTTAATAATTTTGATTTCTTTTTATGGGTAAATGGACATTGCACACCATTCTTTTTGTGAACATTCATGAGGACAATGACTGCTTCTGTATTCTGTATTCTAACTTGGGTGGAACCAGTTAGAATGTGGCAGGGACAGTGGAAGCCAGCAAAATGACTGAAAAAACCCAGTGAACAACAGGCCCCAGTCCACTTAGTTGTGAATGGGTATACATCTGATTGTAGCGGATCAGGGAAGGGTAACAATGATGGAGGAGATGGGCATCACCCTCAGGAAGCTGGCTCTAAGTAAAGGGAGAGGCGATCCACGATGCCTCTCTATGAACAAAAAGGTTTTACTGGACAACCTTTTCCTTTCAAACGTGCAAAAGGTGGAAAACTTAAAAACGGGCTTGGGTATATATCAATGTTACGTTGAAACGCGAAGGATAGTATGTCTGAAGCGTGCACGATAGATCTAATCGTTTCGTTTTGCAAAGTATTCAATAATAGAGTGTATTTACCTTTGATTTGAGTTTGCGTTGTTGTTAGAGGAAGCTTTGTGTAGCGTTGGTAAATTTTGTTGGTCGATATTGTTGGAGAATACTCTAGATCTGCTTGTTTAATATCGATCGAAGTTTCGGGATATTTGAGAACATTCTGGGATAGAAAGAATGTTGTATGACGTAAGTCAGTGATGACGAAGTTTCATTGGATTGGTTGTAGTGCGTCATACTCAATCGTTCCACCGTGTTCTGGAGTAGAGAAAAACTATATATTCAATGCTCTGTTGTTGATAGTGAGTTGGAAAGTAAAAAGTTGAGAGTGGAAAAGCGACTGAGCGATTGTATGCAGTTGTTGATGTGTGCTGAATAAAAGTGGAAAACTTCATACGACGACTCCGTGTCTTGTTGCTGAGTGAGCAGGCTGCGTGGATAAACGAACCAGAGTTACACCTATCAGGATTTCAAGCATCGGGGCTGAATCAAATACTGATAGAAAAACACCAACATCGAACGAGTGCAGAGCTGCCAACTGCTATTGTTGGTCGGGAGTAACAAAAAGGCAACTTGGGAGTAGCAAAATGGCGTTTGGGAGTAGCATTTCAACAAAATGTTAACCCTGAACAAGGTCATGGCTTATTTTAATGTCCATGTAGCAAATGCTACAAAACACGTGCTGGGCACTGACTTTTGAAGAAGTGATGCACGGATGTGTTTCACTGTATTTCGTTCGGTATTTCTGACAAGCATGACGCATTTTGGACTTGGGCGGTTCATTCGTTGTACTCACTCCAGCAGGTCGCTTCGACATGTTGAAATGAAAATGGTAAAAATCTGCACACTCTGACACGGTCTAAAACCATGAAGAACTAAGATGGCGGTTAAGCGTTTCCGGTAATTTTGTACTGCGCTTTCCGATTGGCTAACACAGACGCAGTGTGCGTGCGTGCGGCAGATACAAAACTTGTCACACGGCGACTTGCTGTTGCTGTGCGAGTTTTACACAGCCACTTTCTTGTCAAAAAGTGGTATGCTAGACAAAATTTGACCAGGCGTAGCAAATCGAGACCGGGCGTAACAGCGTAGCCAAGTCAACTCTAGCGTTGCAAACTACGCCCAAAGCGTAGCACTTGGCAGCTCTGCGAGTGTGACAATCAATTTGTCGTTATTATTATAGTTAACAAGTCTAAAATCTCTTCAATGTGAAAAGACTTTAAAATAAAAGATTAATTCATTCCATTTTCGTTGTTTTTACCTTATCTGTTTGCGATAGTGGGCCAAGAACTGATGTCGCAAGGTAACAGAGGCAGATTCCCCCAACAAAGCTGCAACCTCCCATGGGTCCTCTGCCTGATCCAACTTTAAATGAGCCAGCACCTTGCAGCTCTCGCTGTACAGGTTTACGCGGGGAAAATGCTGAATGTGCCTCAAGGATTCTGCAAGATCAACTTGTGCTTTGGACAGGATCTCTTCTGTTCAACAGTAAATGGATGAAACATGTTAGCAACAATGAAATACATATATCACATCAATACATTGACACTAAAAAAGACAAACTAGAAGCAAAGACTTTTGCAGGAATAATTAATGAGAAAAAGTAAAATGATGTTAAGTGTGAAGATTAACTGATAAATAAATCTTACTAAACTGCTAACAGCTCTAGTAGTTCTACATCTTTATCTAAGGACAACAAAAAAAAAGTCTGTTTACTGTAACATAGGTCATAGGGGGAACAAAAGGGTCGGTCAGTAGGTTTAACGTTTTTTAAAAATTTTATTTTCAAGTGAACCTTTTTCACCTTGTGTGCGATTTTTTGGGCTTTTGTCTTTTGTTTTTTCTAGACGATCCCAAATAAATGTTTAAGTTTGGGACAAAAAAATTAGGGTCGGTCGGTGTACTGTAAATATACGTTTTAATTTTTTTTGCCTAAGCAAACAAAGACTAATTTTTAAATGTCTGTGAATCAGGGTGGCTGCTATGGTGATAGGACAACAGGAACTTAGAAATTGTCCTGGGCTTCTAAAGCCTAAAGGTAATAGGAAATAATCTCTAAATGTTTAAAAAAAAATAGAAGGGCAATGCCCATATGACTCACAAGCTCCTTATGGAACTCGCAATATTTAACAAGAAAATGAGTGACAAGAAAAAACAAAACAAACAGTGGCATTAAAATGCAAAGTAATAACGGCATCGATCTTTCTATACTCTTTACCTTGAGATGACATTGACCTCTGTCGCTCTGGCTCCAAATACACTCATGTACTATCAAATAAACTACAGCAAAAGTTGTATTATGAAACAAAACGGTGACCTTGGGATGATCCTGACCTTCAGTGACCTTGACCTTGGGATGACATTGACCCTCATGTGATCTCTCATGCATGTCTGATCAAATAACCCAATGTTGTTGCATACTATGGGTTAAAGAAACTGCCATTCCACTGTATGATAATGATGACCTTTTAATGTTTTTGTATGATGACCTATTTTTTAATGTTTGTACAGTCTCTTCAGCGAGTGCTTGTGTGAGAGTATGTGTGTGAGCGCTTTGAGCAGACTTTTTAGTTTGGAATTGCGCTTTATAAAATAAATTATTATTATTAAGGCCTAAAATGACTTTGACCTTCAAGATCAAAGCAAAACCAGAACACATGAAAAATCAATCCATCATTTCTAGATACAAGTTTGTACTTTATACCTCTCATAGTTTAGGATCAAGGTCACTTCAAAGTACCTATACTGACTTTGGACAGCTCCAGTGACCTTTACTTGACCTTGGAGTGAGGTTGACCAAATTTGCAAAGTATGTGTATCTCATTCAACTCATTAATGCACCAAATGCATAATAATGCACATAATGCACCAAAGAATCATACGTTCTATATTAATAACCTAGGAAAAAAAATAAAAATTTCACTGATCATTTATGAGGTCTCTTGGGTATAGACCATCTTACCAAGTTTGGTTGTGATAGATGAAATAGGTTCTGGATATTAATCCACTTTGCAAGTATTGCACAGACAGACAGCGGACAGCGCGCGAACAGGGAGAAAGTAATTTTTTTTAAAAACATTTTTGGATTTATTTAGGACTCATCTTGCACAGATTTTCACAAATGTGGAACATTTTTTTAAAGGAGTACACACACTCACACTGCTCGATTGCTATGTATGCGCGTCAAATATGGAGTAATTAAATTTGAAAGCATACTTTATATTAAATAGTGTTAAGACGTGTTAACGGGATCTCAAAACAAAATTAAATTAAAATCCTTTGGATACAGCTCACTAACCTTTCATTTCAAGAGATAACTCCTCCAATGAAGAATACAATAGCTCATCCTCCTCCCTGAACTCTTTATCCTCAGCGTTCTGTTGGCCCCTTAAAAAGTCTAACATGCTGTCTTTATGCCAAGTGTCCACAGCTTCATTCCACTGAAATGTGTCTTTCACAGCAGCTTGCTCGTCACAGTTATTATCACCGCAATCCATGTTCTTGTGGGATAAAATCCCCTCTGTGCCGAAGCATTTTTCACGCGTTAGTTTCAGTGATGTCCTTTCACACATACGCATGGTTTCTATGGAGCTAAGGTCCGTGGGTAGCGAGTTAGACACAGAGCAAGTCCGTGTTTTACCATCTTCACAGTCCCACGTAAAGGCTTCTTTGTCTACTGACAATATCTCTGCGTTTGATTCACCAGCAGTTTTGGTAGCTGAAGTTACAGATTTGGAAGGAACAGTTTTGGGTTTGTGAGAAACCGCTTTTGTAGTTTTCGCTGGTGTTTTTCCAAACACAGAAGCCTCTTTTGCAGTCTTTTTGGCACTTTTCATAGCTCCTGCGGTCTTTGCCTTACGTCCTTTTGCTTTGCTGATGACAGCCTCGTCATCGCTTTCATCAAATTCAAACACGTCCTTCCCTATCTCCCAGTCATGGTCATCTCCAGCCCTGGCAGTTTCAATCTCCGTGACAATGTGTAACACAGACAGCGCTTCAGTTTTATAAGATGCAGCGCTCCTTGTTACTCTTGTGCCCCTTCTGCCTTTGGGTGGTGGTTCTGTCTCTACTGCTGTTTCTACAGCCTTGCCAGCTTTAGTTTTTCTCTGTTTCGCGCCACTGTTTTCTGAAAGAATGGACACCGGGGTTTCTAAAGGAGGGGCCATTGCTGTCTTTTCCACGGATCTACCTTTCTTTTTGCCACTAGTCTTCTTGTCAGCAACGTGTCCCTCACAAGCTGAAGGAAGTTCGCATTCTTTGGGAGTTTCCAGTGGAGGTAGATCATTATCTTCCTCAATAGTTTCAGAGGTTTCAGTTTTAGCTTGCCTGCGTCTGCCTACAGCAGATCTGGGTAGTTTTACGTCATTATCCTTGTCTGGCAAAATGTTTACTCTCGTTCCTCTTTTGCACGATGCACTAAACATGTCGTTCTCATCATCAACTTGTGCTAGGCTCAGCTTTGCTAGGTCGGTTTGCAGGTTTTCTATTTTCTTCAAATCTTGTGCTGCTTTCCCTCTCTTCCTAGCAGCAGTAATAGATTTTGCAGCTTTAGCAGACGACTTGATTTCTGCTGGCACCAAATCCTCTGCCTCACTGTCATTGCACATGCCAAAGTTGAACAACTTCTGCTGGAGAGATTGAACGTCCTCGTCACCTGTATTACACTTGGAAGGATTTCTACAGGCATTTCTTTCAGCTCGGCAAGACTTGAAGAATTTTCCTGTAGACTGGAGACAAGATGCTGGAGTTGCATCAGTAGCAGAAGCTCCGATTGGAGCTGGAGTCTGACTTAGAATTCTGTGTGGAGCTGGTGTTTTTCCTGGAGCTGGTGTTTGCCCTACTGCAAGAGTCTTGCCTTGTGCAGGAGCGTTGCGACGAGGTTTTTGCCGGCATCTTGTAGACCCTGATATTAAACCTCTCGGTATGGAGATTGGAGTGCAAGGCTTAAACTCATCTTCTGAGTCTGAAAACTGTGTAGAGAACGAGAGGGTCTTCTTGATCAAGGAGCTTGGGGTCTCTTTGGGGGCGGGTGTGATAGGTTTGGGCGTGCAAAAGGCGCTCATCTGACTTTTCTTGGTTGGCTGGTCATCGTCGTCATCAAACAGATGATGGACAATAGCATCATCAGTAAACAACACTGGCTCATTGTTTTCATCTTCCACTGAAGACACAGTAACCCTTCCGTCGCTGTTTGTCTTCTGCATTGCAGATTTTTTCACTGACAGAGCCTTTCTGTTCCTCGCTCTCCTGCTGGTCAGTGTAGCTCTGGCAGAAGCAGCTTCAGATACCGAAATGCTGCCCGGGGGATTTGATGGGCTGCAGTCTACAAGTCCCAAGGAAAGAGGGTCTGCTTTTTCAAACTTCATGGTATTACTATTGCTTGAAGACTTCCTGTTTCTGTCTACCTTGCTGCCATCGCCTTCACTGGTAGGTTTGTTGGGTTGACGGTCCTTTTCTCTGCCTTCCCTAATGCCAGCTTGCAACAACTGCTTCGGTTTCCTTCTAGATGAAAGGGGAGGCTGCACTGAGTAAGGTTCATCACCATACTGTTCATGATCATGTCCTGCATTTTCAGCTAAAGCTGGAGCAGCTTCCAAGTTGTGTGTTCCTGGTTTGTATGTTGCGTCATCACTAGCAGCATTCGCCTCACACGAACTTGGACTTGTCAAGTCAGCAGTCTCGACCTTCTTTACCCTGAGCTGGTTGAGACGCTGTTGAACCTGGAAGTCCAGCTGAGCCTCACTCGGCCAGCACCAGATGTCTCTGAAGTCACCTCCGCCTGACCTGCGTTTGGATGACGCACACACCACAGCCACTTCTACACACAAGGCTTGTAAGTGCAAGAGTTGGGCATGCACCTCGACACTGTCGGGCAAGTGCTCAGGGATTCGTTTGGCTGACAACAGAGCGACTCGTGAGTGAGCCATTGCATGGCCGACATTGCGCTGGCATAGCTGAGACTCTGCCAAAAGTCTGCTCAAGTCTGCAACACATAGCAAGAGCTTCCAGTTGTGGCATTTCACCGTCTCTTTCTTTGAAAACACACCCATCTGTTGTAGAGCAAGCGTTGCAACATCATTCTTTTTTACTCTCTGACATTTCTTCAGGATACCAGTGAAGAATTTTTTAATGAGGAGGTCTGCTGAAGCAGAAATTGCATGGACGACCTTGATGCAAGATGCACAAAAGGTCAAGGCCAGTGTACGACTTTCATCGTCAGTACAAACTGGGCACCAGCAGCTGTCTGGGTGATTCACCACTGACTGGGTCCAGGCGATGACTATGTTGGCAAGTCTCACAGCCTCGACCTTGGCCTCGGCAACCTTGACCTTCTCTTCCTCTGTCACCCTCTTGTATTTGTGCATTCTCTGCCAAAACTTTGGCGACTCTTCACACTGTTTTTCTGTTTCTTTGTCCACTGCTTTATCGTCTTTGAGCAATTTGTGGAACAGCTCAACCAGATCCCCTGGCTGTGGATACTGCTGTGACGATTTTGGTGCTCTGGATGACAACTTGGATTTGTTGGATGATGGTTGGGCAAAGGTCAAGGTAGATGGAGGTTCAACGTGACTGAGAGTGGAATAGGTGACCTTCAAGGCTTCCACCATGGACTCCAGCGACTCTGAATCCAGTAGCAGCTCTGCTACCTCTATTCCAAATATGGAAGTCCTGCAATAACAAAAATACTTAATAAAAGACAAATAAGTGTTCTTATATTGCTTTATCAGCTCTGCTTAAAGCGCTGGCCAAAACAGTATCCACACACCGACTCAACCAAAGCTTTTAGGTTTTGAGGTTAGTTCAGCCAGGCTAGCTATAAATAGCTTCGCCGATAGCTTCGCCGGTGCTTCTTTCCTTTCCTTTCACTGGAAGGGAGGGTGTAGGCAAGCTATAAATAGCCTGCAGCCAGCAAAATGTGGGGGAACCAAAGAGTGCTGTTCACATAGGTATTGAGCTGGTGTGTCCAACACAAGCTGTCCAAGGCATTAATTTGCACCTTTATATGAATCATCTGCTGCCTCGGAAATGAGCCTCAGGATCTTTAAATTGATCATCACACGTCTGAACCTGATACAGGCACCATAGCATTACACAATACATAGCCTTTGACTAGCAGGGAAATAATAAACAGTGAGATTATGAAATAACAAGCTAACAAACAAAACACCATTGTAAAAAGTTATTTACCATTTGATGAGGCCAAACTTCCTTGCCAGAGTGAGCCCCTCTCTTAGGTAGCAACGGGCACGCTTGTGGTCGCCGCAGTGTCTGTATGTTCTGCCAAGGAACAGAGTGGATTCCAACAGCTCTGTCAGTTTCCTCCAAAGCGATTCGTCCCCTGGACTGCCTCCTTGTTGTCCTGTAAAGAAACAAATAATTAATCCTTTTTCCGTCAAGTCACCCAATGCCCCCGCTGGCAAAACATCCCAAACACATGCTCCATTAGGACGCTTCCACTGCTGTATCTATAAAACAGCATCGTCTTGTGAATAGTAGTCTCTTATACGAGATTTACTGTTCTTTTCGATGGTGTGCAGAACATGGTGGATCATTTTGAAAAAAAAAGCACTGTGAACTTCTGAATATCGACAATCTTTATGACAATGTTTCGAGGAACGAAAGTGGAGATTATACTAGCAGCCATTATAGACAGTGACAATTCGGACAGTGTTTTTGAGAGATTGGATGAAGGCAATCTTGTGCAAATTGATCCAAGCAGGGAAACCGACTTGAAGCATTGGAGAGTGATAGTGATGTGGAAACAGTGATTTATAGTCCTTAATACTGTGCCTCTGTGTGTAGTTTTCTTTTGTTTTTCTAATGTTTGGATTTTTTAAAACGGATTTATGTGCAAGGCACTCACAACAAATCATGCATCCTTTGAAAAAATAATTCACCTTGACTTTAATCACTTTGGTTTCAGATCAATATTTGTTGTTTCAGATATTTAAAAAATGTGTGTGTGTACGAGGTGATGTATAATGCAGAGTTGCTTCTATTGATCTGCATTTTTGTCATTAGGCAATGTGAGGGCGGCCTGCCTGAAAAAGGGTTAAAGAAGTGTGTAAAGTGTATGTGTAGTCAGGAACACAATAAGCCAGTTTTCTCATGTTCACCCAATGCCCTGCAGGGCCAGTGACAGAGGTGGGCATAGGGTTAGGTCCATTGCACCAGATGACACAATATTTGGGAGTCAACAAAGTCAACAACAAAGGGTTGTACCAGGCAGTGTAACATGCAGCGTCTACTCACCGTTGTCTTTGGCACAGCGGGTGAACAGGGAAAAGTGGCAGCGATAGGCATTCTGGGCAAATGTCATTGCAGTATCCTCCCCTGACATGAGTATGGAGGGCAGTGGTGTCCCTTGAGGCCGTCGCAGACATTCTCCCAGAATCCTGTTGTACTTCCCTCGCTGCAGTGTGCTTAGCTCCCCTTTCACGTCCTTCTGACAAATGAGGTTCAGCACCGGTACAATCTGTAACAAAACCAGCCACAGATGATGAAGGGCACATCCAGCATTGGCTTGTATCCTGCTTGCCATTTGTCCCATACATCATGAAGCAACTTCTTCCTGATAATCTTCAACAAATAAGTTCTGTAGAATAAACCACACAGCAGACAGTTTGCTGCTATCGGGCTGCGCATTAAAATGCTACTAGCTTATAGAAGCAGCCAGCACAGCTGGCCCGAAAACACGCTGACCCCACTGTGACTGTCAGAGGCTGTTGAGATACATGCCTACACACAGCCTGTGCTTGATAGATCTATGATGCTCTGCCAGCTTCAAGGTGGCCTGTTTAGGGTCAACTGGCCCCTATTTCCTGATTCCTATCTTGAAATACTACAGGTCTATTCAGCAATAAACAAAAAAAAATGTGCACAACATCAGCGCTGCTGAAAACATAAGTTTTAACCTCCACACTTTACTAATGACCCAGCCGATGTCTGCAGTCTATCACAATTGTCATTAAATAATTCATTATGGTCATGTAGGCAGTCAGTAAAAACACTCACACACTAGAAACACAAATACTACTACTACTACTACTACTACTACTACTACTACTACTACTACTACTACTACTACTAATAATAATAAATTGCATTTATCAGGGATGGGAATGACCAAGACTTGGAGGAGAGTACAAATGGCCGGGGGTCCAGGGGGCCGCGGTAGACTCCTTGGTAGGGTCAAGGGGCAACGCCCCTTGTGGGGGTCAGTGAGCTTCGCCCCCTGAAGCTGAGAGATTTTGCAGTTCTCAACGCAATTTTTACCACTTCTCAGCATAGAAATAAATGAACAAATGGAATTAAAAAAACATTTAATCACTTTACTTTTGACTCATAAAAACATACTTTACACAAACATGCGATCAAGATTCTTTTCTGTAGTAAAGATGCATTCTTGTACTATTAAAAAAAAAAAATCACCAAATCTATCTAGTATCTGTTTTCTGTAAATTACAATACTTGCTTCCAGTTGTCTAGCGTGGTTCAGCGGTTGTCGTGCAATTTTCGTAGATACAGTCCATATCTGTAATCAATGTTGCTTCCTTTGCCACCTTCCGAATCCATCCACGACAGATTCCATTTGTATCGTGATCTTTCATCACAGAAAATTTCACCTCTCATGACGAAGCGACTCATTTTGATTTTGAAACGCGTTCACTACATGCAGTGTAAAGTCAAGATGGCGGCAATCGCTAGCTCGAAGGAGCAATAACTCTCTGAGTGAATGGCAATCGACTAAAAGATGCGTGATCAGTTTATTTGCTTGCGTTTTTCCATGGGCATACCGAAAAATTCAGGAGCGCATTTGAAGTTTGATAGGGGCATGTATACGCGAATGGGCGTACAATTCCCATGCCTGATTTATACAACGCATTTTTCATTAAAATAACAACTCAATGCGCTTACACACATCGTTCGTACGCATCATCACAACATTCGCACTACATCATGTACTGCATCATTCAGAAAGTATTATTACTGTTCATACTATTTACACAGAAAAAGCCTTGCGGAACAAGTGCATTTTTAAGTAGCTCTTGAAGGAAACAAGGTCTGTACAATGTTTTAAACCGGCAGGCATTCCAAACCTTGGGTGCTTGAAAACTAAAAGACTGCTCTCCAATTGTTTTAAGCCGATGCTTGGGCGTTTTCAAAGTTTTTCACCTGATGAGCTCAAAGAACGTGTTGTAGTGAAGGTAGTGAGTACCTCAGACAGATATGGTGGAAGTGACTGGTCGAAGTGACGGAAAGTTAGGACAGCAATTTTATATTCAATGCGGAACTTGACAGGGAGCACCAGTGGAGCTGCATTAAGAGAGGCGTGACATGATCACGCTTCCGTTTTTTAAGCACAAGCCGAGCAGCACAGTTCTGTATATGCTGCAGTCGGCTAACTTCATCAATGGGGAGACCAGCTAGAACTGAATTACAATAATCAAGTCTGGATGTCACAAAAGCGCTGATCAACTGTGTGCATGCATCCCTCAAAAGAAACTGCCTCAAGGACGCAGACCTGTGCACCCTAGATTTTCAAAATCAGAAGATTTTTTCTCGAACTCCAACACAACACAAAAACACAACACACACACACCTTTTCAGTTCTGATAAGGGCTGCTTTATTCAGCATAATCATCTGTAGCCTCTGTTTTGACACTGATTCACAGCACTTGTTCAACTGTAGCCTCTGCTTGGTTGGTTTGCTCCTCAAGCAAACATTGTTTCAAGCGTCGGTTGTTTAGTTTTTTCAGACCTGATAGTGATCTAAGAGAGGTTTCCGCGGAACGTGCGACTATGTCACGCCTTGTGACAGACATTTTGAAGTCCAATGAGTCTGATGACGTCCACAAATGCCGCAAAATCGGAAGCGAGTAAAGCAACTTTCGTCTTCCGATACAAAACAACAACAAAAACAAAAAAAATTAAAGTGTCCGCAGATTGTTTCGCATTTTCTATCTTTTTTTTTTTTTCGTTTTCGCGGATTTCCGCAATTTCGCGGAGAACTATCAGGTCTGTTTTTTGTTCTTTTTCATCCGTGTTGGTTTTGTACTTCTCCGACTTCATGTGTTTCTTAATGTCAGAGGCTCCTCCATGAGCAATATTTATATCCGTCACACATGCTTTGCAAAAAGCGAAGTGCGATCCTTTTTTGGAAGCGCACACAGGAAATTTCTTCTCGTAAAGTTGCTTGTATCTTTGCTGGTACACCATTTTCGGCTTTTTCAGTTTCTGTTTCTCATTCTGACTCTGATTTTCTTCTTCATCATCAGTTTCATGTAGACGCTTTTCTCCTCGCTTTTCCATGCTTTACAACCATGAGGTTAAGCCGGAAGTGGCGTGTAAGGAGCTGAATTAAAGCTAATCGCTGGTTGGACAATTTCAAAGGCTTAGGCCAATAGCAGCGCACGACGCATCAGACAAACGCTCACGCCGACGAGCTAGCGTTTTATGACCGAAATAATGCCGAAAACCAGTGCAAAATCGTGAGATTTTAGGGAGGGGGGGGGGGGGGTTCGAAAAAATCGTGAGATTGTGAAAACCAGTCGTACAATGGTTCAAAATCGTACATTGTACGATTTTTTCGTACAAGTGCACAGGTCTGAGGACACAATACGCCAAAGCTCAAGAAAGGACACACGACAGATGGTACTGATGTGGTCATACATGGACAAAGAACTATTTAGCTTGACACCCAAATAACGAACAATATTACTAAATGGGATGGTGCTGCCGCCGATGTTTGCAGAATCGCTGCCGACTAGTTTAAGACGGGAAGATGAGCCTACAGGTATAACCTCGGTCTTGTCAGGGTTAAGCATCAACCTGTCGCTATTCATCCAAGCCTGGACACTGTCAATACATATTTCTACTTCAGACACAACAGAAGGGAAGTCATCTGCCTGACCGCTCTTTGACAATTCTGTATCATCTGCGTATTTGTGGAACACACAGTTGCAGGCTGTGATTACACTAGATAGTGGTTGGGAGTACAACAAAAACAAAATAGGACCAAGTGCAGAGCCCTGGGGGACTCCGCATAACAGGGGACTAGGAGTAGAGGTATTGCAATCAATGACAACAGACTGGTAATGATCAGTGAGGTACGAGGAAAAGCACTCGAGAACAGTCCCTCTTAAACCAAATGTAGCGCGCAATCTCTCTAGAAGTATATGGTGATCCAGCGTGTCAAACGCAGCACTCAGATCTAACAATGCTACAAGAGAACAATCAAAACAAAACGTTTGCTATACTAACCATTGACAAATCAGCTCCAGTCTGGAGATGAAAGGAAGCCACAGCCAGTCTGAGTGTATCCAGGTCTCTCTCTGACCTGCTCTCTCCAGCATCAAGCTGTCCATCCTGCATCAGCACCTCAGGCACCGCCTTAGCTCCTACACCTGCCAAGGCATCCAGGATGCAAGAGTAGACATTCAGACTGACCTCAGTCCATGTGTTGTTGCCCAATTGCTTTACTAAGGCCAGAAGTTCCAGCTGTAGTGAAAACTGTCACACAAAATAAATACAATTAATGCATGAAGTAACTAGAAGGGCAAAGCCATATGACTCGCATGATCTTATGGAACTCGCAATATTTAACATGAAATTGAGTGCCCACAAAAAAAAAAAAAAATGAAACGGTGGCATTAAAATGCAAAGTAATACCTTAATAGACTTTGATCATTTTATGCTCTTGACCTTGAGATGACCTTGACCTCCAGCCCCACATACACATGTACTATAAAAAAAAACAACAATAAACTACAGCTAAAGTTTATTCTGCAAAAAAACACAATGACCTTAGGATGACCTTCACATTTAGTGATCTTGACCTTGGGATAATCTTGACCTTCACATGACCTCTCATGCATATATGATCAAATAACCAAATGTTGTTGCATACTATGGGTTAAAAGCATACTATGGGTTAAAGAAACAACCATTCCACTGTATGATGACCTATTTTTGGTTTGGTTTTGCAAGACCTAAAATGAACTAGACCTTCAAGATCAATCTATCATCTCTAAATACAAGTTTGGACTTTATACCTGTCATAGTAACTGACTTTGGACAGCTCCAGTGACTTTGACCTTGGAGTGAGGTTGACCAAATTTGCAAAGTATATGTGTCTCATCTATTATACATCAAAGAATCATAAGTTCAATATTAATAAATTAGAAACAAAAAGTGAAATTTTGTGAAAAATTGTCCTTATTTTGACTAACATTTGATGACCCTGCAATCTTGACCTTGAAGTGAATTAATTAATTCACTGATCATTTTCGAGGTCTCATGGGTATACACCATCTTACCAAGTTTGGTTGTCTTAGTTGAAATAGGTTCTGAGTACTTAGCCACTTTAAAGTTTTTGCACCAAGGGTGGACAGAAAGATGGACTGACTTTTTTTTAAAATATAATTTTTAGACTATTTAGAACTCATCTCTCACAGATCTGCAAAAATCTGGATATTTCTTTTACTATGAATGTGAATAAAAAAATAGAGAAAAAAAGGACAAAAACAGAATGGTGTGCCATTCAAATGGAGTCAGAATGATCGGTGTATTGGTCATGGGCCCTCTACATTTAAAAAAAGACAAAATTATTTCCAAAGCAAAATTTGAAGGGGCTTCGGTGCCAAAATTTGTCCTCAAATGAAGAGATGTAAAGTATGTAATGTTGGGCTGAAGAAAAAACCATATTCACACCAAAATTAATGAAAATCAGTTCAGTCATTCCTGAGCAATGATGTACTAAATAGAGGTAACAAAACAGACCCCTAACCCACCCAAACAAACCACGAATAAACAGATTTGTGAGTGACACTATCAACATAATGCAGCAGCCAAGTCATGGGCACAAGTAAACAAAACATTGATTGATAATGTGAGAAAAACTGAAAGATTGCTGCATGTACAAGTCAGATGAAACTCAAACCAACCTCTCGACAAGCCAACATAATGTCGGCTACAGTCATCACCATGTCTCTGAACATGAGGCGTTCTGCCTGAGAACATTTCTCGGCAAAGTCTTTCTTCTCCATTGCTTGCTGCCAGTTCTTGATGGATGCCTGCACCAGCCCTCTCTCTTCTTCCCCTAACATTTTATCATGGCGGCCAATTTCGGGTATGCCCGTGAATGCAGCGTCTTTAGCAATTTCTGTAGTATTCTTCTCCTGCAGAAAAACAATAAAATATAACAATTGAATACTAGATGCTATGCGCATGTTATTCTTAAAATGGTACTCAAAGCACGGTGACCTGTAACCAACATACATGTTGCACACACAGTCACATACACAACACACATTCATCACTCAAACAGGCACTGTAAAGGCAGCAGAGATTGGAATTAGAAGACAAAAGAAAATCAAATCCAATTAATATATTTTTTTTTTAAATGGCTTTGGGGGTGAGAGTGACTGCATCCAGTATCAATATTGATGGGAGGGCAAAAACTGTAGTACTCGGAGAAAACCCTCAGTGACCTGAAAAGCCTGGTACCTAAATCATATAAGCTCATCTCCTGCAGTATTCAAACTCATAATCTTCAGCACAGGAAACCAGCTCCTAACCAACTGAGCTACCAGGCAATCAAAACTCAGCTTTCTCCTTAAATGAATAGTTCACTGCACAAAGGATTTTGTAAGTTTTCTCATGTTGGGTGGCAAACACAAACTATATATATTGGTATTTCATGCCTTGCAATGTCATTCTTAACCATCACCAACATTTACTGATTCTTGAAGAACCTTCTGGCATGTGACCACTAGCTACATACCAGTTTTCTGGATACTTGAAGACAGAGCTTGACAAGGAAGCCCTCAGCACAAATTTCTGGATAGTGGCCACTTCTGCTTACGATGTCTTCCACCATCTTCTCACTTTCTTCTCTGAGTAACAAAACAAATTACACAACACTGTACAAGCACACATTGGTTGTTTTACTTTACATCATTTTATGTTAGTAATGTGTCAAAAATTATTTTTTTAAAAATAAATAACTATAACCAAAAAAGAATTAAGTAAGAGAACAAAGAACAATATTAAGCAAGCAGAACATGGAACTGTCACTCCTCAATGTACAATATACATACACAGCAGTACAATAACTTGCTACTCTCAGTTTATGGCACCAACAATTGCTTGTAAATCAAAGAATAATGGATCAGCCATAGTTGGAATAAAGTCTGGCCTATCGTATCCTATCCCGTAACTCGGAGATCGTTGGGGCACCACAGATGATCGTTTTACCAGCGTACTCCACCTTTCTCTGTCCTCAGCAACCCTGATGGCTTCGTTCAATGTCAAGTCAGTCCATTCTCGAATGTTGCCCTCCCACCTCTTTTTCGGTCTCCCTCTTCTTCTACCTCCTTGCACTGTGCCTTGCAGGATGGTCTTTGCAAGGCCTGATGATCTGGTGACGTGGCCATACCATCGGAGTTTCGGTTTCTTCACCACTGTGAGCAGGTCATCGTGTTGTCCAATGGCTTGGGTGATGGTCTGTCGGACTTCGTCGTTGGTGATGTGCTGGGTATAGGAGATGCCCAGAAGTCTTCTGTAGCGCCTCATCTCCATGCTTTGTATTCTTTGTTGTAGATCTGTTGTGAGGGTCCATGCTTCGCAAGCGTATACGAAGATGGAGATGACAAGGGAGCGCAGCAGCCTTACCTTGGAATGTAGACTGATGGTCTTGTCTTTCCAAATGGGCTTTAACCTTGCCAGGGCAGCAGTTGCTTGTGCGATCCTGGCGAGGACTTCCTGTCGGGACCCATTGTCTGATACAATGGCTCCTAAATATTTGAAGCTATGCACTGTGTTGAGAGATTGGCCTTGGACTTTGATGTCCGTGTTGATGCCATTGGTGTTATTGGTCATCATCTTGGTCTTCTCTGCACTAATTTCCATTCCATAGGCTCTGGAGGTGGTGTCAAGCCTCTGTACCAGCTGTTTAGTTCTTGTTTCACTCCAGCCATTCCATCAATGTCATCTGCAAAACGAAGGTTGGAGATTGTTCTACCCCCTATGCTGACTGTGCCTTCTTGATCTGCAAGGGCATCTGACATGATGCGCTCTAAGAAGATGTTGAAGAGTATTGGAGAAAGTAGGCATCCTTGACGCACACCGATTGTTGTTCTGAACCAGTTTTCGATGGCGCTGTTATGGAGGACTGCACTGGTAGCCTTGTCATATAGGCTTTTGATGATTTCAATAATTTTAGAGCTGATGTTGTACACTCTCATGGTTGCCCACGGAGCTGGCAAAAACATAATAGTGTCAACACTCCATCCACCCCTCTCTCTTGCAAGCTATTCCACATCTTTAAAGTCAACACTGAACTAGAAGGGTAACGCCCATATGACTCACATGCTCCTTATAAAACTTGCAATATTTAACATGGAAATAACTGCCACAAAAATCCCCAAATGAAACGGTGTCACTAAAATGCAAAGTAATACAGACTTTTATCTTTCTATGCTCTTGACCTTGAGATCACCTTGACCTCCAGCTCCAAACACTCATGTACAATAAAATAATCTACAGCAAAAGTTGTATTAGGTCAAAAAACAGTGACCTTGGGATGATCTTGACTGTTAGGGACTTTGACCTTGGGATGACCTTGACCTTCTGTGACCTCTCATGCTCGTATATGAACAAATAGCCCAATGTTGTTGCACACTATGAGTTAAATATATAGCAACTACACTGTACAATGGCCTATTTTTAACAATGTTTTTGCAAGGCCTAAAATGACCTTGATCTTCAAGATCAATGAAAAAATGAAACAAATATCAGAGATTAATCTTTAAATAAAAACAAGTTTGGACTTTATATCTCTCATAGTTTAGGGTCAAGGTCACTTCAAAGTACCAGACATGCCTACCCTCAATTTGAAGTTTCCGTATTAGCTTTTTCAAATTTCAGTATTACTATTACGATTTCCGTATTTACTTTTACTACCTATTGTTTTTGCACTCATCCTTTTTGATATTATGCGAAGAATCTAGTGATAGATTGATTTGCTGCCACAATGTTCTTTTTCTTCTCCAAAGCCTCGTAATTATGCTGTGGGCCTTCCGCGTGCCACTTGATGTCGTTCATATCACCGGCTTAGTCAGTGCTGCCGCGAATAACGAAAGGACACTTTTCCGAATACGAGGCAAGAAATGTCTGCCCCTTGCGCGTTTTTTTTTTTAAGATTCAGATTCACAATCAATTTGCTTAGCCATTCGTTTGAACGCCATGTTTTAAATTCTGTCTCACGAGCACCGATCTTTACTGCGACTGTGCAAAAACGGGTTCGGCAAACTTCGGTGCCTCTACCGGAAACTTCGATGCCACAGGTCTCCACTGCGAGTGCGCATTGCGGCATTAAACCTTCGGAAAAAGGTCATGCGGTGCATTACCACAGGCCAACGATTTCGATTTTTTTTCTTTATCATTTTTTTAAAATTTCCGTACCGTAAAACAAATATCCGTATTTTCCGTAGCGCTTGCCGAGTTTTTCAAATTTCCGGAAAAAATATGGAAATTCCATACAGGTAGGCATGTCTGAAGTACCCATACTAACTTTGACCTTAATATTGGAGTGAGGTTGACCAAATTTGCAAAGTATGTATGTCTCATTGATATCTACCATACATCAAAGAATCCTAATTTCAATATTAATAACTTATTTTAAAAAGTGTCATTTTTTGACTAACATTTGTTGACCCTGTGACCTTGACCTTGAAGTGAAGTCATTCATTCACTGATTATTTATGAGGTGTAATGGCAATACACCATCTTACCAACTTTAATTGTGATAGTTGAAATAGGTTCTGAGATATTAACTCTTAGCGTCCTATAGCGCGGTAATGCGCGCCTCGCCCATAATCCTGAAGCGCGGTAAACCGCGCCTCGTTAGTGCACCTTTTAGTCAGTACATCACAGGAAATAGGAACTCTCCTGTGCGTGAGAGAAGGTTTAGTCAACTTCCGGAAAGGTTACCGTGTGTTTTCCGCTATCGTTTTCGCAAGTTTGACGTGGTTTTGTGAACGTTTTTAACGATTTTGGTTGAGGTTTGAGTTTGCGAAATTTTCGGCCATGATGGCAAGGGATAGCTCCGACAGTAATAGTGAGTTTTGTAACCTTATTGATGAGCTTATTGCTGAAAGAGCACAAGGACTTGGTGTAGACAACCAGAGTGAGTTTTCTTGTCTGTGTTGACTGACTGTGCACACATTCACATGCAATCCACACTGTCTTGTTGTTGTTTTATTAACATAGTCCGTAAAATACCTGTAATTATGAATTAATTACAAGATTCCAACAGGTAAAAATAGTACTAAAGTCAAAATGGTTCTTTGGGTACATAGAATAACCATTTTGTAAACATATCCTAAAATATGAAGTTAATGTGACAATAAATAAATTTTTTGCAATTTTTTCAAATTCATAACCCAATTTATTGCAATAAACTTGAAATCCTTACAGGATATAGGCGCAAATGTACAGAAAACCTTATAGGACGCTAAGAGTTAATCCACCTGCAAGTTTTGAGCAGAGGGATGGCTGACAGTCAGATGGAGGAAAATTTTGTTTTAAAAAAAAATGTCAATTTTGGCCTATCTAAGACTCATCTTGCACAGATTTGTAAAAATTTGGAATTTGTTTTTTTTGGGGGGGTGAGTACATAGACTCACATTACTATGTGTCCGAGTCAATAAAAAACACAACATGCCCTAAAAGTACTTACAGAGCAGCGGCATCGTTAGTTTTGGTGGTGTGGTCACACTGTATAAGCAGCAGCTGAAACAGGTCTCTGGATCTGTCTGTAGTGCTTGTATCTACCAAACGCTTTAGCTGAGCTCTGATCACAGGCCACAGGCGAGGGCTGAAAATAAAATAATTTGCCTTGGCTTTAGCAAAAATACACAAATGCAATACGGCACTTTTCACGAACCTTGACACTCAGCTGCCGTCAAGATTTGTGAAGCCAGACGTAACTTCAATGTCCATTCCTTCATTCACAGAGTGCATCATGTTCATCTGCTTTGCCATCCATTTTCTCTTAAGTCAGTGCCAAACTGAAAGACAAAACTTTGACATCGATTTGATATGCAAGCAGATACGTTTTATTTGCCCGATGCAAATAGCGATAATACTAGTTTTAAAAAAAACAAGTATATACACACACAAGTACCAACCTTTTCAAAGTCATCTCCAGTTCCATGAGCAAGCTCTTCTGTATGGGCATTACAGCTTCATCTTCACACAACGTCCTGAAACAGCAGGATAACCAGAATCAGAACACTTACAATAGGAACAATTAGTGTTCCCAGTGACCAGAGTACTACTTCCAATTACACTGTACAACTGTATTCACCATTTGACACAAGGCCAAATGAAATCTTTACAACACATTTTACACTTCACAGTCTTTGCTAAACATTCTACTTTTCATCAAACTTTGCAAGTTGTTACATCTAAAAACTATAATTTTAAAAAGAATGACCTTTTAAATTTCATACTGTGAATTGTAGAACTTTGCTGATCTATGGGAAACATTGCCAACAAAGATGAGCACTGGCAAGATTTTCTTTTACAGGGTGCATACAGACATCTGCTAAAAAAATTCAAGGACTATTCAAGGACTTTTCAAGGAGAGTTTTGCTGATAATCAAGGACTAAGCATCGTACAATCAAATGACAGGCAAGAGAGAGAAAATCACAACATTCTCAAAATTACATAAAACTCAGACCAACAAAGAAAATAATGATTACAAATTTATTTCTTTGTCAGAATCATGCAAAGAAACATGGCATGTAAAATACCTGAAAACACATGCAATCACTATGAAAGGCAGCATAGCATGCTAAAACAATGCACAGCAAGTAATCATGGAGCACATAAACCATAACAGACACAAAGAGAACAACTGTCTGCACATTTCATTACAGACTTTCAGTTTTTCCATTTCAAGATTGATCATCTTCTCCAGGTTAGCAATGTCCTCTTGCTTGGATTTTGCCTTCTGACGCAGGGCATTGGATTCTGTAACAAGACGAAGAGCACCTGTTGCCTCACAGTCTAGCGCCAGTTTGTCTGCCTTGGTCACTAGTTGCTGCACCTCTCCCTCAAACCGCCTTTTCTTTGCTTTCAACTCCCCCACTGCAGCCTCCATTGCTTTCCTCTTTTCACCCCTTTCTGCCTTTGCCTTTTCTTCTTTTTGCAAGTCCAGATACTGGCTGTACCTGGATCTGGCACTTGACGCAGAGAGTATAAGCTCTTTCGAAATCTGTACTTTCATGACACCACCAGCTTGCTGGACATGGTTGTATATCTGTCTCCTTGCAACCAATCCCATGGTGCTGATATTGTCTGTTGTTGTCTCTTTATTCACTGAGAACCCTCGCTCCACTGACGCTTGGCCATGGGACAACAACAGCAGCTTGCGCACCACCTGCCACAGCATCTCAAATCCCTTCTTCTTCCCCATGTGATGAAGCATAAGGGTGTCCACTCGGCTATTTTCTTCACCTGGAATGAAGTTGATGAACTCATCGTGGTCAAAAACTTGATCCAAAAATGTCCTGTACTGTGAAACCATTTGGTCAACATCCCTGTCTGGAACTCTACCAGCCTCAGTAAGAAGCAGCAAGATTGCTGTGATCCTTTTCTCATTCTCTTCACGTCGCTCTTTGGATACCATATCCCTTGGATCAAGGCATCGCATGTTGCGCACAAGTGAATATGCAACGGGTGCCTTCTCCATAATCTTTTTCACCAACTCTCACAAGAAGGCTCTGCAACTTGCTCGGAAGTCTACCTTCACTTCCTCTGATGCTTTGGACTTGCGCAGCTGCTTGTCGACAACGAAACCCACTTTCAATTTTTCAAGAGGTAGAAGATTCTTGGCAGCGTTGAGATCCACTTTGATCAGTGCGGCCAAAGAGACATCCAAGACGTCAGGCTTTAGAAACCTGGACATCAGTGACTTCAGCAGCGTGTGCAGGTCGGTGCAGATGAAAGGGAGCATAGGCCTGTCTGTCTGGTAGCTGGCCAAGAAGGGTTGAAACATTTTCTTACACGCACGGCAAAATGCGGCATGCTTATTTCCTTTTGATTCACTAAGCCAGTCCTTCCATTCTGGCTTTTCGACCCAGTCATGGTTGAAGATACAGGAATTCGACGGCATCTTAAGTCAAACGTCTACCACTGGTCACAATTTTTCTCCGAATCCAACACACGCCAATTTACGCGGACGGAAGTGAAACACTGTCGAGTGCGCATGCTCCGAGGGTAGGAGAAGGGAGTTAAGTTTTTAGGTCGGGTGACCTCCTTTATCGGTAGCAGACGACAGTAATGGCAACCTCCGAACGCGAGTGAGGGAGGGGAAATCCCGTGACCGATCGAGCAAGGTATCGTCAAAATTACGGGCTTTGAGGCAAAATAGAGCTTGGAATTCTAAAATTCAAGGACTTTTCAAGGATTTTAGGGTAAAGTCCTATTTTCAAGGACTTTCAAGGACTAGAAATTAGGGTCTCAGAAATCAAGGTTTTCAAGGATTTTTCAAGGATGTGCGAACCCTGTTTTATCAGTATCACTCACCGAGCAAACCGCCTCTCAGCTTCATGCTCCAACATCAATCCAGCCTCTTTGAAGGCTGACCTTTTCAGCTTGACCCAGTTCTTCAGCAGAACCGCCAGCATGTCCTCATACTCAGAGAGGCAGCCATTGGCTGCTTTGATCGCTATGACCACAGTATCCATGGCATCGTCAAGGCGACCCATCTTGTGAAGGCTTTGACTCAAGCAGTTGTACAGTTTCAGTAAAGAGGACTGAAAATAAATAATTGTTGAAAGAATGAATGAACATTGAGGTTTAACGTCTACACCCACCATTCGCGATAATATGGCAGACGGGGATAACCATCCCAGGGAACAAGGGGTAGGGACTTAAATTAACACTGAACCACCAAAGCAATCATACTGCTAAAATGGACAGTGAAAATGGCCATTTTTTATTTAGCCCACCACGGGATTTGAACCTGGGTCATCGGTGTGCCAGGCGAACGCTCTACCAACTGAGCTACGGCGGTGGGACAAAGAAAGAATATATATAACTATATCTCATTGTCTGACACACAGAACACAAACCTGGACAATTGGGAATGGAGAAAAGAAACCTAGTGCATGCTGGATTTTTTGTGTTGTTGGCACTCACCCATCTAGGACATGAGCATCAGGATCTTTAAAGTCTGGCGATGGAATGTGTGCATGTACAGAGTTTATACTTTCATCCGAAGTACTACTTACATCTCTGAGTCTTGCAGACAGATTACAGGGCTGGACTGCATGACACCACTGCTGTAACTGCTGACATGCTGTGCTGTAGTAAGGGATGGACTCCTCGTCCTTGCTTCCATTGTACATCAGGTGACCCAGCTTTGCACACATTAAACCTACGCGCAATATAAAATAGTTCCTGAGAATGCAAAGAATTTATAATGTACAATATTCTCACTCACAGACACAGTGATTCAAGGAGCTTTAAATTTAAAATAAATTATAATTATTTTATTTTTTGTTACATTTATTTTGTGTTAACGCCTTAATTGTCCCTTTTTATTGGGAAATTCTGGGCCGTCTACCCTGAGGCAGGCCTAGTCGCAGCCTGTGGCTCACCCAAAGCCAATCTACCTAATATTAGTTGTGTTTTTTAAAATAATTTTTCTGGGGGAGCAAATAAGAGTACCTGGAGAAAAACCGTGAGACGTTGCCAGAGTCGAAAGTAAATAATATTCGGAGAAACATAATGCCAAGGGGTGGATTGATTCCACACTTGTCAGGTGCCATTGGTTTCTAACCTGTGGATAAGGCAAGGGCCCACTGTAACATGTGTTTATCAATGACAATAGTCGATTAAGCCCCAAAGGTTTCCAACTTTATTCAGCAGACATCAACAACTGCATACAAGATCGTTTTCCAAAACTCCCTCTTTTTCAAGCAGACAGTATAGTCTCTCTGCAATCCAGTAAAGCTTAGTACATTCTATCATGCGGCAATAACTTCCAATCAAAATAAAACTCATCACCGGAATTATGCACTGTCTTACGTCATAGAACATTCCTCAGTTTAGAAAAATTGCTTAGCTATTGCCTGTAAGATCTGGAAAATGTGACTGATAATTGACAAGTAATTCCAGAAAGTTCTCAAGTATACTTCAACAATATTGATCTACAAAAACTATCAACATTAGAAAAAGCTTTTTCTAGCAACAGCACCGAATCAAATCAAAGGTAAATAAACGCTATCACTGCATGCTTTGCAAAATAAAATAACTCGAAACTAACGTGCACGTCTTAATCGTAACACCCGCTTTAGACCACACGGCCACAATGCTCGTTATCTGTCTAATATTAATAAACGATATGAAGCATGAAAAATTAAATGAAGACCCAAAATTATACTTTAATTCAAACATGATAAAACCATAAACTTTAAATGAAAGGTGTTTAAAACATACAGGTTTTAATATATAATAATATCAAACAGAACCGGTTCCGCACTTTTAAATAAAACAAACACAACAACAGACTCCAAATCAAAAGTAGAGACAAACTTGAACTAGATGGCATGATAGATATTTAGATAAAGTCACATTTTAAGCAGAAAACAAAAGGTTTGTAAACAAACCCAGATAGTATCGCTCGTTCTGCTCCAATGTAGGGGAGTGTGCTGTCCTGTCAATGGCAGAAGTGTATGTCACCAATTGTTCAACTGAGGCAAGAGTCAAGTTTTCCAACTCTGAAACAAAAACAACAGTGTCTCAGTCAATCACAACAAAAAGGCAAGAGAATGATTCAAACAGATCCACAATTCAAGAAAAGCTGAAAGCCAGAAATTTCAATTGGCCGATGCGCAGTGCGAAGTTGGTAGTGGCAGGCTTGACAGGTTTTGCGGATAAAATCTGACATATCAAGGGTATTGTCCAAGACAACACCCAGGTTCCTTGCAGTAGGTGAAAGAGGGATGGTGTTATGACCTAGAGCTATTATGTCGGTGAGAGTATAGAACAATTTATGCTTGGTGCCAATGAGCTGACCTATGTTGTGTCTGCATTGAGTTGTAATTTGTTTGCTGTCATCCAATTCTGGATGTTTGAGAAGCAGTCGGATGAGGTTTTCAGAATGGAAGAGAGATTTTCAAGAATATCACTGTTGCTGAGCTGGGCGACATCGGCATAGAAGTGATGGTCAACACTATGGTCCTGAATGATCTGAGACAGTGGTGATGTGTACAGAGTAAAAAGAATGGGTCCTACTCCTAGAACTGAGCCTTGCGGTTGCGGTATGCCTCAGGTAAGCTTTGATGGAGCAGAAAGTAATTACAGAGACAGTTTGAAAGCAATCAGTGAGGTAAGAGCGGAACCAGCTGTGCACAGCATCTTTAATTCCGAGACTGTTTTCAAGCAGGTGAAGGAGAATGGAATTTTCTAAAAGTTTGGACAGGAAAGGGAGGTTGGAGACAGGACGATAGTTCTTAATGTTTTTTGGATCAAGGTCGTTTTTTTTAAAGAAGAGGGCGGATAATAGCAGTCTTGCAGAGTGGGACAAAGCCAGATTGAAGAGGTTCATGATTGTGATTATAGAAGGAAGGAAGTAGGTCAGGAAAGCAGTCTTTATTTATACAGAGGCAGAACTAGAGTCTAACTCGCATGATTTGAAATTGAAAGTCATACTCATAGTTTTCAGTTTAAATTTCTTCAATTTCCATTTGGCATTTCAGTAACAGGCTGAGGAGAGGATTGCCAGAGATAGTTCTGGAGGAAAGGGCAAGAAAGGGTTCTGCTCAAGCTTGCTGTGGATGTTTTCTATCTTTGAGGAGAAGAAATCAGAGAAGGCTGATGGTAGTTCTGAGGGAGTGATAGTTGAAGGCAGAAAAGAAGTGCTTGCCTTTGTTTCCAAATAGGTTGTTTAAAGTGATGAAGAGTTATTTAGAAGAGGTGGAATTTTTTTAGTGTGTACATTGTGTGTATGAAGTGTTGTCTTTTTTGCTGTGGAGATTACCGCGTTAACCATGTGCTTTTGTCTGATGTATGCCTGCTTGTGGACGATGAGTTTGGATGCCCACCATCTGCGTTCGGCTCCTCGACACTCCCACTTGACCTTGCCGATTTCAGGAGAGTACCCCAGCACGGATGGACGGTCAGTGACGGTGCGTGTAGATGCAGGTGCGTGTTTGTCAAGGAATGTGCGGAGTGTGGTGTTGTACTGTGAGGCAGAATCAGCATCAGGTGGTATTGGCGAGAGAAGCTGTGCTTCTTCAGATGAGAATAAATGCTGGTTGATGGCCTTGAGGTTGCGATGTGCGAGTTTGCGTTTGTTATTCACTGGACGAGAGCGATTGAGAGAGCAGAGGATAGCAAGATGGTCAGATTCAAAGTCAGGTGAAATGCTGATGTCAGAAACTACATTGTCTGAATCTCTGGCCATCACCCAATCAATGACGTGGCCAGAGGGAAGGTGGCTTCAAAAGCAGGGTACGTAAGGTTGTGTATGGATAGGTTGTGACAGATCGTGCGTTTTGTCTCCCAATGATCCTGTTTGTCAGTGTATTGATGTCGCCGAGAATAAGGAGTTCGCCAGGTATTGAGGAATAGAGATCAAGAATGGGTTCAAACTGTTCATGAAACATGACAAGGGATAGTTCCTTCTTGTCACTGGGGGGAATGCGGTAGATGAGAATGAAGATAATGGTTTGTCCGAGAAGGATGAGAGTTAGTTAGTTATTCATTGCTTACAGTTACAGGATCCAGTGGACTGCAAAGAGCCGAATCAAGGCCACAAAATCAAGACCACAACTTCGCTGAAAGAGGACTCACCCCTGATCCGCATAAAAGATCTGCTGAAACAACCCTAGTGCCGTGGTAACACTGAAGGCACTCCACCAGCCAGTAACTTTGCAATAAAGACATCCCATGCAGGGGATGCTGAGGCTATACTCTAATTTTTCGAACCCCAGTTTACAAAAACAAAATAGAATACAAACATCATTATAAAATATCAACAAAACACATGTATACATAAAATGCCTACATTGCCAAATAATAACATCATAGTAAGCCCCAGTGACCACCTGGCAGAAAGCGTCCAATATTTCCAAGCTGATCCAACAGACCACACACACAAATGAGGAGTTTTGTCCCAGAAAAGTTTTCAAGAAAAAAGGTAGGTGACTGGTCTAGCGAAGAAGAAGATAGTATAGACAGATCAGTGTTCCCTCCACACACAAAAAATGAGAGTCCTTGGGACTCCCAGGTATAAAATTTTAAGAGTCCTTGTGCAAATTTTGAGAGTCCCCAAATCGGTGGATGAACGGGTTTTGGGCCCAGTCAACCAAGTCAGAAGTGACATGATCGTGTATGATAGAATCAAAGAATGGATTAACGAAGAGTTCTTTTGTTCAGTGAATATATTGCAAGGAGGAAGTTTACAATGCGCGCGCATGCGATTTTTAAGGACGACAACTCCCGACACAATCTTTAATCGTCTGCAATGGCAGTCTCAGTTGGGTTCTGATTCTGATTATGCCGTGAATTAGTTCGCCACTCGTTGGTCGTAGTTTTGACTTCAGCTATTCCAGAAAAATGTGTGCGTCCACAGGACGCACACATGCAAATTTTCCTGCGTCATTTTTCATATTTTGTGCGTAATTGACGCACTACTGTGCGTAATCGGGAACACTGCAGATAGTAGATTGATAGATCTAACAGAGTAGGAATGAGAAAGAACAAAGGAGAAAGACAGCGACAGTGGGAATTTAAAGCACTAAATTTCCAGAAAGTGGGGATATTATTTATACTGAAACCCCCGGCACCCACACGGGGGTGAGAGGGGTGAGAGTGGCTTCCACAAACTCGAAAGAGTCATGAACAAAAGGCAGTACTTTGTGGAGAGAATGAAATATTAATAAATATTTTAAATCAAGAACATTAAAAATGTACACACGATGACAGTTAGGAACAACACTGACCTTTGTTGTCGGCATCAGTGGATTGTGAAACAGCTTTGTGGAACAACAACATCCAACACCTGTGAGCATCCAGCCAGGCCTTGGTCATCTTCTCTGTTTCCTTATCCCCTTCTTCTGCTTCTATATTATCACACACCGCTTGCAGGAATTTCTGCATTTCTTTCAACATTCTCAGTAACACAGACACGTTCTTTAAAGTGCAGACAACTTCTTTCCTCACCGTCCTTGTCTTGATTTGTTTGAAGAACCAGCTCAGTATTTCTACAGTTGTTTGGAATTCAGTGGAGCTAGAACTATCCCGCGCTAACCCCTTGCTCCAGTTCTCAGCATCCTCAAGACTTTTGTTAACAGCTTTCAACGTATTCTGGTGTGCTGGAAATTCTTCACACAAGCACTCAACCATCGCAGCTACCATCAAAAAGTTACTGACACTTTGGCGCAGTTCTGAATTTTGCAACTTGTCCAACAACAGTTTCTGTAGTCTGCTTTTCACCTTCTGACACTGCTCAAACATTCCTGCGTTAATAAGGAAATCATATACCGCGATGACTAGTTTGAGAAGAGGCAAAGACTTCACTTTCAACGTTTGGATGGCTTCATCCAGTATAACATCAACTACAGCGAAAACTGACTGATGCGGTTTTGCAGAATGGCAGTCATTGTCATATCCAGTGTCTGCAGATTTTCTACCACTATCTTTCTGTGACTTGGATGTCTTAATATTGTCTTTCACACTATTGACTTTTGAATCATTGGAGGATTCACTTTTGCCTGTATTTTCCTTGGATCGATGCTCAAAGACGTTCAAAGCCAGCACAGCTTTCTCCAAGTAATCCACAGACATTGGATTCCGAGCAAGCAGGCGTATAGACATCAGTCGCAGCTGACAGACCTCCAAAGTGGATGATGGATCCTGACGTTCAAAGGTGATGGCAGCATTCCACACCACGCTGTACAGCTTGGTGATCAGGTCAGACACCTGTACGTCAGATGCTGGGTCAGAGATGGCCTTCACAATATTTAACATAGGCTCACCAAGTTCCAGGAACGTGTGCATGTCCACCTACAGAGAAAAATACACAACAAATTCAGTGCAAACTTGATAAACTGTGTAGTATCCAACAATTTGATATTATGTCACAGATGTTGGCTGTAGCAAAGCATACCGTACAAGTAGTTATAGATCTGCATTCTTTCAACTTAGCAAACTGTCACTTTCTTTAAAAATACAAAAAGACCTTTCAGATTAATTTAAATCAATGTATGCATGTGTGTTTTGAGTTATAGTTATACATATTCATTTTTAAGAAGAAAAGGCAGTCTTTGCAATCCCAGCAACATCAGTCAGCCCATTACGCTAGCAAGTAGCATTATAAACTAGTGATGCACATGTACTGATTTCTAATTCTCTATCTATGTCAGACTTTCTGAATACAAATGTGCTTACCTTGCCATTCAGTTTGCTGAGGATGTACAACAGTGTTTTCAGGACAGATGTAGCATTTCCGCTTAAGGTAGGAGCACTGCACAAACTGCTGTATCCTTGGCAACAGAGCTTGATAGATTCCACAAGTTCATTATGAATCGGTCCTTCAAGGTTGGCCAGCAAAGGACAACATTGTGCAAGAAATCGCAGTGCTGTTGCACACAGACTACTGGAGTCTGGGGTCTGTTCCCCTTTGCCAGGCTCAACAAAGTAGCTCTGGAAAACAGAGAACACATCAAATGTACAGATGTCATTGTCAATCAAGCCAGGAAATCGCAGGAACCGATTTTGCAATTATGATGATCTGTAAAAGTGAAAAATTAAATACGCCTACTCTGCTATATTATTTAGCACTAACCTACAAAGTACAATGACTAGAAAAATTTGCCCTTTAAAATAAATAAATACATAAAAACTTCACTGTGTCGTGACTTTAGTTTAAAACAATCTATACGCTCCTCACCTGCATTTGTTTACTAAGCCCGTCATAATTTTTGGTTGCTAGTTGTTTCAAAACGGGCCAGTCCATAATGACGTAATTGAAGAAATTATAGTAACAATTATTTCTGTAACTATGCCTGCTCTCTTATACACTGCATCGCTTTCAGTACAATCTTCTTTCACATCATGTCAAAGTCAAATTTACCGCGCAGGCACACATCAAATTATTATCGCGCTCTGATTGGATAATGTTTTAAAAAAATATAATATTTATTCCAAGATAAAATATTATCAATAATAAATGTATGTTTCAGTGACTAAGTAAATTTATTCACACTATTTGGGTCCTTTTATAATATACCTTTTACTAACTTCGAGTGCGTTTGGTGCTGGTCTGAGTGTAAACTTCCGGTTGGAGGCGAGATCACAATTTTCTGGAAAGCGATCTCTTCTGAATTTGTGATCATGGCATTTGCTCTTTCAGAAAAAAAGTGCACCACTCTAACAGAGGCGACAGTTTTAGCACGAACCAAAGCTCCTAATTTAGAAAGCGTACGAAAGTTGAACTGTTGGTAAGAAAACTCCCATGAAACTATTCACCCCACGCATTCTCAGCAGGTGTCACTAAATCCAGTAATGCATGTCCTCAGAGCTGGTATCGCTAAATTTAGCAGGGTTATATATCAGTATCTCATCACTGCCATATAAATATATAGGACAGGACAGGTATCTAGGGATAAAAATAATAAATAGGAGATTTTGTCCCTTTGTCTGCAGATTACTAACTCCTTTGATTAATCGATGGAAGCTACAATTAATCTTTACAATACAACCCATAGATTAGCTGTGGTAAATGCAGAAGAAGAAAAAGAGAACAACTACTACAAGAATAAGAGTATTTCTATAGCTCATTTTCCTAAGTAAATCAGGGCAATGCTCAGATCTGTATTAACAGATAACCGTACCAAAGCAGATGTGAACACAACAACAGAAGCAACAACAACATCCTGACTACATTCACAGATCTTAGTTAGAAAAAAAGACAAGTCAAGAAATTGAAGGAGGTAAAATTATTCTTTATCCCTGTATTCCGCCAAGACGCTTCCATCAGGAGTTACTTGCCATTGGAATGAAGAGACTGGGCTAAGAGGAGAGGAAAAGGGTTCTTGAGTGACGGAAGTTGGCCTTTACCATTTTAAAAAAAGTGATTTTCAAAACTTATATAACATCTCATGGTTTCTAACTTTACATTGATGATTTTGTTGCAGGGCTACACATATCAAAGATGCAAGCATTGTGCGAGATTTGCCCAACCTTGAGGTGTGCAATTTGAGGCAAGTTCGTTTTTTTTTTTTTTTAGCAATTATGTGTTTGGCAAAATAGTTATAATTTAGAATAATAATAGTTTAATTAAAAATGGGGTGTCGGATAGCGCAGTGGTTGGAGCACTCGCTACTGTGTCGCAAGTTAAGCACCGTCCAGTGCGGTTAGCACTTGGATGGGTGACCGCAAAACGTGAAGCGACAAATAACAACGCCCCCAGTTGACTCAACTGCGACTGAGTACCTACTCTCTTAAGGGTGGGGAAGGTAAAGCAGCGAGGGAGAGAGATGGGCATCACCCTCATTACGCTGGCCCAAGATAAGTGTGATCTCCAACATCACGCTCCCCTACGGCCACAAGGCTATGGGACCACCTTTACCTTTACCATTTAATTAAAAATGTAACCTTCAAGTCAAGGGAAGTAGCGTCCAGACACTTTATTACCCAATGAATTCAAAATACATAGGATGTTGTTTTGGTGATGCAAAAAATCATTCAGTCACTCTACAAACCCATAGATTAGCTGTGGTAAATGCAAAAAAAAAAAAAAGAGAGAGAACAACTATTACAAGAATAAGAGTATTTCTATAGCTCATTTTCTTGTGTGATAAACGAAGAGAGATTGGAAAAAAAAAGAAGAACACTTAACAAGGAGCTGATGCCTACCGAAAAATCAACAATGACATCCGAAATGGCATGCGCACAGCAAAGGAGAACAGGATAGAAGATCAATGCCGGGAAATCTAACAGTCTGAACAAGAACAACAGCAAGAAGGCCTACCAGTCTGTGAAGCGGCTGACAAGTGTTAAACAGCCCAAGGTCTCCACGATCCAAAGCAAATCTGCAATATGCCTTACAGAAGAACAAGAAGTCTTGGACAGATGGACATAGTACTGCTCTGACCTTTACAACCACACACCAAACGGAGACCCATCAGTTCTAGCATGTCCTGAGAACAGAGAAGAAGAAGAAATCCTCCCAATTCTCCGAGAAGTTGAGGCAGCAGTGCAATCACTGAAGAAGGGTAAGTCAGCGGGAGTGGATAACATACACGTGGAACTGCTTCAAGCAGGAGGAGAAGCGATGATTGACACACTCACCATTATCTGTAACAAGATCTGGCAGAGTAGGGAGTGGCCTACACAATGGATCCAGTCGCTTGTCATCACTCTTCCCAAAAAAGGTAACCTTCAGGAATGTGAAAATTACCGCACCATCAGCCTCGTCAGCCATCCCAGCAAGGTCCTCCTGAAAATAATACTCAACAGGTTGAAACCCCAAGCTGAACAAATTATAGCTGAAGAACAAGCATGATTCAGGGCAGGACGAAGTACCACTGAACAGATTTTCAACCTCAGAATAATCTGCGAGAAATACCTACAGCACCATCAACATCTATATCATGAGTTCGTAGACTTCAAAAAGGAGTTTGACTGAGTCTGGCATGCCGCTCTGTGGGCAACCATCAGGCCTATAATTATTGAAGTCATCAAAAGCCTGTATGACAAGGCTACCAGTGCAGTTCTCCACAACAGAACAATCGGGTGCGTCAGGGATGCCCATTCTCTCCAACACTCTTCAACATCTTCCTAGAGTGCATCATGTCAGATGCCCCTGCAGATCATGAAGGCACAGTAAGCATAGGGGGAAGAGCAATCTCCAACCTTCGTTTTGCGGATGACATTGATGGATTGGCTGGAAAGGAACAAGAACTTGAACAGCTGGTACAGAGGCTTGACACCACCTCCAGAGCCTATGAAATGGAAATAAGTGCATAGAAGATCAAAATGATGACCATCAACACGGACATCAAAGTTCAAGGCCAATCCCTCAACACAGTGCATAGATTCAAATATTTGGGAGCCATTGTATCAGACCATGGGTCAGGACAGGAAGTCCTCTCCAGGATCGCACAAACAACTGCTGCCCTGGTGAGGTTGAAGCCAATTTGGAAAGACAGGACCATCAGTCTACATTTTAAGATAAGACTGCTGCGCTCCCTTGTCATCTCCATCTTCCTATAGGCTTGCAAAACATGGACCCTCACAGCAGATCTACAACGAAGAATACAAAGCATGGAGATGAGGTGCTACAGAAGACTTCTGGGCATTTCCTATACCGTTTGTCTGACAGGAGTTCAAACAGGTGCAGGTTGGCTGGATGAGATGGATCGCCAATGATGTTGCTGGCCCTTCTAACTACACGCTATATAGACGTGGTATTTTCGCCGGGTGTTTTACAATTATTTCAAGTTGAAACTTCTCGCCCGAAGTAGTGCCTCCAAACCAGACCGTGATGCCGAAGGACAGGATACTGTCAATCATGGCGCAATATGAGTACGCGAGTATCGTCTGGTTAAGTCAGAGCCTCTAGAGCTGTCTCAAGAAGTGGAGGTGCTGCTGGCACTTTTTGATGATGGACATGCTGTTGTTGTCCCATGTTCAGGTTGCTAGATATGACGGTGCCAAGACATTTAAATGAGTCAACCTGTTCTACGCATTTTCCATTGATCGTGATGGGTGAAATTGAACTTTTATTCCTGCAGAAGTCAATGACCATTTCTTTTGTTTTAGAGACATGGAGCTCTTTCTTCTGTCTTATTGGTTCTGTTCATCTCTTCTTTCTCACCCAAATTCTCCCCCATACAGGCATGCCTACATTGGTTCTGCTCATCTCTTCTTTCTCACCCAAATTCTCCCCCATACAGGCAACCCTACATTGGTTCTGTTCATCTTTTCTTTCTCACCCAAATTCTCCCCCATACAAGCAAGCCTACATTAGTTCTGTTCATCTCTTCTTTCTCACCCAAATTTTCCCCCATACAGGCAAGCCTACGTTGGTTCTGTATGGTTGTGGCTTGTCGAAAAATGTCACAATGACGAATGCGGAGGGGCGGCTGAAGGCCTATGCACATCATGGACCATCCATTGTCCCTTCCCTAGCACGGCAGCTCTCCTAGCATGATCGTTTATTTTTGCCATCACTGAGCCTATGCTTAATGACAACCCTAACAAAAAACAAAAATGCAGAAAAGAACTTATGACAGACTGGACACAAATAATGGACACGATTCTGACAGTGACATGGAAACCACACGCACAGTCAAAGTATCTGGGCTCTTTAAAACATGGCCATGCTTCTTGATTGTTAAGATGACAAACGAAAACCAAAAGATTTTCCCATTTGTCGTGGAAAGTGGTTTGAGGGAGTATCCAGACAGATCAAAGATAATAAAATACTGAGAGATAGAAGTTTCCTAGTGGACTGTCCCATGGAAAGAACATCTGAATAGCTATGAGCTAGAGATGGTGCTGTGGAGATAGAAAAAGAGGTGGGAGGACAACATAAAAGATTGTACTGGCTTGACACTGATCGAAGCCATCAGGGTTGCTGAAGACAGAGAAAGATGGATTACACTGTTTAAACTATCATCTGGTCATGGTAGCGCGACATGTAAAAACAAACCCACCTGTTTTAAGTGTGGGAGAGATTCCCTTGGCGATCAGTGCAATGATGCCCCAAAGTGTTCATATTGCAAGGGAGATCATCCTGCATCATCAACATCTTGCCCTACTTAAATCAGGGAGGCTGATTCAGAAAATAAGAACACAAGTAAGATGCTCATTTCCAGAAGCGACAAAATGGTATGAGACTCTCAACCCATGCGGTCCGAACATGCCGAGTTTTGCTGAAGTGGCCTCAACAAACACTTTGCCAAACATGCTAACATCTATCTCATCAGTGATCTCTGTTTCTGCCAGATCTGCTCTTGGATCAATTCTGAATTCTTTGAAAGACTTGACTAAAACTCTAGAAGAACGTCTGTCTGATTGTGAAAACAAAGAGAAAGATAGTATTGCCTCTAGTAAACGGAAGTCAGGCTAAAACGGGCCGACTGCACTGCCACTAAGGCAATGAAGCCACCTGCAATATGTCTAAATATTTTGAAAGTAATCAGTCACACATACTGGGGAGCAGACAAGACAACTTTAATCCTCCTCTATCGTTCTCTGATATGCTCTGAATTGAATTATGCTAGCATCCTATTTGGCTCCGCTAGGAAAGCCTATTTGAAAGCCTTGGATCTAATCCATCATCGAGGTCTTCGGATCTGCCTGGGGGAGTTTCACACTTCCAAGAAGTTAATTTTGCACCTGCCTAAAGATTCCCTCCAAATTCTCCTTGCTGTGTTTAATCATATATGGTCTTCTGGTTCCTTTCCCCCATCTTGCCGGGAAGCAGTTGTTCTTCCAATCCCTATCCCTGGTAAGGATCACTGTGATCCAAGGATCACTGTGATCCAAACAACTACAGGCCTATTGCCCTTACAAGCTGCTTGCGCAGAACTATGGAAAGAAGGATCTATAAGCTTTTGATGTGGCAGAATCCATCAACGATCTTGATGCTTCTCAATGTGGCTTCTGTAAAAATAGGAACACTTAAGATCACCTTGTTCGTTTTGAGTCGTTCGTCTGAGACATGTTGGTTAATGGTGAATACATTGTTTCTGTGTTGTTTGATTTAGAAAAAGCGTATGAAACTACTTGGAAGTTCGGAATTCTGACAGATTTAGAACTCCTGGGCTTCTGTGTAAATTTACCCATTTTTATTGAAAAATTCTTAACTGATAAAAAATTTCAGATCCGACAGCTCCTTTTTATCAGATCCTTTTGAGCAGAAGATGATGTCCCTCTGGGTAGCATTCTTTCTTCTCTTCTGTTTAATATCAAGATCAGCGACATACTTTAAAATGTTATATTTGGCATTGATAAACCCCTGTTTGTTGATGATTTCTCTATTTCGGCTAAGGGCAAAACCTTGGCATGGATGGAGCGTAAACTTCAGCTTTGCATTGATAAAATTCAGGGGTGGGTAGATTGCTGAATGCATTCATTTTAATCGCAAACAGAACCAGGTTTTGAACCCTTCTCTCCATGTTTATGGCCAATCCATCAAAGTTTCTAAAGAAGTAAAATTTTGGGGTATTATTTTTGACAGCAAATTTACTTTTCTGCTGCATATTATATACCTGAGAGAAAGCTGCCAGAAAGGTCTTAATGTTTTGAAAGTTATCAGCCACACAGACTGGGGAGCAGACAAGCAAACTCTGCACCTCCTCTGTTGTTCTCTGGTACGCTCAAAATTGGATTATGGTAGCATCATATATATGGTTCTGCTAGGAAAGCCTATTTGAAACCCTTGGATCCAATCTATCATCAAGGTCTTCGGATTTGCCTAGGGGCATTTCGCACTTTCCTGAAGGAAAGTTTCTACGCTGAGGCTGGCGACCCTTCCTTGGAGATCTGTTGGCTTCAGCTGGTCATTAACTATTTTTGTCAAACTTAAAGCAAACCCTGAAAATCCTGCTAATGATTGTGTTCTAAACCCGTTATTTACACTTAAATACTTCAACAAACTGACAGAAGTTCCTCCTTTTGGTATCAGAATACGTCCTCACCTTGACATAGGCATAGATATTGATTGTTAATGATGACCAATTGCTAACTGTACCTAACCCCCAGTCCGCTGGACCTAAAGCAGTAACCATGTAATGTATTGTAACTGTGCTCCTACCTTGGAACCTCACCAACCCCATTATCAACTGCAATCTCACATCCTTCAAAAAGACCGAAACTTCCTAAGCTGTTTATAAGCAACTTCATCTAGAACCATGTTCATTGAATAAAGGATATGACAAACTTTTTACAGACGGGTCGAAGAAAGGAGACTCAATTGCTGCTACGTCAGTCTCTGAGAGACACCTTGACCAGCCTTTGCAACAGCGTTTGCCTGCTTTTTGTTCTGTTTATACAGCTGAGCTCAAGGCAGTTCATTTAGCTCTGAAACAGGTTTATCAGTCCAAACGACCCTCGTTTTTAATCATGTCTGATTCACTGTCAGCACTTCAGGCTCTTTCCACGAAAAAGAACTTGCACCATTAGTCACATCTCATGGCAAAATGAGTATTGAAGGAACAGTAGAAGGAGGCAGGTGCAGGGAAAGGCAAAGAAAGAACTGGACGGATGATATCAAAACAGCAACAGATGGACTGAAGCGGTGAAAACTCACTGGACAGCATCCATCTTGTGTCGCCAACAACCCGACAGGCTGAGGGATTGAATAGATAGATGTGTATGTGTGTTGGTTTTTGTTAATATGTGCATGTTGAATGTATTTATGTGTTGCTATTGTATATTTTGTATTTTATATTTTATGATACGGATTTTCTTGACTTCTCAGCTTGAAATAAAATAATTAATGTGAATATTTGGGTCTTCCTTTTATTGCAGCGTCAACAATATCACCTCTTTGGAGGACTTCTCCCATTGCCCAAATCTGTCAGAACTTTACATCCGTAAAAACAGAATTGAACATCTGTCTGACATCCACTACCTTAGACGTCTTCACAAGCTGCGCTTCCTTTGGCTGGCGGACAATCCATGTGCAACTGGAAAGAACTATCGCCTAACTGTCTTACGCACTTTGCCAAATCTTCACAAACTGGATAACATCGGTATGTTGGCATGAGCTAAGTCTACCTATACTCTCATTTGTAACAATAATAATTTATTTCATTTTAAAATGTATCCCTGCCCTCAACGATGCATGAAAAAAAAACCCGGATATGTGAAAAGCACCCAGCAGTGTAATATTAAAACATAGGCAGTCTCTCTTTCTCTCTCTCTCTCTCTCTCTCTCTCTCTCTCTTTCTTTCTATCTCTCTCTCTTTCTCTCTCTCTCATGTAACACGAGAAAGGAAAACTGAACTGGGTTGCAGGGATAAAAAGAACATTAATGGAAAATGGGTTTGAAATACCGAGAGCGATACCTTTTATTCTTAACTAATCGTTGGTACATAGTGTTTTGCTCGTTTTAGGCTGAGAGTATGAGGTTTTAAAAATAATATGTTGTGGTTTGCAGTAATAAAAACAATAAGTGCCCAGTATGTGGTAAAGCTGAAGAAGACGGATTGCACTTTCTGTTTCATTGTGAAGCGTATGATCATTTACGAAGGAAAAGCATAATGTTGATGTCCATTATAAAAACACAACCAAACTTGGAATGTCATTTCCTTCTTGTTGGCATGTAAGAATGAAAGTAAGGTGTTTGATCTAGCAAAATACATTGCTGATGCTATGAGTTTGCGAAACAAACTGCTGGAAATGAGCTCTTGATGTACATGATGATCCTATGTAAATATGTAAATATATTAAAGTACTTGTCAAATGGAGTGGTTGACTGCCCTTTTCTGTGCCGATTTGATGGATTGATAGATGTGTACACAAATGTATGCCTGTAATATGTAGCCTATATAAGGATGGAATGAGTGTGTTGCGTCTCCTGTAAAGATCGGAGTATGGTACTGTATGAAAAAAAGGAAAAGTGGAAAGAAAATTGCAGAAAAATGAGTGCAATTCCTAAATAACGTTGTGTTTTTTTCAAACGGTATGTATCTAGGATAATTTATACTCCTTTTAATAATTCAGTGTACGTCCTTGTATTGTAATAATTCTCTGGGCATATGGCTCTGATATTAGAGGTGTTTTTAATATTTGCTTGTTTTGCTTTTGTGTTTATTTGCTGTTATATATGGAAGTGAATGTGTCAGAAGTTTTCAGGTCACATAACTGAGGGAGTCGTATATAAGAGAGACGGATAACGGAGGTTCCACTGTAGTTTGTTGAGCATGAAACAGACTGTGAAACCTTTCAAAGCATATTTTCCCCTTCAAATATTTATATTAGGGCTATACGCATGTAATGATTGATATGTTTTGTGAAGAAACTTGCAGAGTGAAAGTGTAGGATGCTTCTTTGGTGATTGCAGCTGTGACTGAGGAAGAAATCAACAAGGCGTTGGAAGAAGGCGATGAACTACCACTACCTGAAGGACTGGATGATGATGATGACATGTCACCCTCAATGTCAGGCCTGGATTTGAACACAAACGCCTTGCAGTCATCAAATCACTACACCAACAATGGCAGTTCTTACAATGATCAGTCTTCAGCTGATGCAGGTTCTGGTTGGTGTTTTTGCTTTATTTTGATTGGCTATGACTGATGCTGTCAAATATGATGTAAAAATATGGATTGTATGTAGAAATATGGATTGTGTGTAGAAATTTGGATTGTGTGTAGAAATATGGATTATGTGTAGAAATATGGATTATGTGTAGAAATTTGGATTGTGTGTAGAAATTTGGATTGTGTGTAGAAATATGGATTGTGCATGTAGAAATTTGGATTGTGTGTAGAAATATGGATCGTGCGTGTAGAAATTTGGATTCTTGAATTGAAATACAAATTCCTGGATTGTATGTGTGGAAAGAGTGATGGAATAATGAACAACTTTGTTGATTTTACTACAAATATAATTTCAAAAGTTCTTAGTTTTTCAATTATTTGTACTTTAAAGTTTATAAGAATGTAGCGTACCACAGTTTGACAAAAATTTGTTAAACTTGATTTTTTTGGTCAATTCTTTGCAAAGAACTTTTCAGTGGTCAGAGCGCACGACTTGTGTACGGGCGACGTGGGTTCGAGTCTTGACTTCAGCACACTATTGTGTGATTGCTGGATAGTAGTGGCCAGCGCCTTGAGAAGCTCTCTAAGCTTGTAAGTGCGCTATATAAGAGCAATCTCCTTACATTTGAGCTGGATTAAGATTTTAGACAGCACCTTGTTCGTTTTTTGAGCTGGTTAGTGCACTATACAAGCACAAATACTCTTGATTTCAGTTCTCTGGGTGTGGTAATAATATTTCATAATTAAATTGTAAATGTCAACTTTATTTTCAAAAGAGGTCAGATGTATAGAGAGTACCATGCAGTTTGTGCAGTTTGATGTGCTGGCAAATTAGCCGCGGGACCTAAATAATGTAAAACATGATAAAAGCATTGGACTACAGCTCACCTCCTCATAGATTACCGAGTAGGCATTAGAGTGTGAAAAACTTCAATCATGCGTAAGCCACGTCCCAATGTTTGTTATGCATGGCTGTTAAACAAGCTCAGGATTCTGAAAAGACGTAGAATGAAGCAGCTCACAGCCTGCAAAGTGCAGCTGTCACATCAAGCTTCAAAAGGCCAAACCTATTTGCTGTTAAATACTACAAGTGAGGGTCTTATCTCTGGTGAAGATAAAAGTGCATAAGGCGAGGGGGTCAGGTGGCTGGTTGGCTGGTGCTCGGATAGACGTCCTAGACGGGTGAGTGCCGGTGACAAGAAAACATCCAGCATGCACCTAGGTCCAGGTTGACTCATTTAAATGTCTTGGCAAGGTCATTTTTAGCAGCCTGTCATGGGACACCAAAACAGCATGTCCATCATCAAAAAGTACTAGCAGCCTCTACTTCTTGAGACAACTCGAGATGCTCGGACTTAACCAGACGATAATCGCGCACTTTTATCACGCCGTGATTGATAGTATCCTGCGCTTTGGCTTCACGGTCTGGTTTGGAGGTGCTATTTCGAGCGAGAATTATCAACTTGAAAGAATTGTAAACCGCTAAAATCATTGGTTGCGATTTACCATCCCTCGTGTCTATATACAGCATGCGTTTGGTTAGAAGGGTCAGCAACATGATTGGCGATCCATCTCATCCAGCCAACTACCTGTTCTCTCTCCTCCCATCAGGCATCAGAGCATTAAAAGTTAGAACCAGTCGGTTTAGACACAGCTTCTTTCCTGAGGCTGCCCTCTCAGTACGAAGGACCTCAGTTCTCAGAGCATGAGTTTTGAACAATTTCTTGATGTTTTAATGCACATAATATGATGTTTATGGCTCAATGTATATACCCATGTAGAATTGTGTGTGAGTGTGTGTGTGTGTGCACACGTGTGTTTATGCGTGTGTGTATGGGTGGGCGTGTGAGGTGTACTTCTTAAAACAACTTTTTCTCTTAGATCATTCAATGTCTTAATGTCTTAATGTCCAGTGGAAGCATGTTTGTTGTTATAGAGTGATTGAATATTTTACAGCATCACCAAAATTAAATCTTATGTTTTTTGAATTCATTGGGTAATAAAGTGTCTTGATTTTACTTGAGGCCAAACGTTAATTGTTAAATATTTTAGAGGCCAAGCAAATCAGTAGTTAAACATTTTAGAGGCCAAACGTATTAATTGTTTATATGTTTTGTGGAACTATTTTAGAGTTACAAGAGGAGGAAGAAGGGGAGTCCGACAGTGGCGTGGAAGTAATGGCCAACCACTCACGTCTACCAGAAGTGTCGCCAGGCATGCCAAGTTTCGGCGCTCACAAACTGGACAAGGCACAGATGGAATCTATCATGCTGAGCGTTGAAGAAACCAAGTCAGTGTACAGTTTTATTTGTACAGTGCCCCCTGTAGTATTGTACAAGGCAGTGTAATAGGTCAATGCTATATAACATTGTTCAATTCAAAATGCAAGTCTTCAGTAAATGATGCTCTGTGTACAAGAGTTTACTACTGCTTCTTTCTGCAATGTACAAATGATGCTCTGTGTACAAGAGTTTACTACTGCTTCTTTCTGCAATGTACAAATGATGCTCTGTGTACAAGAGTTTACTACTGCTTCTTTCTGCAATGTACAAATGATGCTCTGTGTACAAGTTTACTACTGCTTCTTTCTGCAATGTACAAATGATGCTCTGTGTACAAGAGTTTACTACTGCTTCTTTCTGCAATGTACAAATGATGCTCTGTGTACAAGAGTTTACTACTACTTCTTTCTGCAATGTACAAATGATGCTCTGTATACAAGAGTTTACTACTGCTTCTTTCTGCAATGTACAAATGATGCTCTGTGTATAAGAGTTTACTACTTCTTTCTGCAATGTACAAATGATGCTCTGTGTACAAGAGTTTACTACTGCTTCTTTCTGCAATGTACAAATGATGCTCTGTGTACAAGAGTTTACTACTGCTTCTTTCTGCAATGTACAAATGATGCTCTGTGTACAAGAGTTTACTACTACTTCTTTCTGCAATGTACAAATGATGCTCTGGGTACAAGAGTTTACTACTGCTTCTTTCTGCAATGTACAAATGATGCTCTGTGTACAAGAGTTTACTACTTCTTTCTGCAATGTACAAATGATGCTCTGTGTACAAGAGTTTACTACTGCTTCTTTCTGCACAGTACATGAGGGCGAGGAGAGGCTCAGGAAGCTGGTCTAGATAAAAGGGAGGCCCCAAATACTGAAAGGTTTGAGGGACATATTTTTACAGTAGAATGCAGTACAGCAATGCACTGCAATGCACAAAAGTCCTATCTCATTTATGCAAAAGTTTTGACAAGGTCAACAACTGTGTGCCTTGCAGCAGACCTGTTTACCTTCTGAATTTAGCGGAAGATTCTTCCACTACTTTTTTCAATCTTCCGACCTCCCGCTCAAGACAAAAATTTTCCACTTTTTTTTTCTTTCTTTCTTTTTCCGTTTGCGCTTTTGTTATTTAATTATTTTTTGTTTCCCGCTATTTGCCCCCTTTTCGATGTGGGTACTGAATCGAGTGTGCATATAGAACGACGCCCGTGTATCAATTTAGTGCGATGTTTACTCTTAACACTAACTCTATCGGGCATGCTTGCTTCTGCGGGCGTACAAACTGGTTCGGAATAGTTTTATTCTTGGTGAGCGATTCCAGCTGCCTACATCTATAGCACTAGTAGTGGGCCTAGTGTGTACTTGAGCAATATCGAAATGGCAAAGCGGGAGAAAAACAAAATGGACTGTGAGGATTCATCTGATGACCAGATCAGTGGCAGTCAGGGCTCCAGTAAACCAAAGAAAAAAAAATTTGCAAAAATATCACGCAAAGTACCACGAGTTGAACAAACACATGTGAATGAATAGGCCTATATTTTTGTTATCAGGGTTTGTATGGGCATATAATAATAATTGTAGGTGCTTTTAGTGCATTACTTTGGCAGCCCTATAAAAAGCATTTTATATTTTAAGTCCCTTGACTATCGCTTGACAGTTGACTATGACTTTGTTTTTTTAGTTTTGATTTGACAGGTCACAGGGTGGTCTATTTCATTAGTTCCCAGGCCCTTGTCACTATTATTTGTATAGATATTTAAAGTGCTTTTAGTGTGACAAACAGAAAATACATTTTTCGGTTAGTTTATTTAATTATTTACCTATTTTTATATAGTTTTGATTTGCGCTTAGAAACACTGGCAGCACGTTAGTACGAAGTATAATCAAGGGAGGTAAGATGATATAAATAATTAAAATCAAATAATTTTTCTAACCTAAAATTACCTCCCTTACAATTCAATATTTGTCATCCAAATTGAAACTCTAATTTATACTATAAATGTATTATTCATTGCTAGATACATTATCCAATAGATTTATTGCATTTGTTACTGAGAAACACCAGGCAAAAAAAAGACATGTAGTAAGTAGGTTAAGTAAATAATAATAAACAAAATAATTAAAAAATGGAAATCAGAATGAAAGACAATTTTACTTTATTTTATTTAAATGTAAAATAACACTGCAGTCCCTAATACACTGAAATATTATTGTTCCACAACTACAAGATTAAATTTATAGACAAAAAAGACTGAAATCATACACTAAAAAGACCTAACTACTATTCACTTTCATGGGCATGTCAGTATTTTTGCTTCACTAACCATCAGTTGTAAGTATGTCTTTCTAAACATTATCGTTAGCTGCATTTTGAATATTCCGGCTTTTGTTTTAATTGTAAAAACACATTTTACTCCGATGTTAAAATCTTCAGTTTTTTTTTTTGTTTTTTTTAAAGAATCTTCCTTTTTTTGTGTCTTTATCTTCTGCTCTTTACCCAAGGGGGGTAAACAGGTCAGTTGCAGGCGCTAAGACCGTTGCAGTATACATCAAGAGACCGTTTGCCTCATGTCCGGGCATTAATGGAATGCTACTATAGGATAGAGGCAGTCAGCACAGAGTGCCCAAGAAGTGGCCCGGACCCTGAGTTTGATAGATGTTGGATGCTCCGTTTGCAAGGAACCAAGAGGAAGATCATTTGTAGCGGCCACTGGACTGCTTGATTAAATGTAATATAGTAGACCTTTGGCTGTTATCAGGCTTCAATGGAAAGCTGGTCAGCACAGATGGCCCCCAAACCACACTGACTCCAGTCTGAAGCTGTTGAGAACATAATACACCTACACACATCCTAAGTTTGATAGATCTCTGACACTCAGATAGAGTCAAGGTCGGCTGTTTGGAGGAAACTGACCTATTGAGATCCTGCTTCCACAGTGAGCTATGGTTGTTTGTGTTGAGATTATTTGATGTTATTTGGGTCCTTGCAGCCAAATTCGTGAAAAGCTGGGCCTCAAACCTCTGCCGGCAACTGGCGCCTCTACCAGCAAGTCCAGAGACCCCAACGCAACGAAGGCAAGAGTAAGTGCACCTCAACGTCGGTATTATTCATTTAAAGCGATCGATGCGTAGCTGATGGTGATAATAATGCTAATAACTATTTACCGTCAGCAAAGTGTGCATGTTGAGCATGTGCGTGTGTGTGTGGGGTCAAGCTTTCAATGTGGGAGATGCTTTTTTTGTTGTTGAATGTTTAGAGGCCATTTGTGAACGACAGTGTCAGGGCAGTGCGTTTTATTTACGTGTCAAAATCATTTACTGCCCAGTTTTGTGTTTACTGTTAATGATTATTTTTTTATTGTCCCAGATTTTGTTTTATTTGTCATTCCACACTTACTTTTCTTATAGATTATGTGGACAATAATGAATAAATATATTATGACTGTAACGGTACTGTGATGATTTGAAGACTTTATCATTATTTTGTCTTCTCTGCATTTATATGCAATCCAAAGGCTCTGGATGTGGTGTCAAACACCAACCAGTAATGACCAGGGGCAATTGTATGAATGAGTGCATGCAATTTTAATAAGAATAATAATAAGAATAAAAAAATAATAATCAATGGATTTATGATGCAGACACATTTCTCCAGAGAAAGAAATATGATACATCACTTTGATGTAAGTCTGCTATTTGTTTACTTATGCCTGTTGAAAAAACTGTCCCCACAAATCAATACTAACATTTCAGTCCATTGGGTGTTTTTTTTCTCCGCAGAGTGCGAATGTGCTTCAGTCAGTGTTGCTGTTGATACGAGAGTTAGACAAGGACAGCTTAGAGATCGTCTACAACACCATCGGCCAGCGACTCCAGGACATGTGACCTCAACCTGTGACCTATGCTACCCAGGAACACTTTGTCTCCGATTAGACACAGACACATTTTCTGTTGAAAAAGAAGAGTTTGTCAGGGGAGTTCTTCTTCTTTCAGTTAAGGGTCCGCAATCAACTTGTGGGCTAAGATTTATGCTGAAGGCCACAGAGGGGTGTATTATGAAGTGTGAGGGAGAGGGAGGGGGGGATTCACCACAGATTGTATAAGGTGAGATGGAACACTCCTTCTTACATCATATGTGGTCGATGACATGGATTATCCTTCCTGACTCCGTGATCCCCTTCTTTCAGCCCCCATACACAGTGCAGTTTGATCATACATTTTCTGCTAAACTACTGATCAGATTTGTGTGAAACTTGGTGTTTAGGTGGGAGGTAATGAATTTTAAGTGAAAAATAAGTTTAGTAACCCTTCTTTCATAGTTGTCCCATCCCCTCAGGCAATTTCTTTAGGCAAGCGATCACTATTTATCACAGAAATTCAGGTGTAGTTATGGATTGTAGTGAACATTGATGTAGTCATAAATTATTTATGTATGCAGCTGTGTGGGGTGGGGGATTGGTGAAGGGGAGGGGGGTGGGGTGAAAATGTCTGATGGAGGTTCTACAGTTGAACCATGTGTATTCTCAGCAAGAAGCTTCCTAGCTTGCTGCTCTGCCTAACCCAACAAAAAGGAGAGAGAGAGAGAGAGAGAGAGAGAGAGAGAGAGAGAGAGAGAGAGAGAGAGAGAGAATTATTAAGAAATAAAAAAGAAGAGCACTGAGAAGTACACAAAGTTTGTAGTTGTTCCCTCCTTTTATTCTACATGAATGTTTGAATTCATTGTAATGTACAGTTCAAAACATATCATGTCATTCATACAGCGGTTCAACTATATTAAACGGCCAACAAGAGGTAACTCCGTGCGTTCAGGTCCTCCACAGTTATCTTCCTCACAGTCCTTTTGCCTGCACAACTGTTTCCATACTGTGCACCTGAAAAAGTGACATGGACTACATTACACTGCCCACAGAATGAATTAACACCAAACAATTACACACAAAACAATTTTTAAAACACATACACCCACTGACTGTCCGTCTACAAGCATATGTCTCATATTACAAAACACGTCTGCTGAGAGTGAAAACTTGACTGAATTCCAATAGCTCACGGCAAATCTAAATAGTTTACCATAATATATTATGCTTACAAAATGTACCCCAAAACTGCAACACTTTTATGTAATGAAGTTGTTGCTATTCTATTTCAAATTCTTTCCTGAAAAATCTCAGCAGTTAGATCTGTACTGCGTTTGTACCAGTTTAGATCTGATCAAAAGATCTGTAGTCTGTTTATTCAGGGTTTTTAGAATGGGCCTGATCGAAAAGAAGACTTTCAGAGACCATTCAATGAGCAGACCATCAAGAGCATTGGAATCGGCAACACGCCTGTGATGCCTAATCATGACCGACGACTCTACTCATCTCTCGTTCAAGGCAGGTTCATACACTTGTCTGAAAAGCTTGTTATCGCTGGATTTTGAGAAGAAAAATCATCAGAATTTACCTTGGTTTGTCCTTAGGAGACCAGTAAAACAACTTTACTTTGCAGTCAAAATTATATCGGCAGTTGTTTGCGCTACAATGTTCCCAGCCCTTGCGCGATTTTGTCTTCGTGGACATTATGTATTCATTGTCGATCTCGGAGCCATGGATAGTCACTCCGCCAACAAGCTCTAGAACTGACGTCAAAGAAATGGCCTCAGGGCTACATCTCAATTCTTATAAAATCTCTGGCTTCACTCCTTTTCCAAAATACTTTATAAGAGAGTTCTTCAGACGTATCAGGCGCTGTTTAGATATTTTGTTATTTGTGAATTGAACTGTATTTTTCTCCGTCTTCATTTGGTGATATTCCCGCTCTCATTTTTCATGTACAGACTGTTGAATGGTCAAGATGTTAACAGACTATTTTTCTGTTTGAAATTGTATGATAACCGTTTTATGAACTAACAACATAACCACATTTGTCAATGGAATTAAAATAGTATTTTTGTGTTTTTATATTTGAGGTTGTGATCTGGAAAATGGGAGGAGGTTGTGTTTGGGTTTTTTATATCACAGAAATTCTACACTTGATTTTCAATCTCAGTCTAAAAGTTTTGTTGTAATGTTTTTTGATATTAGAAACATGTGACCCAATTTATGATATTAGTGGTCGTGAATTGTGTTAGGTTTTCATTTTGAGGAACAATTTAAGTTAGGCAGTGAAATGTTCAATATTTGTCTATAGGTATCAGTTTCTATATTTATAATTGTGACAGAATGTGTGTTGAATCTTTTAAAATGCTGCATCAGTTTATTTCAAACTTTGCACAATGACAGATTCCTCTAAAAAGTGTTTTTGTTATTATCTATCTAACTCAACAGGAGCGCAACGAACAATGAGAAATTACAATAACATCTACCACACCATTTTTCCACACAATTGCCGCTGTGACAGTTGTTTTGCATGTAATTTTATTGCAAACTGCAAGACAAATATCTTTTAAAATAATCAATAGATTTATTGGAAAATTTGCCTACATTCCCTGTCCAGTCTCCAGTGTATTTAAAAATGTCATTTTTAGACGAGTGCAAGAAATTAAAATATCACAGCACCAAAAATTTCGGCCATTACGTGAGTCCATATGATATTAGAAAGGGAAGTGATTACGCGTAACACATTGGAACACAATACTTCAGCATATATATGTGTGTATTACGTTGCTAACATCCAGGTATCTGTCCTAGACTATATACATATACTACTGGTATTCGGGCTAATATGACATGCTCAGTGCGGGAGAATTTTTTTTTATGCCATTGTGACCTGTTAAATAATGCTGACAATATTTGTCAGTGTCTCTATCATCTATTGTTTTTTCCTACCCCTTCACGCCACCCTCCTCTCCCTGTGGGAGTGCCGGGAGTTTCAGTATAAATAGTATCCCCACTTTCTGGAAATTTAGTGCTTTAAATTCCCACTGTCGCTGTCTTTTTCCTTTGTTCTTTCTCATTCCTATTCTGTTCTATCAATCTACTATACTATCTTCTTAGCTAGACTAGTCACCTACATTTTTCTTGAAAACTCCCCCAAAACTCCTCATTTGTGTATGAGGTCTGTTGGATCAGCTTGGGGATATTGGACACTTTCTGCCAAATGGTCACTAGGGCTTTCTATGGTATTATTATTTAGCAATGTAGGCCTTTTATATGTATGCGTTTTGTTAATATGTTATAGTGCTGTTTATATTCTATTTTGTTTTTGTAAGCGGGGGTTCAATAAATTAGAGTTTAGCCTCAGCATCCCATGCATGGAATGCCTTTGTTGTAACGTGACCAGCTGGTGAAGTGCCTTCAGAGTTACCATTAGGGTTGTTTCAGCAGATTTTTTATACGGATCATGGTTGAGCCCTCTTTCAACCAAGTTGTGGTCCCGATTGGGCTCTTTGCAGTCCGCTGGACCCTATAAACAATGACTAACTAACTAACTTTCTCTCCATCCCCACCTCAAGTTTGTGAAAGTACATTTTAATTTACCTGGTTGAGTGATGTGTGTGTGTGTATGTGTGACACTATTGTACGTATGTAAATAGCTACGTGACTGCACACGTACATGCGATCAGTGTTCATATCAAACGTACAGTCCTTTGTATATGCCTGCGCTGACCTTTTTTTTTTTTTTTCGTAAACAGATTTTATCTTTGTTATATTCATTCGCTTTTCATACATGTTGAAGCTGGTGATTTTGTTGAATCTCGTATACATTTATTTGTTGAATGGAGTTTATTGACATTTTTTGGGTTTGTTTTTATGATGACTTTTATATGCTGGTCAGTTTGTTTAGCAACAAATTCTAACTGAAATAATCAACTACAATTCCGTCCGCAGATAAAGTTGCCGCACACTTTAAACTTGCTTATTTATTTTATTTATTTATGGTTTTTTTTTGTTTTTTTTAAATGAAAGTTTGTATTTTAAGCTTTTTTTTGCTTGTTTGGTTTGGTTTGTTTGTCTGTTTTTGTTTACCACTAATTTACTGAATATTTGAACCACTCAACAATGAAATCTAACAGTATCAAAAAACAACATTTTGTCATTTTAAAATTGTTCATTTTAATAATATCTCTATTACCATTCAACTGCTGTTGGTTATTTCCCCCCTCCATCCAAATTACATTCCATCTGCTTATTGCCTACAAAAAAAGAAAAGAGATTTCTCTTATATAGCGCACTTACAAGCTCAGAGAGCTTCTGAAGGCGCTGGCCCGTAATATCCAGCAATCACACAATAGTTTGCTGAAGTCAGGATTCGAACCCACGTCGCCTGAGACGCACTCAAACAAGTTGTGAGCTCTGACCACTGAACTATCCCTGCCGCCTACCCTTATGCTATTTTGCTTTGTTACTTTTGTGTTTGTACACGTAGAGTTGCAATAATATTATATCAAGATATTCAGCTTTGGGTTTTAGTCCAAGAGCTGATGTAATTTTGTTTAACAGATGTGTGATAATTGATTTGAGCGAGGACCTTGTTCAGAAAAAAAATAAATGCAGGTCTTCCCGCGTTTAAAAAAGAAATGATTATAGTTTTCATTTAGAGATGTTTCAACGAATAACAATCCCCCCCGTTGGGGTGCCGGGGGTTTCAGTATAAATAGTATCCCCACTTTCTGGAAATTTAGTGCTTTAAATTCCCACTGTCGCTGTCTTTCTCATTTGCTCTTTCTCATTCCTGCTCTTTTCTATCAATCTGCTATACTATCGTCTTCTTCGCTAGCCCAGTCTCTTACCTTTTTTCTTGAAAACTCTCCCGGGACAAGACTCCTTGTTTGTGTATGAGGTCTGTCACCCCATTGGGGTGCCGGGGGTTTCAGTATAAATAGTATCCCCACTTTCTGGAAATTTAGTGCTTTAAATTCCCACTGTTGCTGTCTTTCTCATTTGCTCTTTCTCATTCCTGCTCTGTTCTATCAATCTGCTATACTATCGTCTTCTTCGCTAGACCAGTCTTCTACCTTTTTTCTTGAAAACTCTTCCGGGACAAGACTCCTTGTTTGTGTATGAGGTCTGTTGGATCAGATTGGGAATATTGGACGCTTTATGCCAGGTGGTCACTAGGGCTTCCTATGATGTTATTATTTAGCAATGTAGGCATTTTATATGTATGTGTTTTGTTGATAATTTATAATGATGTTTGTATTCTATTTTGTTTTTGTAAACGGGGGTTCGATAAGTTGGGGTGAAGCCTCAGCCGTCCCCTTCGTGGGATGTCTTTATTGTAAAGTGACTGGCTGGTGGAGAGCTTTCGGTTTTACCACTAGGGTTGTTTCAGCAGATCTTTTATGCGGATCGGGGGTTGTCCGGTCCTGATTTGGCTCGGAAGAGTCCGCTGGACCTAAAGCAATAATAATGTAATGTAATGTAACGAATAACAAGATGGCAAGCCATTCAAATGTATTTCCAGACACTCACACACACACACCCCAAAAATAAATATTTTTAAAGGTGTGAATTTTCTTGCTGATGCTGTTGCTCGGCTTCCCCAGTTGGGGTACCTGGGGTTTCAGTATAAATGGTATCCCCACTTTTTGAAAATTTAGTGCTTTAAATTCCCACTGTCGCTGTCTTTCTCCTTTGTTCTTTCTCATTCCTGCTCTGTTCTATCAATCTGCTATACTATCTTCTTCTTCGCTAGACCAGTCACCTACCTTTTTTCTTCCGGGACAAGACTCCTTATTTGTGTGTGAGGTCTGTTGGATCAGCTTGGGAATATTGGACACTTTCTGCCAGGTGGTCACTAGGGCTTCCTATGATGTTATTATTTAGCAATGTAGGCATTTTATATGCATGTGTTTTGTTGATAATTTATAATGATGTTTGTATTCTATTTTGTTTTTGTAAACGGGGATTCGATAAATTAGAGTATAGCCTCAGCGTCCCCTGCTCGGGATGTCTTTATTGTAAAGTGACTGGCTGGTGAAGTGCTGTCAGTTTTACCACTAGGGTTGTTTCAGCAGATCTTTTATGCGGATCAGAGGTTGTCTGGTCCTGATTTGGCTTGGAAGAGCCTGCTGAACCTAAAGCAATAATCAATACAATACAATACAAGGTTATTGCTTTAGGTCCAGCGGACTCTTCCGAGCCAAAAAGCAATAATCATGTAGTGTAATGTAAATATTTTTTCTGTTGAATTATTGATCACAAAGTTCAGCCTTTGTGATAGTGATGATTGGTAGCTCATTTTGATATGTCTCAAATTCTTGACAAATCTGACAAATAACAATCCTCTTGTAAAATACCAGACAGAATAATCATAATGTGATTTAAATGTTTATGAAACAAATTTGGTTTCATGGTTTTAGTATTATATAAGTTGTTTTCTTTGTGAAGTCGCCTTTTTGAAGTCTACGAACACATGATATAGATGTTGTTGGTGCTGTAGGTATTTCTCACAGATTATTCTGAGGTTGAAAATCTGTTCAGTGGTACTTCGCCCAGCAAGCAGGATTCATGGCAGGGCGAAGTACCACTGAACAGATTTTCAGCCTCAGAATAATCAGCAAGAAATACCTACAGCACCAACAACATCTATATCATGTGTTCGCAGACTTCAAAAAGGCGTTTGACCGAGTCTGGCATGCAGCTCTGTGGGCAACCATGAGAGTGTACAACATCAGCCCTAAAATTATTGAAGTCATCAAAAGCCTGTATGACCAGTGCAGTCCTCCACAACAGCGCCATTGGAAACCGGTTAAGAACAACAATCGGTGTGCGTCAGGGATGCCTACTCTCTCAACACTCTTCAACATCTTCCTAGAGGGCATCATGTCAGATGCCCTTGCAGATCAAGAAGGCACAGTCAGCATAGGGGGAAGGGCAATCTCCAACCTCCGTTTTGCGGATGACATTGATAGATTGGCTGGAGAGGATCGAGAACTTGGACCGCTGGTACAGAGGCTTGACACCACATCCAGAGCCTATGGAATGGAAATAAGTGCAGAGGAGACCAAAAGATGACCAACAACACCAATGGCATCAAAACGGACATCAAAGTCCAAGGCCAATCCCTCAACACAGTGCATAGCTTCAAATATTTAGGAGCCATTGTATCAGACAATGGGTCCCGACAGGAAGTCCTCTACAGGATCGCACAAACAACTGCTGCCCTGGCGAGGTTGAAGCCCATTTGGAAAGACAGGACCATCAGTCTACATTCCAAGGTAAGGCTGCTGTGCTCCCTTGTCATCTCCATCTTCCTATATGCTTGCAAAACATGGACCCTCACAGCAGATCTCCAACGAAGAATACAAAGCATGGAGATGAGGTGCTACAGAAGACTTCTGGGCATTTCCTATACCCAGCACATCACCAACGACGAAGTCCGACAGACCATCCGACAACACGATGACCTGCTCACCGTGGTGAAAAAACGGAAACTCCGATGGTATGGCCACGTCACCAGATCATCAGGTCTTGCAAAGACCATCCTGCAAGGCACAATGCAAGGAGGTAGAAGAAGAGGGAGACCGAAAAAGAGGTGGGAGTACAACATTCGAGAATGGACTGGTTTGACACTGAGCGAAACAATTAAAGTTGCTGAGGACAGGGAAAGATTGAGTATGCTGGTTAAACGATCATCTGTGGTGCCCCTACGACCTCCGAGTTATGGGATAGGATAGGATATGATTTTCTTTGTTTCTTTTAGTTTTTCTGTGATGTGACATATAAATCAAATGTTATGTGAAATGTATATAAAATGTTATTTGAAAAAACAAAAATAAAAATATTGGAAAAATTATTTTTAGGCTTTAAAAAAAAAAGTGTGTTTTTGTTGAGGGAGCGAGATGGTGTTGATATTGATGGTGAGAAAAATGACGATGATGATGGTGATTAATTTGTAAATGATGATGATGGTAATTGCTGCTGCTGATAATAGCTGCTGCTGATGGTAGCTGCTGCTGATGATGATTGTGATGTTGATCGTCATTTCACCAAGATAGGTAGAGGCATGTGTGCAAATTTTTTTTTTATGCAAATTTACATAAATACAATCCTTTTACAATAATAAAAAATAATAACAAATGGAAAGAACAACAAAACATTTTTTTTTTTTAATACTATATTTATACTTTACAACAACGACCAAAAAACGTCCTACGAAAAACCCCTTGGGGTCATGAGCAATCTTGCCACTGTAGATTGTTCTAACCTATAAAGGGTACAGTGAAAGCCCCAGTTGAAAACCTGTCTTGCCTTTGTAGGCATGACAAATTAACTGCGGCAACAGTCCCCCCCGTTGGAGTGCCGGGGGTTTCAGTATAAATAGTATTCCCACTTTCTGGAAATTTAGTGCTTTAAATTCCCACTGTCACTGTCTTCCTCATTTGCTCTTTCCCATTCCCGATCTGTCCTACCACTCTGCTATACTATCTTCTTCTTCGCTAGATCAATGACCTACCTTTTTTCTTGAAAACTCTTCCTGGACAAGGCTCCTTGTTTGTGTATGAGGTCTGTTGGATCAGCTTGGGAATGTTGGACGCTTTCTGCCGGGTGGTCACTAGGGCTTCCTATGAATGTACTATTTAGCACTATAGGCATTTTATATGTATGTTTTTTGTTGATGATTTATAATGATGTTTGTATTCTATTTTGTTTTTGTAATCGGGGAGTTCGCGTAGTTGAGGTCAACCCTCAGCCGTCCCTCGCGTGGGATGTCTTTATTGTAAAGTGACTGGCCGGTGGAGGGCATTCAATTTTCCCACTGGGGTTGTTTCAACAGATCTTTTATGCGGATCGGGGGTTGTCCGGTCCTGATTTGGCTCGGGGGAGTCCGCTGGACCTAAAGCAATAATAAATCAATCAATCAATCAATCCTACGAAAAGCAAGAGACAAATGCACTAGGAAATCTTATCTCTAAAGAGGGATCGTGGGTTGAGTAAATCCTTACCCCCTCCCCTCCCCCCAAAATGATGTCATTTACTAAACATAGTAACAATTTTAAACTAATCCAGTCTGAGGGGTGAGCGGTTCAGTCTAAAATTAGGGGTGTCAGGCTGAAAAAAGCTACGATCATTTTGACGAAACTGCCTGCAAAACGGAAAATTTTCCCTTTAAGCACTGATTTGTCCAGTTACTGGAACAAGGTCGCGGATTTGACTTTCAAACGACCTTGAAGGGAGCTCACCTATTGTTTGCGCACAATTTGCGTGCTTTTCGTGATTTTCATTTTTATTTTATATTTTTTATTCCCTCCTTCTCACCCACCCTCTTTGAACTGATTTTTGTTTTTACCGTCCTCCCCTCATTCCTCCTAGTCACATCCACCCACCCCTTCCCATCCTTTTATTCCACCCTTATCACACTTTTTGAAATTAAACCTGCGGTCTGCTTCCGGGACTCCTCGCTTACATGATTATTGCTTTAGGTCGGGACTCCTCGCTGGAGGAGGGTGAAGTGTAAGACTAAGAGATTTGGAAGGAGCAGAGAATTTCCGTAAAATATTAATCCCATTTAGAGAGGACTTTAGCGACCTCCATTTTATCATTGCCAACTTTGTGAGGGCAATGCCGTCAGATCACCTGAGAGTAAAAAACCGAATATCGATAACGAAATATACAAAAATCTAACACGGAGGCGTTACCGACCTCCCTTCTGTTACGGCCAGCTTTTTGAGGGTTATGCCCCCTCTTATAACATAAATCTTTAATCTTACAAAGAGCGGCGTTACCAACCTCCCTTCTGTCATGGCCATCTTTATGAGGGCTGCGCCCATTGTTATACACTGAGACAATAATTTGATAAGCCTAACACAGCAGCCTCATGCAGTTAAGAGTTATCACTGAAGATTTCTGATCACACCCTCTTTTTTTTTTTTACCCCTTGGGGTCATGAGCAATCTTGCCACTGTAGATTGTTCAAACCTATAAAGGGAACAGTGAAAGCCACAGTTGAAAACCTGTCTTTCCTTTATAGGCAAGACAGATTCACTGCGGCAACAGTACCCCCGTTGGAGTGCCGGGGGTTTTCAGTATAAATAGTATCCCCACTTTATGGAAATTTAGTGCTTTAAATTCCCACTGTCGCTGTCTTCCTCATTTACTCTTTCCTATTCCTGCTCTGTCCTTCACTCTGCTATACTATCTTCTTCTTCGCTAGATCAATGACCTACCTTTTTTCTTGAAAACTCTTCCTGGACAAGACTCCTTGTTTGTGTATGAGGTCTGTTGGATCAGCTTGGGAGTGTTGGACGCTTTCTGCCGGGTGGTCACTAGGGCTTCCTATGATTGTACTATTTAGCACTATAGGCATTTTATATGTATGTGTTTTTTTGATGATTTATAATGATGTTTGTATTCTATTTTGTTTTTGTAACCGGGGTGTTCGCGTAGTTGAGGTCAACCCTCAGCCGTCCCCCGCGTGGGATGTCTTTATTGTAAAGTGACTGGCCGTTGGAGGGCATTCAATTTTCCCACTGGGGTTGTTTCAGCAGATCTTTTATGCGGATCGGGGGTTGTCCGGTCCTGATTTGGCTCGGAAGAGTCCGCTGGACCTAAAGCAACAATAAATCAATCAATAAAATTTTATTATTTTATTTAGCAATATTTAGACCTACGCCCAAGCCTTACACATATACCAGAGCAAGAAAAAGAATGAAACCGGTGTAACAGGCCGGAATATACCCCTGGCTACTTTATACCCTGGGTATACACTGGGTATAATGTAGCCTAGGCGGGTTTAACCCCCTGGGTATAGATCAGCCTAGGCCAGGTCATACCCCTCGCGCCAGGAATATACCCCCACCTAAAGAGATTTCACTCATAGGTTTGTTGTACATGACCGTTTGCGTGACCAACTCTCAGGTAACAGCCTTTTGCTTGCGTGTAAAAAAAAAATTGAGTGAACTCAGCTAACAGCCTTTATCTTGCGTGTAAAAAAAAAAACTAAAAAAACTCTAACCCTAACCCTATCTATCTATCTATCCGTCTGTCTATCTATCTATCTGAGTGCATCAGAACAATTACAACACATAAATTAAAGAGTAACGTGAAGGATAAGTCTTCCGTAGTGGGGGGGTGGGGGGGGGGGGGTTATAATGGTCAGAAGAGGGTTAAACGAGCCTAGGCCAGATAATACCCAGGGGTATAGTCTGGGCTAGGCCAGTTTATACGGGGGCATAGTCTGGGCTAGGCCAGATGCCCACCGCCGTAGCTCAATTGGTAGAGCGTTCGCCTGGCACACCGATGACCCAGGTTCGAATCCCGTGGTGGGCGATATAAAATGTGGCCATTTTTACTGCCCATTTTAGCAGTATGATTGCTTTGGTGGTTCAGTGTTGATTCATGTCCCTAACCCTCTTTCCCTGGGATGGTTATCCCCGTCTGCCATATCGCCAATGGTGGGTGTAGACGTTAAACCTCAATGTTCGGCTAGGCCAGTTTATACCCTGGGTATACTTGAGGCGGGGTATAATCTGGCCTGCTACACCGGTCTACGTGAACACTTGTGACTTCACTGCTGGGGAGCGTGCGGAGTATAATGAAGCAATTGCGTTGCATCGTTGCGGATTACTTTAAGGCCTATAGATATAAAAGGTAGTAAAAAAGGTAAAGGTAGTCAACACGTTGAAACAGTCGTGCCCTATACGCTTAATGTGTCCGGGGACGTAAATTTTACTATAAAAAAACACACAAAAAACAGGTAGTCTCATAGCCTGTGGCCGTAGGAGAGCGTGATGTTGGAGATCACACTTATCTTGGGCCAGCGTAATGAGGGTGATGCCCATCTCTATCCCTCGCTGCTTTACCTTCCCCACCCTTTAGAGAGTAGGTTATACTCAGTCACAGTTGAGTCAACTAGGGGCGTTGTTATTTGTCGCTTCACGTTTTGCGGTCACCCATCCAAGTGCTAACCATACTGGAGCGAGTGCTCCAACCACTGCGCTATCCGACACCCCCTAGAGATATAATAACCAGTAATATAGGCCTGTCCAGCGATGTAATTTGCTCGAATCACACCGATACACACACACACCGAAATAATTACACAAATTAGTTCCCAAAATATATAAATTTGCAAGAAATAGTAGAAGAGAGCGAGAGAGAGAGAGAGAGAGAGAGAGAGAAGTGGATGGGGGAAAGGGAGAAGGGGAGGATGAGGAGCAGAAGGTGGATGAAACACTATTTTATTTCAATTATTTAATTTAATCGTTCTTATATAGCGCTTTTCCAGCTCAAGAGCTGCTCAAGGCGCTGGCCGATACTGGATCTAACTCAATTTGCTCGAGGCGCCCACTTGCAGTCTTTGGGCGCACTGTCTGACGCCCAGACAACAGGGCACGCCCAGACAACAGGACACGCCCAGACAACAGGGCACGCCCAGACAACAGGACACGCCCAGACAACAGGACACGCCCAGACAACAGGGCACAAGTGGGCGACCGGGGATAGAGAACAATGGATCTCGTGCTAGCTGCGTACATTCGTTTTGCTAGGATATGAGGGTCAGGATCTTTCAAGACCATGCGATGGAATGTGTACGGCAACATACTAGACCTCGGTGTATACTCTTATCCGAAGGCGTAGAACAATAGCAAAAAAAGGAAGAAAAAAAACGTTAGGGGAAAACACGGATGTTGTAGAAGTGATCATCGTGATCTTCATCTCAACATCGTCGTCATCATCACTATCATCGTCGTTGCGTCGTCATCGTGATTTTCATTAACATTGTGGTCATCATCATCATCGTCGTCATCAACATCATTCAAAGACAATGATGCATTTTCCCCGGCAGGTTCCCTGTTCGATTCTCTATCTTATACCATAACTCGAAGGTCGTTGGGGCACCACAGATGATCCTTTAACCAGCGTATCCCATCTTTCTCTTTCCTAATGGCTTCGCTCCGTGTCGAGACGTTCCATTCTCGAATGTTGTCCTCCCTCCTTTTTCTCGATTCTCTCCCTTGAGGTAAACTGCAAGGCTTGTTTGGTGTAGTCTTTTGGCGCCGTGGTTACAGTGTACCCATTATCCTTTATGTTACACATTATCCTATCCTATCCAACATTATCCTATCCTATCCAACATTATCCTATCCTATCCAACATTATCCTATCCTATCACCCTCCTCACCCAACCTTTCTTTCTTTTTTGTATTAAGGGGGGAGAGGGGGGGAAGGGATGATGCGTAGTGGGAGAGGGGTAATTTTGTTAAAAATTATTGGGGAAGGTGATGGAGGATATATGGCTATGCGCAGTGCTCTACCTTGATAGGGAAGTTACCCCTTGGGGTCATGAGCAATCTTGCCACTGTAGATTGTTCTAACCTATAAAGGGAAAAGTGAAAGCCCCAGTTGAAAACCTGTCTTGACTTTGTAGGCATGACCGATTCACTGCAGCAACAGTACCCCCGTTGGGGTGCCGGGGGTTTCAGTATAAATAGTATCCCCACTTTCTGGAAATTTAGTGCTTTAAATTCCCACTGTCGCTGTCTTTCTCATTTGCTCTTTCTCATTCCTGCTCTGTTCTATCAATCTGCTATACTATCGTCTTCTTCGCTATACCAGTCATCTACCTTTTTTCTTGAAAACTCTTCCGGGACAAGACTCCTTGTTCGTGTATGAGGTCTGTTGGATCAGCTTGGGAATGTTGGACGCTTTCTGCCAGGTGGTCACTAGGGCTTCCTATGATGTTATTATTTAGCAATATAGGCATTTTATATGTATGTGTTTTGTTGATAATTTATAATGATGTTTGTATTCTATTTTGTTTTTGTAAACGGGGGTTCGATTAGTTGGGGTAAAGCCTCAGCCGTCCCCTGCGTGGGATGTCTTTATTGTAAAGTGACTGGCTGGTGGAGGGCATTCAGTTTTCCCACTAGGGTTGTTTCAGCAGATCTTTTATGCGGATTGGGGGTTGTCCGGTCCTGATTTGGCTCGGAAGAGTCCGCTGGACCTAAAGCAACAATTATGTAATGTAATGTAATGATAGGGAAGTTTATTTTTTCAATTACTGTTCATTTATTGCTCCCTTTCTTAACAGTTTATTACATTTTTAATAAAAAAGCAAGATTAGTTTATAGAGAAACTGATAAGTGGCTTGTATGAATGGAATTAATTTATGAAATGACTTTTATCTTGTTTAAGTGATGAAATGAGATTTTAATAGGGAACTAGGATAGTAGAAGTATCAATGTGTTGTATTGATAAGATGTAATTTTTATAAAATGTGATAGTTGCTTGCATGAAAGTGTTTGTAACTGGATTTGTTTTACGATTTTAGATTACTAAGGGGAATTTTTTTTGTCTTCTCCATTTTAACCTGTCTTTAAAATGTAGTTTTCAACTTATATTATAAAGAATCTGGCGCCTGTAGTTTTAATGCTACTTTGTGTTTTTTTTTTTCATTCTTTATACATTTTCTTCTTACATGGCACACCGATGACTCGAATCCCGTGGTGGGCAATATAAAATGTGGCCATTTTTCACTGTCCGTTTTAGCAGTATGATTGCTTTGGTGGTTCAGTGTTGATTCAGGTCCCTACCCCTCTTTCCCTGGGATGGTTATCCCCGTCTGCCATATCGCCAATGGTGGGTGTAGACGTTAAACCTCAATGTTCATTCATTCTTACATTATGTATTGCTAAGTTTTTTCTGGCTGTAACTGTTCTTCCAGCTTCTCCTGAGGGAAAGGTGTACATTTTGTAATGAAATAATAATAATTATTATGCTTGTGCTGGTTTTGGTCAAAAATAATATTTTTTGGGGGGGTCCACTGCAGGGACATCACATAAGATAAGCGCCTTTATAGTGGACCGTCAATAGCACATTAGCAGATAAAAGAAATATCTTTATATATTTAGACTACAAAGAGCTGTTAATGTGTTAGCTGCTGCAGTGCTATTGAGGATCAGCAATATAGGTTGCCAACTTGCATGATGGCTCTATGATCCTGTACACCCTTCCAACATTAGCCTGAATTATTTTGCGCATGTGTGTCTGTGTGGGAGTAACTGTTGACCATCTTTATGTTAAAAAGACGCACAACTTAAGAACAATGATAAGAAAAACAGGCAAAAACAGTTCATTTGAGTGAAGACAAACCAACAAACCAGAACATAAAAACACACAAAAGTCACAGAAGTCACTTTTGAAATTGTATTTAGGTCGCACAGTTGTCAAACCAACTGTCAAAACTGTTACGATGTGGTTCATCACGCCATTATTGTTTCATTATCACAAAAACAATCACGGACACACACATTTACTCAGAAAAACGCATCATTTTTTTTTAGAAACACCATTTTCTCTGAGAAACACATAATTTCCTTTGAGAAACAAACACAATTTGTTAACTCCATCAAAACATTATGCTTTGAAATCCAATATCATTGCCTTCATAATAATACAGCACCACAACACCCAAGATGAGAGATTCACAATATTAAGTACCCAGTAACTAAGGAAAAAAAAAAAGAAAAAGACCAGCAGTTGTGGCATTTGAAATTCATTGGTACAGCCATTGCAAGATAAACCCTTAAAAGATTTCATTTTCATAATGAGACACCAAAACAAATTGCTGGCTACACAGAAACTGTTTTTGACAGGACTAACTTGATGGTGGTAACATTGAATATGTTGACAGCTCATACACAATCCACACACAAATTCATGTGTTTTCTTCACAAACAGAAACACTGATCATCATACACAATTTTCACTATAAATCGAAAAGAACCTGCCCACAAATTTCAAATAAACCCAGGCAGAATTACTTTTTACCATAAGCGCACTGACACGCTGTCAAAATGAAAATCTCTATATAAAAAGCATTCTAATGACAGTTTCTGGGTTTGGGATAATGATGACGGCAGTGATGATAAAGGCGATGACAGAAGATATGCATTCAATGTATGTTATGGACGACAGTTCGATAAACAAGATGACCAGACGTTATTTTGTGTTGTGTTTGTTTTGCATACTCATTGATGAAATCTTTCATAAAGCACTTTCAAGTACCAATGTCCAGATTTTGTCTTTGGCAACAGTCGACAACAATATCTTTATTCAAACGATCTCTGGCATCTACCAGAAAAAAACAACTACATTGTCTCTATCTAATAAAGAGCTATTGCACTGGCTGAACTGTTTGTCTTGTCCCACAACTCAACCCCATGACCATCAACACTGCCGCCAGCAGTTCTTTAAACTGATAATTGCACTATATAACAATAATTCCCTTGAACTTAATTACTTTGCGTTTTATTTACAGAAAACGCTCTATAGAAATACCTCCAATTACAGCTAATATATATGCTGCACTGCCCAAGGCAGCATGTGGGCCTCCTCAGGCCGCTCCAGTTAAGACCCTGTATTGGTCAGAGCCATGAGCCGGAAAGGTGCTTTATAAACAAAGGAAATTCAATATTATTATCATTATTGTAATTATAATTATTATCACTTTCAAATCTATTTTTCTTCTCGATACAAAAAGCATCAGAGCCTAACTGAAAGGTACTCCCACAAGAACTCAAACCTAAACTGACATTAACTTTTCTCCTGTGGTATTTGATATTCCTCCATAAAGTAAAAGGTTGATTTACTTGCGGTCTTTTGTCACACTTACAAAACAATGGTTTGGCTTTTCTCAGTCCTAACCGCACTGTTATTTCATCATTTCCAAAAATTACTTTCTGGTTCATTTTCTAATACAAAACACAAAACTGTTCCAATACTTCATTATCTCACACAATGTCACATACACCCTGCAGGCAACAGAGAGATGAACATTGCAGTGCTAGTTGTAGGTCATCATTGAGTCAGAGCTATTTCACCACAGCTACCGCTAAAACCTCAATCTCTGTAATATCACACAGCCTATCTCAAACCTTACTGTGGTATTGTACAGGATGTGGAAGAGCTAGCAACATCAGCTTCCCTACAAAGTTGACATTTTTCAAGCCTTTTGAGATCTCCATCCTACTGCACAGGGTGCCAGACCTGGACACTACTGGCAGATACTGAAAGAGAATTAGGCCAATTGAAATCTGAGAAAGCTGCATCGCATGTCCTACTGGGAGCGCAAGACCAACCACTACGTGAGGAGTTGGTCATAAACCTTGCTGGCCGTCAAGAGCCTCTACTGGCAACCAACTACCAACCATCGAAAGCTGGCCTAGTTGGACATGTGACTTGACATGACCGTCAACATGCAGAGCACTGTCGAAGGCAGTCGCAGAGAAGGGCAGCAGAGAAAGAGCTGGTCCGACAACATCAATCAATGGAATGACAGGACCATGCCTCATTTCCTATCCACAGCAGCCAAAAGGACAGCACACCTTGTTCTGCCTCAGTTACCCCCCCAGACTGCAGAAGCTGAGTGGATGATGATGATGATGATGATGATGATGAAACCTTATTGCAAACACTCATTGATTCTAAGCACGCACTAACACACAGCCACTCTCAGCTAGGAAAGTCGTAGAGACTGGTAGAAGCGGAGTCTTTGCTTGAAGACGATGAGCTAGCTTTGGAGGACAGTTTGTGTTTTTTACTTTTGCTGTAGCTAGTGCTGTGTTTGGAGGTGTTGGCTGGGCGCTTGTGAGAACTGGTGCCTGCACATCACAACACCGTAATCACTATACCGTGAGGTCCACCACCACATTGGTGTGCACATGAAGGGAACAACCAACCAAAGAGCCATTGCACAATTTGAATGCAATAAATTATGAATACATAGCGATCCACTTAAAAAAGCTGGAGAAATGAGAGACATTTGTTCATCAACATTACCGACACTGGTTGTGACGCCACTGATGATTGTAACAATACTCACTATTGTTGGTGGATGTGGAATCTGCAGGCGAGGAGTTGGACGAGGCTTCCCATTGTAGGGACTCTCTCAGGGACTGGGTCTCTGTGTCGTCGCAGGTGTCAATGTCTATGTGGACATCCTCTTCTGCTGTGGGTCGGCTGAAAACGTTTCCTTCACCGTTAAGGTTAGTTCTACACACTCAGGTGGAACTCATAAAATAAAACACCAGAATGAATAAATATTTTCGCAAATAAATTAACAAACCCTATTTTTGATATGTTAATACAACAACTAGCTAAAGCATAGCGATAAAGAAACAATTATGGAAAAGAGTTGTTCAACACAAGATTATTGTTTCAGTGTCCTCGTCTTAGTGCAAGATTCACTGACGTCCAGCTCTCATCATCAAGAGACCCAACAACATTCATGTTCAAATACTAATACAAAGTTTAGAGAGAAAACAATCCTGAAATCCAAAACTTGAAATGAAAGTGTGGTGCTCCATAGAGCGGACAGTAGGTGCTCTTGGAGTTCAAATGTGTACTACAACAACAATTGTTTGAACAATTGTACTGAAGATGACAAAATAGAAATATATTCAAATGCAATAAAAGGAAGAAGAAATGTCTCTTACTTTTGCCTAAGTAGATATTGTCGGACCTGCCGTCGCTGCTCATCAGTATGTTGTACACATTTGCCAGTTCGTGTACACATCTTCTTAGTGTGCTCTGATATCACCCCGCACGTCTGAAAAACAAACATTCTGACTTCAAATAACATTTCTTTGACTTCTTTCATGATTGAGCAACGATGCCTTCAATAATGGTATTAGATGCAGTTTATTTCCTTTCCAAGTTTTCTGTCCTCCTCCTGCTCATAGCAACTTACCTTTACACCGCACGTTTGATTGATGAAAGCCTGTTGTTTGTGTATGAAGGTTTGGGTGTGTCACAATAATAATAATAATATTAATACTCCATGTTATACAGGCCTTATTCCTAAATCAGACTCAAAGTGCAGCGATCTGTAACCAGCATACACGCTCACATGTTACAGACACTCCTAATACACAACAAAAACACATTCATCACTCAAACATGTTGTGCAAAGGGAACATCGCTATTAGAAGTCGGAAAGGAAATCCAATTTTTTATTTGTGAAATTTTATACTGACTGCATCCATTATTGAAAGGAGGGAGGAATCCGGTGTACCTCAATAGTGTACCTAAGTCCCATAAGTTCGCCCCTTGTGAGAATCGAACCCTCGCCCTTCGGCATAGGAAACCGGCAACTAATCCTCTGCACTACCAAGTCACCCCTTATAACATGCAAGTGTTAATGCTGTTGTTACACTCGTATGATGTTGGTGGTTTTCTATCAGTAGTTAATTCAGCCCCAATGCTAAAGTCCTGATAAAGTGTAACTCGGATTCGTTTATCCACGCAACCCGTTCAATCAGCAACAAGTCACAGAGTCGTCGTATGAAGTTTTCAAACTTTATTCAGCGTTCATCAACAACTGCATACAATCGCCTTTTCACTCCCCAATTCTCAACTATCAACCTTACAATACAAACTACTTTCAACTCTCCCTTATTTTGAAACAGTGCGGCACTTATATAGTCTCTACGTACTCCAGACCAATTTAGAACACGCCAGCGTGACGCACCACAACCAATCAAATGAAACTTCGTCATCACGGTCTTATGTCATACAACTTTCTTTACCGTCCAGCTATCTACATCCATCGCGAAACTTCGATCGATAGTAAACAACCAACTCCAGAAAATTCTCAAATAATATCGACTAACTAAAATTATCTACGTTATACAAAACTTTTTTTAAATAATAACGCAAACTCAAATCAAAGGTAAATACACTCTATTACTGCATGCGTTGCAAAATAAAACGTTCAGATCTATCGCGCTCGTACCACACGCGCAATCGCGCGAGTCTCAACGTAACAGCTGGTTACAGATCTCCGCACTCCCACTTAAAAATAAGGTGCATAAAGCATCCCGTATTAATGTTATTGTTGTTATTAGTGTTAAATCTGTTTCCTATACTAGTTGCCTCTTTCTTCTGACCTGTGGTTTTGATGCTGCAGGAGGTCTAGCATTACGTATCACTCACAGTGAGCAGTAGGGCTTTCCTGTCTTCGATGGTCATGCTTTCGTAGTTAGGGGTTGGTCCAGCAGCCTCTGGCACTGGCTCTACGCTCTCCTGTGACGACTGCTGCCCGTTGGTATGGGGTTGGCTGCTACTAGCGGCCACTCCTGTCATCAAAATCTGTTACACTTAACAGTGAGATGGGAAGAGAGGGGTGTGCAGGCAGCATATTTCAAAGGAGAGAGCTGGTGGCAAACTGAAAGAAGGGGTTATTTCCAGCTTCTTGGTCCATCCACAGATAAAGCGTTTGAGCCAATGAATACAAGTTGTCAGCATAGGAAGGCACAGAGGAATAAGAAAAGCGAAAGTAAACACACACATATTACAAATACTTTGGAGAATTTAAAAACACAACAACATGAATATACTTTACTGAATACAAATAAAATCAAAGATGACCCAAATTGAACAAAAAATGTAAACTTGACTGACGATCAGAGTTGATAAGTAAGAAAGCAGATTACATCACAAATAAGCAACAAAACATCAAACAGTTTTAAAACACAACATTAAAAATCCAAAGAAGATAAACACCAAAATGTAAGTTTTCAACTTTTGGATTAAATTAGTCTTCAGACACCACCAGAAAAAACAAAATACCATCTGAAGATCTGGAGACATTCACTGAATTTCTACAAGATGTTTTACAGATCAAATAACTGAAGAATAAAAAACAAGAATCTATTAAAACAAACAAACAAAAACGACCACTTTTGGATTTTTTTAACATTCCACATCATTGTTTATACTAGCAAACGCGCTTGGTCTCCACAAAAACTCCAGACGATGGACATGGCACAGTCCCAGTGGGGAGCATCACAACCAGATTGACTACATCATGATCAAGACACACTTCAGGTCAAGTACCAACATTGGCAGGACACGCACTTTTTCAGGAGTGCAGACATCGGAAGTGACCACGATCTCATGATGATGTCCTTTTGGCTCCACTTCAAGAGAGTAAACACAGCAAAGTGCACCAGACCGAAGTTCGACCTGGACAAACTGCAAGACCCGGAGGGGGTAGAAATATTCCAAGCCACAACTGGAGGGAAATTAGCGTCACTGCTCATTTTGGGAGCTGGTGAAGTAGATGTCAACACCATGACCACCACCTTCAACTCAGCTGTGACAGATGCCGCCACCGAGATCCTTGGCAAGCACCGTCCAAAGAAGAAACCGTGGATCACACCTGAATGGACCTGCGTGATAAATAAAGAGAGATAAAAAAGAAAAAGAACACCTCACATGGAGCTAATGCCTACTGAAAAATCAACAATGACACCCGAAAAGGCATGCGCACAGCAAAGGTGAACTGGATAGATGATTAATGCCAAGAAATAGAGAACCATCTGAACAAGAACAACAGCAAGGCCTACCAGATTGTGAAGTGGCTGACAGTGTTAAACAGCCCAAGGTCTCCACGATCCAAAGCCAGTCTGGCATATGCCTTACAGAAGAACATGAAGTCTTGCACAGATGGCCAGAGTACTGCTCTGACCTTTACAACCACACACCGAACAGAGATCCATCAGTTCTAGCATGTCCCCAGAACAGAGAAGAAGAAGAAATCTTCCTAATTCTCCAAGAAGAAGTTGAGGCAGCAGTGCAATCACTGAAGGGGAAATCAGCGGGAGTGGACAATATACCCGCAGAATTGCTTCAAGCAGGACAAAAAGCGATGACTGATGCTCTCACCATTATCTGCAACAAGATCTGGCAGACTGGAGAGCGGCCTACACCATGGACCCAGTCACTTGTCATCACTCTTCCCAAAAAGGGTAACCTTCCAGAGTGAGAAAATTATCGCACCATCAGCCTAATCAGCCATCCCAGCAAGGACCTCCTGAAAGTAATACTCAACAAGTTGAAACCCAAGCTGAACAAATCACAGCTGAAGAACAAGCCGGATTCAGGGCAGGACGAAGTACCACTGAACAGACTTTCAACCTCAGAATAATCTGACAGAAATAGAGGTGGGAGGACAACATTCGAGAATGGACTGGCTTGACACTGAGCGAAGCCATGAGGGCTGCTGATGCCAGAGAGAGATGGAGTACACTGGTTAAACGATCATCTGTGGTTCCCCACAACCTTCGAATTAAGGGATAGGATAGGAATATGGACGATTGTTTATTTCATCTCATTATCCAGCGAAGAAAACCATGGACCACAATAACAACAATGACAACACAACACACAATGTTATCTCTTTACCATTTCGGATGCGCCCTGCCTTCTTGTTACGCGGTGAGCCGGCACTCTTCTCTTTCTTCAGTCGCTTCACTGCAAACAGAAAACAGCACAACTATTAGGCCATGTACAATCGCAAAGAGATTAAACGCAATAATCTGGTGACTTCAGCACGAAACTCCAATTACCAAGAAAATATCTTACATAAAACAAAATTTAAAAAAAATAATGAACGGATTTACACCAATCTCAAAAAAGACCCAAATTGGCAATGGAAGAGTCCATTCCCTGTCACCTGAACTCAATAGAATTGAAAGATGACTGACCTTTCTTGTTCTCTGTGCCATAACTCCAGTCATTGTCGTTCTCATCATCTCCACCACTGTCATCGCTGTCTCTTTTGGTATTGTTAGCAATCCTGCAGAAAACACAGTGGACAAATGACAATGTTGTAAATGAATATGTTTGGATTTGTTCGTAATTTTGGTAGCTCATGTTGTACGTAACACTGAATACAAACACAGGCTTCGGATGAAAGTGTAAAACGAGGTCTAGTCTATGCACGCATGCATTCCATCACAGAGTCTTTACAGACCCTAACACTGGTGTCCTACACCGGCCAGTGCTTACTACACAAATACACTCAACAAGCACTAGGTCCCTTCTCCCCAGGTCCCTTCTCCCCAGGTCCCCCAGGAAGATGCTGTGAAACATCAGACAATGCTGTTAAGGCAGCAATTGTGCGGCTCAGACAGCTTCAGATAGATCGGCCAGCGTCTTGCACAGCTCTTCATCTTCACAAGCGCTATATCAAAACAGTAACAACCACCAAAAAGGAAAGAGTTACCGTGTGTGACCTTACCTGCGACTAGCGATGCGGGAGCTATTGCGACCCATGCCCATGCATTTTTCTAGGTGGGGGGCGAAGCGAGAGGCGGCCAGGTGACGATGACAGCTGGGACACACACACTCATAATTCTTCTTGGTAAATGGCGTCCCTAGAACGTCAACTCCAGGCCGGTCAATCAATGCTGCAAACACATCCAGATTTTTTTTTTATAACATGAATGAAAAGTATATACAATAATTTCCTTCTTCCAGTAATATGCCTGGTCAAGTTAACTCTTAGCGTCCTATAGCGCGGTAATGCGCGCCTCGCCCGTAATCCTGAAGCGCGGTAATGCGCGCCTCGTTAGTGCACCTTTTAGTCATGAAATCACAGGAAATAGGAACTCCAGTGCGTGAGAGAAGGTTTAGTCAACTTCCGGAAAGGTTCCCGTGTGTTTTCCGCTATCGTTTTCGCAAGCTTGACGTGGTTTTGTGTACTTTTTTAACGATTTTGTTTGAGGTCGCGAAATTCTCGGCCATGATGGCAGGGGATAGCTCCGACAGTAATAGTGAGTTTGGTAACCTTATTGATGAGCTTATTGCTGAAAGAGCACAAGGACTTGGTGTAGACAACCAGAGTGAGTTTTCTTGTCTGTGTTGATTGTCTGTGCACACATTCACATGCAATCCACACTGTCTTGTTGTTGTTTTATTAACATAGTCGATAAAATACCTGTAATTATGAATAAATTACAAGATTCCAACAGGTAAAAATAGTACTAAAGTCAAAATGGTTCTTTGGGTACATAGAATAACCATTTTGTAAACATATCCTAAAATAAGAAGTTAATGTGAAAATAAATAAATGTTTTGCAATTTTTTCAAATTCATAACCCAATTTATTGCAATAAACTTGAAATCCTTACAGTATATGACTTGGTGCCAAAAGGTGGTCTTAAAAAAAGGACATATGACTAAAAAATTAAAATGCATATATTTTTAACTTTTTAAGGCAGTTATGTAAGGTATAGTATGGGTGCATCTTTCTATGCCAGCAAAAGACAAATTTTATTTTTAGAATCCACAAAAATAATTTTTTCTTTTTTTTTTTTTTGCAAGGTGTCGCGTGTTATCCATTACAAGGTTTATGATAAAATAGTGCTATTTATAATTTTCCCTAACAAATTATTTTTATGTGTGACATTTAATAGCAGTCTACATAAGCATTTGCAGTTACTTTAATTTATTTTGCCCCCCAAAAATGTGTTAAAATGAAGTGCTTCTCTTGTAACATAACATCCGACACCAATCTCGACAATTTTTATTTTTATTTCTTTAAGGAAAGTTAAGAAATTAAACATATCATTGTGTTTTCAGGTTAAACATAACATAATGAGCATGTTGGATGTTCATAAAGAAAAGAAGATCATAAATTTATTTGTATAACAAGAAAAATATATTGGGTGTCGAATGTTAGCATTACAAGAGCTAGTTTCAAAATCATGTTCTGGTAGGTATTTTGAGGCTATGGATACATGGAGTGCTGTTTTTTTGTAGTTTGTATGTGTAATATTTGTTTTGATTATCACAATATTGTACTCAATTTAAGAAAACACATTTTGCTAGTGTTCTCAATGTTTATTTCAAATTTGTCATAACTAATCTTTTAAAAAAAAAAAAGGCAGCATTCAAAACAAGCACACATAGTATGAAGACAAAGTAAATTTAAATTTTGTATTCAGATGAATACTTTCTAAGTAACAAATTGTACAAAATGCAATAATTTGAATCAAGTGCACTAAATAATTTCCATGTAAGTAACATAGTTCTTTGTTTTTTGTTTGCATTGCACAGTTTAATTTTTACACAAATTAAGTTCAGGATCAATATAAAAAAGTAAAATTTATTTAAAATGGCAGCATACAAAACAAGCACACATAGTATGAAGACAAAGAGAATTTTCTTGGCTTTGTCGCTGTTGCGCTGTGCTCTTTCTCTGTCTTTCTTCCTCTGCTCTTCCAAGTGATTGGGGTCCATGGCAATCCTCTCTCTCCTCCTCATACATTTCTCAGCATTACTGAGCTTCTCTGGCATGTTGACTAGCTAAAACAAAAAACAACAAAAAATAATTAGTGTGACTTGATTTCTGGCATTTCTTTATCTAAAAGTTCATTTAGCAGGGGAAAAAAAACAGAAGAAAAATATTCATGACTTGATGTGGTAAGGTAAAAAGCTAGGAGTGGGGTAGGGGGGTATGAATAAAGGGAAGAAAAAAAAAGATGACTCAAAATCAATAATTTTAATGAGGGAAAAAATTGCAGGAATTAGGAAGAAACTGCTGAAAATTTTACAACCCCGTTTTACAAGTAGTCCAATTTTATAATGTAGGCAACAAAATAAACCACAAAAAAATAAACAAAATAAAATAGTAGGCTAGCCTAGAAAGATCTAGATAGGCCTACTTCATTACTTGTACAAGTTGCAGCAAGTTTATTCACAGATTGATTCATTATAAACATTCTGAAAAAGTAGATTGCCAGTTTCATGTAATAAACTTTAGTATAAAGGTAGGATCGACTTTAAAAAAATCGATATAGATTTGTCAACACAGCTTTATTAAAAATCTAGGGAAATTGACTATTAACTGCTAATTGTTTAAATTAAATTATGATTTTTATGATGATATTGTTGTGTTCATTTGCACGATTTTATCTTCACAAGTTCAACAAGTCGAACGTTAGAGTGACAATGCATAGCATTTTTGTTCAATAACATTCGACACCTTCACTACGAGAAAAACAAATTATTCTCTCTGGCTGTGGAAAACAAATATAGGCCTACTGAACAAAAACTTCAAACGATGCTAAGACAAGATAGCAAGTATTCACTTACATAACAAGTAAATACTAACGTCCATTAGAAGAAATTATTCAACAGCCCAGAATATTCTAGGTCGATCGTTATGTTACAAGAACAACGCTACTTGAAACAAACAATAGTTTAAAGGCTCTGCAATAAAATATCGCGCGTGTTTAGTTTAAAATGGAACAAAAGCACATCGGTATAACAATGATAATGTATTTCCCACTAAAATGTAAGAGTTTAAACAATAATTATGCATCACTCACCTTAAAAACGGCTGGTTTTGGAGTCGAACGTCATATTCCGCTAAAAAGGGGTCGAATGTTAGAAACACTCCGAACCATTACAAGAAAACTTAAAAACACCGCATGCGTTTTAGCGACGTACATTTCAACAAGACCGGAAGTAAACATTGTCACGTGGCATAAAATAAAACGTCAGAACACGAAAAAAAGCGTTTAATTTTTACAAAAGGCCAACTTTAAGACTAAAAATTAACCCCGGAGTCGAACGTGAGAAATTATATGCAAAATTAAATGTTTAACATCAGTTAAGATAAAAATTGTTTTTATTGCTTTCGTCTCTACGCGTTTTTTTCTCCGAGTCCAACTTTACAATTTCCGGCATTTTCATCGACAACAACAAAACGCCGCTATCGATAATCGATCAAAACGCGCATTACAAGGTACATAACGTTCGACTCTTCAAATGTTATGCAGCCTAATAAAGCATAAAACAATAAAAATATGCTATTTTTTAATTTCGATTACATAGTTAACAATTCTTAGAGCAAAAATAAAACTAATGAGACAATCAACATCGCTTGCTTTAATAATTATTTTCACTCCTTTCATAGCAAGTTGCAAAGTGTCCAAACTAGCGGGAACCATTTTCTGGAAGATTTAATATTAAACAAATTATATCTCCCAATTTAAACAAACTTAAGACTTTTAAACTGTTCACGGTGTCTCTTCATTTATTATACAATATCATGCTTAAAGAATCTTAAATATAATATTAATATTTTGGTTTTAAAAGAAGCATACAAAAAGGTCACTGTGATAAGGCTGACCTTTAGGCACCGAGTCATATAGGCGCAAATGTACAGAAAACCTTATAGGACGCTAAGAGTTAATAATATATTAGGTGGTGGCAAACATGCCAAGTCTCTGTGCCCACAACTATATCCGCTTTGATGCTCTCCAGTAGGTTTGCCAGCTCAGTGTTTTTCCGATGACTGACTGGAAGCTGAGGATGAGGAGTGTCAATGGCCTGTTGCGTTGCTTGTCCCTCTGGCTGGCTCTCACTGGCATAGAGGAGTAAAGAGGTTTGAAATCTGGGGGGACAGAAATGTCTCAAAACTATTGCGAAGCAGTTAACTCCAAAAAGATGTAGTTTGGGGCGTAGCACTGAGTATAGTGCCAGGATATTTCAGCGTAGCTAAGGTCTGAATAAGCAGCCTATGTTCTGACAGGTGGCATGATACCATCATGCGCATGATTCACACCCCACTCCTGGAACTGATGCACAGGCAAATCATTCCTCTTTCACTCTTTCTCTGAAAATGTGTTCCTCTAAGTAAAATGAATGCATACCGTATTCCTTTTCATCTTCAGGGTCCATGAACTCCAGCATGAAGGCGCCAGTCCTGCAGGCTCTGTGGATCTCAAAACACAGTCCTAGCGACACTTCATCAATCAGCTCTTCCATCACACTGTCCAGCACGGCCTGCAACACAAACGGTTGCGCTCTTTTTTTAAATTTAACTTTCTGTGCAGATCCACAAATCTCTTGTGTCAAAACAACAAAACCAAAACAAAACCCGGGGTCAAAGCCCATATCACTCACAATATTTAAGTTTTTAACATCAAAATGAGTGCCCCCCACCTCCTCTCCCATTCCCCTCAAATAAAAAAAATGAAACGATGGCATAAAAATGCAAAATAATACCAACTTTGATCTTTCTATGCTCTTGACATTGAGATGACAATGACCTCCGGCTCCAAAAATAAATGTACTATCAAATAAGTACAGCAAAAGTTGTATTATGCCAAAAAACAGTGACCTTGGGATGACCTTGACCTTCAGTAACCTTGATCTGTGATCAAATAACTCAATATTGTTGCACACTAAGATTAAATTAACAGCCATTCTACTGTATAATGATGTATTTTATATGTTTTTGTGAGGCCTAAAATAACTTTGACCTTCAAGGTCAACGCCAAAACAGAACATATATGAAAGATCAATCTATCATCTTTAAATACAAGTTTGGACTTTATATCTCTCATAGTTTATTTAGGGTCAAGGTCACTTCAAAGTACCTATACAAACTGACTTAAGACAGCTCCAGTGACCTTCACCTTGGAATGAGGTTGACAAAATTTGCACAGTATATACTTATCCTGCATCATAATGAAATCATAAGTTCAATATTAATAACCTAGTAGAAATACAAATTGAAATGTTGTGGAAAATTGATGACTCTGTGACTTTAACATTGAAGTGAAGTCAATCATTCACTGATCATAGATGAGGTCTCATGGGTGTACACCATCTCACCACATTTGGGTATAATATTTGAAATAGGTTCTGAGTACTTGGCCACTTTAAAGTTTTTGCACAAACGGCAGACGGTGGACAGACAGACGGAAATACATTTTTCGATATCATTTTTGGACTATTTCGGATTAATCTTGCAAAGATTTACAAAAAATCTTAATTTTGGAGGGAGGGGTGGGATGGGGGAGGAGGGGTGGTGGAGTTAGTACACAGACACACATTGCTATATGCCAGTCAAAAACACTCCCAAATAAAAACTTTGCACATCCAGTAATGACATTACTGAATGAAGAAAAGGGATGAGGAAGCACCAGTGAAGTGCATTCAGTTTAGCCTTGGTGAGTTGCTGCAAACACTAGGTCAGTAGATGAATAGATCAGAATCTGATATGTACTGAAATGATTTTCAGTTTAACTTTAATTTACCGGAATAACCACAAAACTAACCGGATAATTTAATGTCGTATAGAAACAGGGACATAAAATAGCTGCGAAGCTTAACATAGTCCCTTGAACTGAACTGAACTGTACTTTGTACGATTACGTGATTTACACAGTCACAGAGGAAAAACTCTTCAAAAAGAAACAAAAATACCGTCCACAAGTTTAGTTTAACAACAGTAACCCCGCTCTAACAAATAGTTCTGGCCTAAAGAAATGCAAGCTAAACAAATTAACCAAAATTATCAAGCCCACAAGATAACAACAACAAAAATGAAAGAAAAGATGGTCATAATCTTACTGATCTACTAAATCAAAAGTGCAAGCCAGCGATAAGTGGTAACTCGATCATAAAAACGGGTGTCGACTGGACCATTTTATGAAAGGGAAAAGTCACGGTCGAAAGCGATTTTATGACTGCAACTCGAGTGCTACTGTTACCTGTAAGTCTGGTTCACTTTCCATTGCAGAATGATCGGCTTCCACCATCGTTTACTGCAAAATCCCCCCCTCTCCCGTCTTGACTGATCGTGCTAATTCAGCAAACGGAAATTGACCAAAATTTGCGCGAAACATATGCGCGTGGTTCTTAGTTATAAGAGTTACTTCCCGTAGACCACTCTTGCCACCCCACCCCACCTCCACACTCCTTTCCATCCCACCCCACCATTCTCCGCCATCCCTACTACAACAACCTTAACACCACCCACCACCTGCGTCATCATCATCATCGTCATCATCATGATCATCATCATCATGTTGACTTGTTATGCCCACAACTCCATGCTGGGGCAGCATGCTTTGGGGAAAAAAAATCATCATCATCATCATCATCATCATCATCATCATCATCATCATCATCATCATCATCATCATCATCATCATCATCACCATCATCCTCATCATTCTCATCATTACCACTATGATCATCAAACCACCACATCCATCACTCGTTTTTTTTTTTAAATGTATATAATGTTTAAAAAAAAAAATTATAGTATACTTTTCTAAATATTTAAAAAGCCGTTTCGAATGCATGTAACAATAATAACACCACGTAGAGCGATCCCAATAAAAACAGGATTAAATCACATGCAAAGTTGAACCATGAAAAATTATATAGTTAAGATACATTGTTATTGTGTGGTTAGTGATGTCAATACATCAGTTACATAGGACAATGAGCGTTATGCATGTACACTGTTAATGAGCATAATGCATTTTGTGCTACAAGTGTGTCCATGACCCCACCTCTCCCCGGTACTTGAGAGACATTGTCCCTACCCACAAACCCTCAAGGCGCCTTCGCTCCTCTTCCCAGTTTATGTTGTCCGTTCCAAGTGTGGATGGTCACAGGAAGAGGCGCTTGGGTCACCGCTCCTTCTCCCACTGTGGCCCAGCATTGTGGAACACTCTCCCCCAGGACTTGAGAGTCGTAGAGACACTGGATTCTTTCAAGAGGCGTCTGAAGACGTATCTTTTCTGACTATTTTTGAGTGTATACATAGAGAAGTTCTTCTTTTTTTTTCACCCTTTTTCCCCAACCCCCTGCGCCCTGAGCATGCTGCCAGCATGGCTATGTGCGCCATTCAAGTGGACATCATCATGCATGTACACTGTTCACTATATTATTTGGAATATTAGTGATTGCTACTATATTATTCTTGTTATATTATTACTATGATTATTATTATTATTATTGTATGTGCGAATTGTAATTCTCATAATTAATGTTTTTGTTATTTTTGTGTGTGCACAGTGATGATCGAAAATATCTTTGCGCAGGTGTTTACTGCTGCGCATTTATTAAAGCAAATGGCGTACTGTAGATAAGATAGGTGAATTTCTAATATGTTTGAAAATACATTAAATTCAGAGAGAGAAAGAGAGAGAGAGAGAGAGAGAGAGAGAGAGAGAGAGAGAGAGAGAGGGATGGGAAGAGAGAGAGAGAGAAAGAAAGAAAGAAGCAGAAGACAATATACAGCGAAAGAGAGGCAGACAGATCAACAGACAGACCATTGAACAAACATCAAAGATCAGACAAAACAGAAACTCAGAAGCTTTGTAAAATGACTGATTTTTATTCAACTCAGTGAAAATGAATACGTCTGCAATGACAGAAATGTCAACATCAGAACCAAACCAATGCTCCAAAGACTAGAGAGAACGGATATGAAGATTGTCAACTCAAAACTTTGCCTAACTCTACACAATCACTGGATTAGTATCAGTGACAAGAACAAAGCCAAAAACAGGGATAATAATTGCACAGAATTCATGACTGGAAGAGAAAAGGTTAAGAGCCACGTACGTACGAAATGACAACATGCATAAAAATGACTTGATATGAAAAAGGTTGGACAAAAGTTACACTCCAAACAGACTATCAGCGCCTCAAGGTTTACACCCTGAAGTATTGAGGGTGTAACCCTATACAAGCCCTGATACTCTGTACGTAACAGGCTGACAAATATCTTCAATCTAGCATTATTACAATTACATTTCAGCCATCAAAATCTGAGGTGTGGAGACATTTCTGTAAAAACAAATTGATTAGACCGCATCACTACCAACAATAAAACTGAACTGACTTTGGTTAGAATAAGCCCTTTTAAGCTGACAGTGCACTATTTAAAAGTGTTCATTTACATTTTGGGTTACATCAAAACTGTGTTTGTTCCTGTCAAACGTATACCATTTCAAAAATGGGTATCAACTCATAAAAATATATTTGAGTGTAACTGTAAGATTTTATTTGTGAATCTAAATTCCTTTAAAATATAACATTTCTCTCAAGATAAATATTACAAAGTTGACTAAATATATTATTAAAATATTATTATTAAAATTATATTTTTATTATCTTCATTAACCTAAACCTATTAAGTATTTACATAAGTATTTAAATGTTTATGTTTTCTTCTGAATCTAAAATTTCCTTAAAGCACATAAAAATGTATTTAGTATCTTCTAAAAATGTCACCAAAAACGCTTTTTACAGTTTAGGACAAAACCAACACAGAAAAGAAAAAATCGACATTTGAAACATTTCTCTGCACCTTTGAACTGACGTTTAATTTTTATTGCACAGGTGAAGGAGACTAGATATTTTTGTATCAACACCGCAGTTTATGTAAAACAAAACGTTTTGACAGACAACATCATTGAGGTCTGTCAACATCATTTATTCAAAATGTCCACTATTATTGCTTAGTCCCGAAATTATTGCTCGTTTTACAAAGTCACTTTCCAAAGAAACATTAAATCGGACAAGACATTTTATTTTGAAAACAACTGGACGTGCTGTCCAAATAAACTGTTGTTTCTCTACAGAAAAGAAGACGGTTTGACATCTTTTGATTCAACAAGATATAACTTCGTCAACTTCTCAAATAGAAAAAGATATAATGTGGTGAAAACTATGATTGATAAATCACTCACACACACACCCAAAAAATGTGGTTGATTGGAATGGCAGAAAGAAAGAAAGACAAATAGCAAAATACAAAGCATTAAATCCAAAGATTTTCAGCTACACAAAGTCTTAATGTGGCTGAAAGTACTTGGCAAAACTGACATATATAGCTGAATCTTCAATAGTACTCACCACAGGCGCAAATACATACAACATCCACAGGCATACGACAGAACAAACAACAGTCTCGGAGTCTAGATTTACACTCAAGGTTTGATACCGTGCGCTACAAAAAGCACAAATTAACTTTGAACACACACAAAAATGGTAGCAACAAAAGTGGATTTTGTTTTTGTCATGGACACAAACACAACAGTCATTCTGGAATGTTGATGTGGAGAGTAAGAAAATACAGCGCAATAAAACCTTTCCTCTTTGTCGTTATACATCTGAACACGTCACAAACAGTAAATCAACACATCATGAAAAACAAGCAAAATCACATTAAAAATACACACGACAGTTCAAAGGATAGTGTTGTATCAACAATAATGGAGGGTCAGAGACAGAGACTGAACTGTTCTTTTCTTTTCAAAAATCTAGTTTTAGACTCAACAATCTATTTTTAGACATAGTTTTGATACTGAATATGTTCACCAATAGTGTTTCTCTCCATGCTAATTGTCAATAATTTTATAACAAAGCAATAGTTGAACAATGCTGACCGATTACAGAACATCTGTAAACTGCATTGCTGACTTCAACTGACTGGTAGTGTGTTTAATATAAACATTGTGTCACGTAACCTGAAAGATTGATAGTGCAAAACAGACTGCACTGAGACAGGTTCCTTTGTTGTTATTGATGAGGACATCATTGTTATTATCATGTACCCTTTTAATGGGAAAGGAAGTTTAATCATGCCAAATAAGAAGGAATGGAGTAGTGGAGAAAATTATTGAAGGAATTTATGGTAATAAAAAGAAAAAAGAAAGAAAAAAAGAAGACGTTTACAACGAAAATCATAGGCAAAATTCAAAATATACATACTGTAGAAAAACCATAAAGGACAAAAATCTCAGTTACATGTACTCATTGACTAGAGTAGCACTCATCTTGCGAACACCCCTAGTATAGTATTGGATAATATTGCAAAAAGTAGTTCAAACAAAGAATGGCGTCACAAGCACAACATATACTGCAGACCAACGTACATATATACACTAACCAATCTCGCTTTTTTTTTTAAAAACTAAATATAAACACGCACGCATTTGAGAAATAAAATCTACTACTATCAGACCAAAAGAATGACATTTTCTACTATAGCTTTTAAAAAATCTGTCACCAAAGTGTGTAAAGCCATTTCCTTGTACAACAGCTGCAGCCACTGAAACAGCTGAACAAATCCTATATATTTCTCACTGCACATGTACACAGCACAACACATAACAGTCAAGGCCCAAAAAAAAATTTGATAATAAAAAGATTACATTAGCAAATCTGTATACAAAACATGGACGAGAAATTGCTCATATTGAATACAAGCAGACAAAACACGTGACGAAACAGAGACACAAGCTTATATTGTAAAAAGCCAATCAACAACACAAATATTTACAAAATATTACTGGATTTTTTTAGATACAGCGGAGTAAATGTATAGTAACTGTGGAATACATGTTGATTGGTCCCATGTAACCAGCAAGTATAATAGAGAATGTACGTACCTTCTCCTAAACATTTTAGCACTTACATTTTTCTTTACAATCTGAGCAAATGTTTCAAAAAGGGCCGTGGCGCCCAAACAAAAATGACAATACACAACACAGGAAAATGCATTTCATTTGAAAATAAAAATCATCTTTTCAAAGGTTCCCCTCCCATCACCCCTACTTTCCTCCAGCCCTGCCTCCTCCCCCACACACTCCAAAAAAAAATCAACCATATACAGAAACAGTATGTACCTGTGCTGTAAAACTTGGTACAGTATTTTAAATAAATGTACAACCTAACAGTATAGAGAGCCTAAAAGAGAAACTTCTCAATGCCATTGTGTTAAGATTAAATGCAAACCAAAGAAAAGGTTTCCAAGTGAATAAGAAAATAAAATACACAACAACAAAAATCAACCCCCCAAAAAAGAAGTTTAAAAAAATGGTGTGAGCAGATGATTTAGATAATAATGTTAATCCATAGTCTTCCAAGCTACGGGAAACATTTGAATACAATAAGCTACAGGAAGCATTTGAATACAATGTTCACTACCGTAACAGAGCAAAAGACTGTCCCTTTGAAAACTGATTTTCCACCCACTGTAAATGTGCTTCTGTCAGTTCAAGCAACATAAAGCACACAATGTCCAACAACAGCATCATATACAAACCATAAAACCACCCCCTCTTACTGCACCAAACAGCCAACAGTCAGACCAACAACATCAAGTTCATTTAACAAAAACATCATGTTAACAGCCCATGTAATGGCAACATTACGTTATCAGTCCATGTAATGATATCGTTAACAGTTCATGTAATGGCAACATCATGTTATTAATCCATGTAATGGCAACATCATGTTAACAGTTCATGTAATGACATCATCATGTTAACAGTTCATGTAATGACACCATCATGTTAACAGTTCATGTAATGACAACATGTTAACACTGATGTTGGCTAGCTTTTTTGTGCAGTAGGAGGCCATGGTCAAGGTCATTTAATGACAAAAAGGTCACATTAACATCTGGAAAATCTTCAAGGTCATTGGAGAGAAAGGTGATCTGATAACAACGTGCAGAGAACCCTGATTTCTTTTCATGAAACAAGATTGCAAAGGGTCAGGCACTTTGATAAGATAAAAGACGTAATCAGTAATCAATCAAACGTAACCAAGCAATATAATCAAAATGGCATGTAAATCTCTAAGACACCGTTTACCATAAAAATTGGTTACCATAGAAAATGGCAGAAAGTACAACACGTAAGATCAGTGACTATTGACTACAGCAGTCAAAGCTATGTACAGCTGATATTTCATAACAACAGAATTGACAGCAATTCTCTCCGCTACAATGTTTGTACACAATTTTGATTAACGCTCAGAGAGATAAAACCGCCAAATTGGACACCAATTGTTTAAAAGTCTGTACCCTAATGAACTGTCATACTGTTGCTAAGTAACTTCCATTCTGCGATGGTTGCTAAGTAACTTCCATTCTGCGATGTTTGCTAAGTAACTTCAACCGTGAGATTGTTGCTAGGTAACTTCAATTATGCAATGGTTGCTTACTTTTAGTACATGAAAGTGTTGTCATAAAAATCAAATAAACTTGCTTTAAAACCATACCTTCAGCTAAATATGCCAATAATACTGAATTTATTTTCCCTGAAGTAAAACAAAAAATAAATAAACCCCCACAGTTATCTAACTCAGATTTGCAGTACAAATCTAACTTCCATGACAGAATACTGCTGTACGAATTACATTGGAAGGACTGTTTAATTGTAGTATTGAAATATCCGACTATACAATAATACTGCATAATGCAAATGCTTTAACTTGACAGCAGAATCAAAATGTTCATTTACAATGACAATGTACAAACTAAATTATGTATTACATGCAAATAATGCGAGTATACTATTCCAATATCAAAAACATCCAACACACTCTTATACCAGTTCACCAGATTCACAATGCTGCAGCCAAGTATGTCAAAAATAAAATGCATGATTGGTTTTGGATTTAAAAACAATACTGTCCGGTTTTTTGATGGAGGATTTTGGTTGGTAATGCTGTCAACAACTAAGCCAAATGGGCGATTTTACAAAAGAAAAAGCTCAGCAACAACAATAATGACGCTCTCACCTTTGGCACCGTTACAAAAAACGTTTTTGGTATGTTAAAAATCGCAAACGGTAATACCGTTGTGGGAAAAAGACCCAACATGTAAAACATGCTGTGGCTATAATAATAATACCATTGTAGTCCATCTGCTGTTTCAACATTTGGCCATCAGCATCCATGAAGAACAAAAATTCTGAGAAAAAAAACACCAGGAATTAAATGCAACAAGAATTTGATTTTGGAAGTTGGCATCAGCGGAAATACAAAATAAAATGTTAACAACATACCGCCAATAAAATCACTGAAGTGAATGGTCATACACTTTCAAAACAATGAACCTCAAATCTTATTTCAAATGAAAAGGTTCAAAAATTCCATAGCTTAAATTTTAACACATTTAACTGGCTAATATTTAAACTACGAAAGGAAAATAACATTTTGATTTCTCCAACAAGGTTTTAGTTCCAGGAATTGTTAGAAACATATTTTATTACTGTTGTACTTTTAGAAAAGTTCATGGATTACACTGTATATCTGTATATATGTGAGAAAAGAACACTGATATCAGACAAGAAATCTAAAATGAGTTCTCAAATGAATCATTATTATATACAAATAGCACTTATGTATAAGATATTATGTACATTTGATCAAGAAATTTGACTACACACTACTTATATCAATAAATATGGCTACTCTATGCTATGGACTACTCTTTGCTCTACTGATTTGGGAAGACATTGATTTTGAAGTTTTGGTTTGCAAACCCCAAACTTTTAGTGTCGTATGTACAAGTTGACGCAGCAAACACAACATTAAGCATAGTTTATATGTGACATTTCATGTGCAAATACACTGATAAGCAAAATACTTTGTGACCAACTTTCTTTAAATGACGAAGAACAATTACGCTCATCTAAGCCTGTACGCTCAAGACGCTTTCCTGCGCCCATCTCCCGTTCCATTTTGTCAAACAACTTGTAATGGTGTCTCTTCAATGTCGCAACGTCTGTACTGCTTTCTTCCAACCACTTTCACTCTCCCTCTCTCATCTCATTCATTTGCTCTCTCATTCCATCACTATTAATCACCACGCTATCTTATACTCATCCTTAGATCAACACTATAAAGCAAGCTCTAACGCACTCACACATCCACACGCATCAACTGGAAGACTGACGGTCATCAGGGAATATTTCGAGGACACAGCAGAACTGTAGTCCAAATCCCGATGCCTCAATAATACTGCTCGGTAAAGATGACTTTGATTTTTGTTTGTCCAACGACAACAACAACATCAACAAACCACAACACAGACAAAAGTGCAAAAACACAGGAGCTTCATGCTGCTTTATCACAACACTTATCCAACCCTAAGCATCAGTACTGTGTGCACAGATAGGATCCTGTGGTTTCACATTTGAATAAACTGTAACACTTTAAAAATTAGTTTTAGTGATCTAGAAACCTAATAAATAAAGCTTGAAATGTTACGTTCAAAAAATCTGTATTACCATTTACTCCAATAATAAAACTGACAAGCAGGGGGAGGGGTAGGGGCAGATTAAGGCGGTGGGGTGGATCGGTTGGGATGGTGGGCGTTATAAATAAGATCTCCCTCTACTTTCTCCTTTTCAATCTATATTTTAACCGATACTTACTAGTTTATAGCCCACATTTTACTGTTAAAATGTCCAAGTGGACCAAATCTTTGCAGACAAAATACCATGGATAGGGCCGAACAAAAAGTTAGCAAACATTAAGCCTGGAATGTTTTGCACCAGAAAAAAAACGTGACAACATTAAACATTTTTTACCAGCAACACACTTTACAATTATATACTTTTTCATTGCACCCTATTTCAGATAACTGCGAGAGGACAATTTAGTAAATTATTAGTTGTTTTTGTTTTTTAAGAAACAGCACTAAAAATGGAGCATGACTTATAAATGAGTATACCAACAAATGACTAGCCAATGTGAAATATTAAGAATGAACAAGATAATTGTATTCAGGAATGGTGCATACAAAGCCGACAAGTGGTTAGAATGTAGCTGATGAATATCAGCCTCACTACTGAAGAAAATTAAAAAAAATTAAAATGAAGTTAGACATAGATATTTTGCCATAATATCCATATTACATCAGCGTTGTGGCCAAATGGTCTAAGGCAGGACTAACTTGCCTTGTCCACAGGCCAGAAACTAATGGCACCTGACAGGTGTGGGATCGATCCAGCATCTGACGTTATGTTTCTCCAAATATTATTTACTTTCGACTCGAGCAACGTCTCAGGGGTTTTCTACGGGTACTCCAGTTTGCTCCTCCAGCAAAATTTCAAAAACACAACTAATATTAGGTAGATTGGGTTTGGGCATGCCATAGGCTGCGACTACGCCTTCCCCACGGGAGGTGGCCCCGAATTTCCCAATGAATATGGACAATAAAAGCGTTACAAAAAATAAAACAATTAAATAAAATAAGAGAGAGAAAGAAAAGGACAATATGCAGAAAGAGCCTAAAACATTGCACAATCTACAAGCAGAAGAAAAGACTAGATAAAATATAGAACACAATGATCAGCCACAACCAACCCTAATGTGTGCACAAGAAAGCCTACCGTAATACTAAATCAATGCCAAGACCATAAGAAAATAGTTTCAACACCAACAGACTGTACAAAGATAGAAAGCCCAGCTCAATGGTTTGCAATCACTGCAGCCAACCAGACTCAGGAAAGAAAAGTTTAAATATTGAGTAATTGCAAATGAAGATTGTCCTACACCACACCACGCTAGATAGAAACATATAGAGCAGCCTCATTATTGAATAGCAGCCTCATTATTGAAGAGCAGCTTCATTATTGAAGAGTTGCCTCATTATTGAAGAGCAGCCTCATAACCAAAAACAGTTTTACAACTTGTGCCACCTACCAACAATGACAGACTATGGAGTTCGACAGTGCAAGCTACTGAATGGCAAAGAGAATAGAATGTGTATGAACAGCAAAAGCAAAGAAATGCTGATTGACCATACAAGACCGAGCAGATATTATTACATGAGAAGAAATGATTAGTGGATAGTTGGACACACCGTTAAACAACTAGTGTGTGAGATGGCAACAGCAAAACAGGCCAATAGAATACAGTATTATAGGTTAAAGTGTAGCAACAGCCACTTACTGCATAACATTGATTGTAGCACAATATATACACTAAAGCAACCGTGAAGCAAAGAAGCTACATCAGGATGTGTACCAACATCAAGGAAAAACTAAAAGTTTCTGGACATTATCAAAGGCTGCAACAGATCATTGACTGGTTAGTTCATCATTTTTTAAAGGGTCCAGCGGACTACAAGGAGCAGAGATTATAGATTAAAAGCAACTATATTGAGGCAGAATATAAGCTGCGTTGACACATCAAAGCAAAACTACTACTGATCTGCCGTGAAAGACTACAGAACATGAAGGAAACAGCCAACACCAGTCAATCTACATGTAAAAGAGGTGACAGAGTGGGACGACGATAATATCTTTGGCATGCCTAGCTCAATGTGCTGTGTGACAATTTGGCACAAACCCAGCAAAAACAACATTTGGCACAGCGTGAGTGAGTGAGCGAGTATTTTACACAGGTGATGGAACTAATTAGTGATGATTATATACAGAGTAAACTGTGACACAACCAACTATTACACAACCAGTTAAGTACCCTTTGGCACGAGCGAGCTGAGTATTTTGCAGGTACCGAGCTATCTGACCTAATACTGCACAAACGAGTTACACAACTAAACTATTTACACACGCGTAGATTTGGCACAGTCGCCTCAATACTGAACTTTTAGGACACAAGCACTCATAGCAAGTACACGCATCCCTATGGAGTGCATGCAAACTAAAAAAGTGCATGCCAATCCAGGGTGCATGTAAACCCGAATGGTGCATGTGTACTGAAAGAGTACAAGTACGCCTATAATCAGTGACATCTATGTACAAATGTAAGAAAGTGTTTTGTAATTATTTATATACAAGCTGTACAATATAAGTTGGCACATAGGGAATCAAAAGCCTAAACCACTGCTCACAACACCACAGTTTTAGCCACTGAATACTGCTACGCCATCATCTTACAACTCAAAACCTTTTTCTATATTTTATAAATACAATCATAAAATAAGTTTTAATGATGAAAGGACTTGGATCCCTTCAAAACTTTTAAATCAAAATAATATTTTAAACCATTCCAACAAATCACTGCCCTCTTATTTTATTTATTTTGTTATTTTGTGCTTTTCACTGTGATTAAGCTGCAGCCCCAGAAAAATAAAATTTGTAATAAAAAAACGTAAAAATGTGGTGTCGCTGGCAAGCGGTAAGTAGGCCATTTGGCACATGGAAATTCAAACTCGAGGAACACTGGAAATGGTGAATTATGTACAACCTGCCTTCAACACAACACAGCAGGCTTTTTACACCCTCGCTTCTCAAATGCTGACAGTCTCCGTCAAACAGGACTGAGGGCAAATCAGACAGAGAGAGGTTAGAATGATGTGGAGTATTGGCAGTGTGTTTTAACAGTATCATGGAAGCGGAATGGAACAGTTTGAAAGAACGGATAACAAAATTACTTGGGAAGAAAATGGTCATATAATAATTACAACAGCAACACAGAAGTAAAACATAAACTACTATTAATAATAATAATAATAATAATAATAATAATAATAATAATAATAATAATAATAATAATAATAATTATAAATCAAATTTAAAACCTTTAAACATTAAGATATTAAAAAACAATACTTAGTTATTTTCATGTTAAACAGCAATACTGATTTGGTATTAGAACAACTATGGGCTTGTTTAGTTATAAATTGATGAAAAGTAGGAATATTATGGGATGTAAAAAAAAATAAAGCGGGTACATTGGCACTGTTGTGTTAATTGCTTTGTAGTTAGGACAAGGATTTGGTTTTACTGGATAGCAATATTTGCTGGATTTCTAAAATAAATACAAAGAAAATTGGCACTAAAGAGAGTATTGGATTGGTACTAGTAAAACTACAGAAAAATAATTGTACAAACTTTTAAAATTAGGGATTCAGTAGTGCTGGATTTCGAAATAATACTGAAGCGGTGCAACCATGTGGGAAGAAGTGATTTATGTACATTTGTTGGCACAAGTGCGGTAGAGCTAGGTTCCAGTGTTAGTGAAACACAAAAGAAGCAATTAAAACAACTTCAAACACAATTTGGCACTGGCAAAATTTGTTGACAAAGAGTATCATTGGAGTCTGGTAGATATCTAATCTACAAGATAATACTGACTATAAAAAGTGTGATGGTAATAAAAGTGTGTGAAAAAAATGTTTGTTTGGGGAGGTAGGGGAGAAGAGGGGTTGGGAACGTTGATTAAACTTTTGCTACTTAGTTTATATAATACTGATTACAAATAACCAATTTTGTCTTTGGTATGTTCTTCTAGGCAAAGTTTTTTTGTTTTTGTTTTTAAACTCTTGCTTCAAGAAATTCATACACTAACTTGTCAGAAGGAAATCATTGAACAGAGGATCAAAAGAAACTAATAATAATCTAACCTGAAAAATCAAATTGAAAACAAGATTAAATCACCATTTTAAAAGTGTATGACCATTCACACCTTATAGAAAAATAGCACAAATACTGGAAAAGTCCGTCAGCATCTCGTACAAATCTAACATTTCAAAACAACAATGCAAATCCCCAGCTAACAAAATATCGCCAAAAAGTATCTAATGCCGCTGGAAATGCTGTATAAAAAAATAATTAACAACAACAAAGAGATTCACTTTGTCTGAAACACATGTCACCAACAAAACAAAATGGCAGAAATGCTTTTGTCAGAACAATGTTACAAACTTTCATTGGATTTGGTCTTATAACAAAGTCAATTTTGTTTGCAAAGTAATAGAAAATAAACACTAAATATTTGGGAATGTTAAAAGGAAAACAGTAAAAAAAAAACAGTTTTAACAATTGTTAACTATCCAACAAAGTAATGCTACTTTAACAACATTGTGTTATATAAGATTAAAATAAAAATTTTGTAAACTCTGGATTGGTTTTGCTGGTTGGGTCTGTTTAGTAAAAAATTTGGGTTCTGTTTTTAAAAGAGACAACAATAAACAACAAATAATATCAAAATGGCAAAAAAAAAAAGTATTTGTACGGCAAGCTGCCATGCCTCAGTATAAAGGAATGAGTCAAGGTCAATGCTGAGTATTCTTCTACAACAGTTCACTAAACACGAGCAGCGCCACTAGCAAGGTTCAAATCCCCAGCAGCTAGAACAGCTTCTCTGTGATATCCAGCAGTTTTCACAATTTGTGTCTAATTGCTGATGATCCATGAGAGGGAAAAAAAAAAAAACCATGGTGAGCGAGTATACCAATTGAGATGGCTGCATGCTCCGAAAGTCCAAACAATATCAACACAGTCGCAATGCAAAGAAACGTTCACGCAAAATTTGTAAAACAAATATTTCATGGTCCCTGAAATAAAAATTATTGGAGCAGATTTCAAATTGGTCCGACTAGCTTAATATGTACAGACAGAAAAAAAAAGAAAAAATAATAATAATAACAATGGAACTGTGCTTAAAATATTCCACAAACAAAATGACAGCACAGGAATAGATGTTTCTCTAGGTCATCCCCGTCAACATACAGGAACGATCAATCTCAAATGTGGTTTGAAAAGAGAGAGAGGCAAGAGAATAGTGCCCTTTTTTAAAAGTGAAGATGTGTTTCGCATTATCTCCCTTTAGTTGCTCTCTTCTCACTTCTGCCAAAGACATCTCCCTCTTTTATTTCAAAATTGAAAATTGCACAGCCAAAAATCTCTGAAATACACTTTTAGTTCAGCAGTGTCTCACTTTTAGCAAATCCAAAAAGGGCATTTATTTTTTATCACAAAACCATATCCTGTGCAATCAATATTTTCAGACAAAAATGCCCAAAAGACTAAAAAAAAAAAAAAAAAAAAAAAAAAAAAAAAAAAAACTGCATGTAAGATTATAGGCTCAGTATCCTTTACTTCTGTCATATTTCAGATTTGTTTCCTTAGCAAAGAATGAAACAAAATAGAGAAAAACCCTGCAGAGACAAGGCAACTGCCCAAATGGATGATCTCTCAAAACTAATGGATTTAGCTTCGAGGAGAACTATACCCTGCTTTCATTAGAAAGAATCAACAAGCTGCCTTAATATTATTAATATCTAAACCCCCCTTAAAAAAAGGTTGTATAGCGCGAGTGCTAAAACTGACAGACTTTAATTAAGACAACAATGAATTCAATCTGTTGAAGTCAGGATCCACAAATCAAATCATTTGGGAGAATTTGTTCCTTTGCAGGGATTGCTTCAAATACCTTCCTTGGTTAAACCACTTGAAGAAGTCCTTTACACAACGCTTTCTTTTGTGGCAAAGTTATGTTGTGGAGAGAAGGAAGGCTGGAAAAATGGACGATAGTCTATGGTCAAACAGTTCTGTTTCAGGCAACAACAAAAATTGTCAGAAGAAGAGGAAAAAAGGCCAGGTGCAGTCCGTCTACTCGTCCTCTGTGTCCGAAGGCTTGCAGAACTTGAAGCGGTGGTTCATATGCTGGGAGTAGGAGCCAGAGTGGGAGAAGCGCTTGAGGCACTTCTTGCACTGGAATGGTTTGTCACCGGTGTGCAGGCGCTTGTGTTCCGTCAGGTGGTGTTTGTGCTTGAAGGCCTTGCTACAAACCTCACAGTGGAAGGGACGAGCACCTGCAATGGATCATCCCACAGTCAACAATCAGTCAACAATCCACTCCACATTCAATGATGGCTTCACCCCAGTGTCAATGCAGAAAGCAACTGAGGGAAAAAACAAAGGTCAATGATGATGTCAGTAAAGAAAACTTCAACTAAACAGACACAAAACTAGAAGGGCAAAGCCCATATGACTCACATGCTCCTTATGGAACTCGCAATACTTAATATGAAAATGAGGGCCCACCCCCTCCCCTCCCCTCCAAAAACATTTAAATGGTGGCATTAAAATGCAATCTTCTATGCTCTTGACCTTGAGATGACATTGACCGCTAGCTCCAAATATGTACTATCAAATAGACTACACCAAAAGTTATATTATGTAAAAAAAAACAACAACAGTTTTTTGCACAGACAGAGGACGGCCACACTCATCTCGCACAGATATGCAAAAATCTGAGAAAACAATTTTTAGGGGAAAGATGGGAGGGGAGGGGGGGTGGTCAGATGAGTACATACGAGGGCAGTCCGATAAGTACTTAGCCTCACCGCCCGATGGCGCCAGTATCGCAAGAGCAATTTACTATCGTGTAGAACATTCTCGTAGATGGCTACTGTAGAAATTTCAGCCGGATCGGACTCGTAGTTTTATTTTGACCGCGTGTGGAAGTGTCAGCGGATTTTAGAAAAATGGAAAAAGAGCAATAGCGCTCACACCTCCGCCCTTGCCACGACCAAAGTGGTCGAATTGGGCTACGAACTGCTGCCCCATCCACCATATTCTCCAGATTTGGCCCCGTGCGACTTCTCTTCGTTTCCAAACTTGAAAAAGTCACTCGCCGGGAAGAAATTGGAGTTGAATGAGGAGGTCATCGCCGCCACGGAGGCCTACTTTGCAGACCTCGAGAAAACGTATTTTTCAGACGGGTTAAAGAAGTTGGAGCATCGCTGGGTCAAGTGTATCAAACTAAAAGGAGACTATGTTGAAAAATAAAAAATAAATCGCCTCTTTTTCAAAATTTTAGTTTTTCTTTTGTAGGCTAAGTACTTATTGGACCACCCTCGTACACTACATTGCTATGCATGCAAGTCAAAAATCAATGTGCACGCACTTCATACCACCTACCGATGCATCAAATCCTTTGATACAGTTATCAAGCTCAGTGCATGAAAATCACACAAAACGTTTTTTTTTTTTTTGTCCCAAGATGTAAGATTTCAATGCTAATTCATTCGTTTGTAAATGGACTAATTTATTTCATCCAGCTTAAAAGTACCTATAGAGAACTACGGACATACACATCATTTTCATAACAACAAACATTGATGGCTATTTCCATACCCTGCATAGAGTGATGAATGAATGAATGAATGAATGAATGAATGAATGAACGACCTATACCCTGCTTCAATTTTCCACAGCTGAAGGCATGACTTCAGCACTGAGTAAGTCATGACTATAATGGTAGAAAATTGCGGCCTGTTACATGCTAACAAACTAAGCTCAAACCTCCCTAACTTTAATTCGTTTGGAACTCACCAGAATGTTCATACTTGTGTCGCGCCAGTGAGCTCTGTTTGCTGAACATTTTATCGCACTGGTCACAGCCGTACATGCCTGGCTCCGTGTCCACCTTGTGACCTTTCCATGACCTTCGCCTCTTGCGCTGGGGTCCATCTTCATCTTCTGTGCTGACCGCGTCATCCAGGTCATGAATAAAGTCTTCTGATTCCATCTACAAGACACCACAAAGGTAGGATCAGTTTCTTTGTGGGAAACATCGTCATTATCATTTCCCATAGCCGATGAATGCACAATGAAACTGAGGAAGGATGTATTTCTTTGCAAAGCCCAACTTAGAGATGGCTACTGTAATCATCACGTCTAACAATAACCTGTTCAAAGTAAAAACTATTTTGGAGAAGAAAACAAAAATTACAAAAACGCTTTCTTCAAATTTAAGTTTTCAGTGCAATACCTAGCTGCCGCCAACCTTTCTGCGAAATTATTTGTCTATAACATGTTTATTTACAAATGTATTCATTTATTTTCACTTACAACGGGGATGTGGATGGTTAAAACATTCCATTAGCAACTTTAGCTCTAAATCAACGGCTGGTCTAAATCTGGGTGAACATTATTACTACAGTCATCACAACACCAAAGTCAACATGCTGATGGTCATAGGGTGCATGACATTAGTGTTGGTGAACACAACAACCAGAATGACAGGTAAGGAGTTAGGACAGTCGGAAAGCCACAGCTAAATCTTGGGTACCGGTCTAAAACATTAACGAAAGTGGAATGGCACACTTCCAACCCAACCATCATAGGCTACAAACAACTTACTAAACACTGGAATCAGTTCTAGACAAATGTAAATCTATACCTATAGGATTTAGATGTCAATACCCAAGAATGACAAACTGTGGCTAAACCACGCGCCTGGCAAGACACAGAAGGGAGATTTCACTTTCTGCACAATGTTGGTGGCTGTGGAATACCTCTCTGCAGGTACACCATCCCTTCAGTTGTACCAAAATTATACAGAATTTGATTTGAACACTGAAAGTGGTCATCAACAATTTGGTTTGCTGAAATGGTTTTAAATGCTGAATGTGGTTTGTAAATCAAATCTCCCAAGAGTGCCGCCAGTGCAGGAGAGCTTTACGACACAACACGCAGGAGTGACAGCGGCCAGCCAAGGTCAAGGCCAGCAGACAGGACAGGACAAACAAAGGGAAGGGAAACCACTCCTTACATGTACCTGTCGCGACTTCCGCCGCAGCCGCTTGCTCTTCTTCTGCCCCTCCCCAGCGTGGCGCTTCTGCTCCTCCAGGGAGGCCACTGTAGCCAGAGTGGCCAGGTTGTGCAGATCGCAGGGCGCAGGCTTGGGGGTGGAGCCATCGTTGGACAGTTCTTCTTCGTCTTCAGTGGAGTCATCTTCGTCTTCATTTTCCATGTCCTCATCCTCTTTCTCTACGCCTTGCTCATCGATGATCAGTCGGGACTCGTCGATGTCGTCTGCTGGCGAGTCCTCCCCAGCTTTGGGACATTCCTTCTCCTCCTCTTTCTCCTTCTCTTCCGTTGTCTTTTCCTCCTTCTCTTCCGTCGTCTTTTCCTCGTCCTTTTCTACAGCTTTTTCATCTACCTTGGCTTTAGAGGGTGGCTTGGCTTGGGGCGATGCCGACTTCCTGGCCAACAGCTGACTGCGGATGGTGTCGGCCAACTCTTTACGTTCGGGCGATGCTGGCAGTTTGCCACCTTCCTCTTTTACTTTGGTGGGGGTCTTGAGCGCATTTTTAATCAGCCCTTCCTGCTGCAACAATACCATCAAAATGTTAAGTCTAGCCCGTAACACTGGAGCACATTTTTAATCAGCCCTTCCTGCTGCAACAATACCATCAAAATGTTAAGTCTTGCCCGTAACACTGGAGCACATTTTTAATCAGCCCTTCCTGCTGCAACAATACCATCAAAATGTTAAGTCTTGCCCGTAACACTGGAGCACATTCTGTGATAATAAATCGTTGCAACGTAAAAATGATCACTGAATTACTGAATAAAAGAACAATATTCAGTAGACGTGGAATACCAAACACCTAAAAGCTACGAATTTTTCATTTATTAAAATCTTGTTCAAGTGCAATCATGGACTGATACAGACATTTGCTTGTAACTTATATATCCTGGATTATGACAAACTATATTAAAACAAAAGCCCCAAAACGTAGACTACCAATAAAAGACAGTAACATAAATAAATATACAATCAATTTAAAACCGGCTAAAAGATCAAACATAAAAATGGCACCCACACACATACAAACAGAGCAATGTGTGATAGAGTATACTGACAACAGTTCATGACAAATAACATTCAAAATAAAAATCAATCAGTAGTATTATTACTTGAGGATATTATTTGTAACAGACGATGCTAATGAAGCAGACAATGTGTAGTAAAAAGGTGGAATTAGCGTGCAAGCCACAGACATACCTGTAGATATTTGAAGATGGAGGAATGTTGGAAGCCCACCACACTGCTCTCTTTGCTGTCTTTGCCGCTGTCCTCTTTGTCGCAGGTCTTGGTGCTGAGGTTGAGAGCTTGGTCCTGGCAGGCAAACAGAGAGGTGTGTGTGGGAGTGAGGGTGGGGGAGGCGTGAGCGATGGGCGGACTGCGCTTGACGCTGAGGTCCAGGGGCAACTCGCTGGAGGCGGCGGACGATGGCGATGCCTGCAAGCGGCTTGCGGAACTGTTGAACTTGAAGTTGGAAGACGTGAAGATCTGCGGCACGATGGGGATATAGGCCGGGACGCAGGTGCCGGTGGCTGGCGTGGTGGTGGTGGTGGTGATGACGGAGTGAGATTGCTGGCCTTGACCTTCCTGCGCATGCCTGAAGCGTGCCATGTTGGGAAAGTAGGGGACCTCTTTGCCGTGTCGGCGGTCCCTGGCCCGCATGTTCTGGAACCACACCTGTACCACGCGTTTGGAAAAACCTATCTCTTTGGCGATGGACATCTGCTCCTCTTTAGACGGGCGGGGATTCTGGCGGTAGCGAGCCTTGAGCGCCATCTGCTGTTCGTCGCTGATCAGCGATCTCATGCGGTAGCGTCGTCTGTCGGCGCTGTCGTCGTCTTCGTCATCGGTGGCCGTGTCGCACAGGCTGCTGCTCCCCGTGTTGGGGGTAGAGGTCAGCTGACTGAGGTCAGAGGTCGAGCTGCCTGGTGACCCACACACTGAGTCAGCACCGGTAGTGGTGACGGGGGTGGAGGCAGGAGAGGTGGTGGAGGAGGGGATGAGCTGGACGATGTCCTTGTTGAGCTTACAAAGGTAGCGCTCATGCTGATGCAGGGACACGGGGCTGTCAAACTTGCGACTGCAATGACGACACACGCTGCTCTCTCCCTTCATGCCTTCCTCCTCCTTCCTGCTGCCTTCTTCCTTCTTCACCTCGTCTTCCTTCCTCTCTTCCTTGCTAGGACTGGGAGGCTTGCCCTTGGCTACCTGCGTGTTGAAGTTGACGTCGGGCGACATCTGGGAGCGGGTAGAGGAGGCGGAGGGGGAGGACGACTGTTCCCTGGGTTTGGGGCAGGTGAGGGGCAAGGGGGGTGGCGCCAGAGAGGGGGTGTGGAGCAGGGCAGGAGGGTGAGGGTGGTGGTGAGCAGGGAGGGGGAACTTGCTGCTGGCGGCCAGCATGGTGTAAGCGGCGGCCAGGCCGGCGGTGGTGATGGGGGGTGGGGAGTACAAGGCGCCCACCACCCCACCCCTGGCATCGTACTTCAGGAACTGCTGCGGGTAGGCACCAGGCGGAGGGGACTGCAGAGCTCCAGTACCGTTGGAAAACCCCACTGGACGGAACAGGATCCCATTCACACTCTCCGCATTTAGACCACCGGTCAGCCCACCGAGGTTGGCAGCGGACTGGCCCGCGTTGTTGGCGGCGTTGGCAGCTGCTCCTCTTCTTCCTTTGACGCTCAGCACCCAGCATTTCTTGGAGTTCATGTGAGAGGAGTAGGAGCCAGAGTGGGAAAACCTCTTGTGGCAGTTGGCACACTCAAACGGCTTTTCTCCACTGTGGATCCTTATGTGCTCCTGGTACACACAAACCCATAAATGAAATAATAATTGGACGAACGAGTACAACACGCTTGAAAGAATACATTAATAGATCAGTCAAACAGTAGATGGCCGAACGGCTCAGTGGGTAGAGGTCGAGCAGGCCTCATATTCCAGAAAATCAATCCAACTTCCACTGAACTGAAAAGCTGGTTATCAGCACTGGCCATCTCACCCATTCAGAAAACCTGACACGGGCTTGAGAATGTTGTAGGATTAGAGCCTACAAAACTCCATTAAGAGTTGGGTGTGAATGTGGGGGAGAGGGGGAAGGGATAGTGGATGGGTGATGCAGCAGATGGTGGTGGGAGATGGATGAATGGAGGGGGGTCTGGGTAGGGGGGAGGGTCTTCCTACCTTGAGGTGGTGCTTGAACTTGAAGGCCTTGTTGCAGGTTGTACATTTGAATTTTCTAAGGTCGGTGCTCTCATCGTGGGAGATCATGTGGCGCTGCAAGCGGTAGACGTTGGCGAATGTTTTGTTACACACTTTACACACCTGCAACACAACGTCATAGGAATACAATAAACACAACAACAATAACAACAATAGTCCTTTTTTTTTTACGCACACAAATAATAATAATAATAACAACAACAATTTAAAAATTAAAATAATAATAATAATAATTTTTAAAATTAAAATAATAATCATAATGAACACCCTTATAGACTAAACAAACTTTAAAATGAACAAAGGTATGAGTTCCAAAACAATTAGTGTTGTACAGAACTGAACAGCTGCTACAGCAAGGTGTTTAGGACCTAATCTTGCACAACATGGTAGCTTCAGCTTCAAACATTGCAATATTCATGCCACTCACTCTTCCACACTGGCTTACAAAGGAACTCCGCACCACAAAATTATCTCCCTTGCATTGGTCTGCTTCACTAGTAATACTACCTAGTCGACAGTATAAATGTACAAGCTGTCCCAGGCTGTCAACAACGGAGGTTCCTAAACATGTCATACCATTAACATTTCATTTTATAGTTTCAGGGATAAATAAACAGACACACTAACAAACAAAGCGAAAGAAAGAAAGAAAGAAAGAAAATAAAAGAAAAGAAGAAAGTAAGAAATAGGAAAAGAAACAAAGAAAGAACAAAAGAAAAGGAACAAATAAGAAAGACTGAAGGAAAAGAAAGAAAGAAAGACAGAAAGAAAGGAACAGAAAGAAAGAAAGAAAGAAAGAAAGAAAGAAAGAAAGAAAGAAAATTAAAAAAACAAAGCAAGAAAGACAGAAAGAAAGAAAAGAAATACAGTTTTCCTTCACACAAACAACAAAACGAACATCTGCAGTATGGTGAGACAACGACAGAAAAGACAGACATAAAAACAGTTCAAGATAACCATAGAACTCCACTGAAGGAATGGCGTTATGTAGTCAAGTTAAGTCAAGACACGTGTCAACCAATCAATGCACTGCACTACCTGGGACGTGGGGGAGTGCAGGGCCAGGTGTTTGTCCATGTGAGACTTGAGCAGAAAGGTCTCCTCGCACTTGGGGCACTGGTACTTGATGGGGAGGTCTGGGTGAGTGGCTCGCATGTGGTCACGCAACAAAGACGCTCTAGTGAAGGTCTCGGTGCAGTGAACACACTTCAGGATGTACTCCTCCTCTGCCATGGCGTTGTGGGACTCGCCTGTCAAAAAACAAGCCACACACGCAACATGACACCATGGTGCACCAATTTATACTTCTGCCAATCTGACACAAGAAAAATGGTCATCACAATAGTTTTCTTTGCCAAAACCAAACGGAGGAGAAGCAAATGGGTATCATGCACCTTCACAATATTTTAATTTGAACATTTTGAAACTCATCCAAATGGTTTTTAAACGATTTTAATTAGTACAGTAATATTGGTAAGTTATACTAGTAAGTTCTGCAACCAAAAATTTAGGTTTTGCAACTCAGAAAAAAGGCTTTGCTAAGGCTGCAGTGTCGAGCGGATATTATTTTCTTGGTCTTGCTCTGGACTATTACTTTCATCTTTGTGAAGATGATGTTGTGAGTACCATGTTCTTGCCAACACTGGTCACTTCAACTAAAATTATCCATGCCATTTAATGTTATAGACCTTGATTAGGTCTGTTAGTGTATAATATCCTCAACAGCTGGTTTACTAACTTACCATCATTATGGTCAGCATCGTCATGGTCACTGACAGACTCGGGGTAGATGACCACAGTGTCCCCACTGGCCAACATCTTCTCCACCTCACCCTTCTCCTCCTTCTCTCCTGCCTTCTTCTCCTCATCCTTCTCCTGCTCCTTCTTTTCCTTCTTGCCTTCCTTCTGGCCCTTCTCTTCTTTGCCTTCTGTCCTGGGTTCTTCCTTCTCACAGGGATTGGTGGAAGGAAGATTTTCTTTGCATTCTTTGTCACTATTGTTGTCTCTCTCACTCACATCTGTGCACAAAAATTCAGCCACATCGTGTCAACACTTTTAATGCAAAGTCTTTATTCTATTTTCTCACAAAAAAAAACCCACGCACATATCCTCACACAAGCGCACCACAAATCGTGTACCTACACAGCCTCAAACATCTCAATGACAAGAAAATGCAACATGAATTATTTTGTGAGTATGCATTGACAAGAAGATAATGAAAGGAATAAATCTTGATTACCTTTTGCAGCGGGCTTGTCGCCTTTGGGCAGGTCATCTCTCTTGGCAACGAGGTCAAGAACGTTGCTGAAGGACAAGCTGTTCTCTTTCTTGTCCTCCGACTTCTCGGCTCTCTGGGCTGTGGCTTCGTTGCTAGAAGACCGTTTCTTGGCGACCACCACTTCTGCATCACTGTCCACAGTCAGAGAAGGGTCGGCGTGGTCGTCACTCTCCACTGCTGGGGACACACACAAAATACGGCCATTAGTCGTAAGAACCGGTAACAACAGTTAGGCTCGACTCTCTCTTGTGCTGACTACTTACATGCCACACATACGTAGCAATATCTACTAAAACTGAAGAGAATGAGGGATGCTGACATGAATACCATAGTGCCTAACTCAGCGCTCATCCACCCACGGCGGACTAAGATGCCGATACAAAATATTTACCTACAACATTGTGCAGTTGCACAGTGCAGACAATCTGTCGAAGTGATCATAATCTAGGCCAAATAAACCTTTCTTTTGGGCTTTGATGATGTTTGCTTTTTGTCAGACGTGTAAAAATTCCTGGAAGTGACGGGATCTCTCCACTCTCCCCACCTCCTGTAGGAATCGATTTGCGAAACTCTCATGAGGGTCATCTTGTGAACTGTCCAAAATGAAAGAAAATCAAAAGTGTTGCAAAGCTCTTCACAGTCACGCCTCACACGCGCTGTCAGCGGGAGAACTGCGCGTGTGCACGTGTAGCCAGGCGCAACAACATGCCCAATGAAAGGGGCTTTCCGAACGTAACGGTTGGTAACTAACGGCCATCTTGTTACTGTCAACTTCACGCCACTTCACGGCGTCGTCAACTACGTCAAATTGACGCCATTCTTTAACTCAACTTGGCCATCGCCTTTCTCGACGTCTTTCATCGACATATTGACGTCACCCCTTTCCAAAGTCATTTACCCACAAACCGACGTCATTCATTGTCAAGACAAGAGACTTAGGGTATTAGAAAAATCAACTGAAGGAAGATCCTCGCCGACAAAAGCGCCCGAAACACCCTGCAGGCAGCTCTCAGCATGGAGAAAGAAGTCTCAAAAACTCCCAATCTGGAGACAGTATGCACGTGCACATAGAACATCAACGATCAGCAGAGAAACGTGTTGGCTTCAGTAGTGGAACAACCTAACTTGCCTCCAGTTATCCTAGATAATTAGACTCGATGCGCGTGCGAACCACGGCGTTACGTCAACTTTGGAGTAGTGACAGTCCATCAAAATGAAGAGTTTTCCTTACAATTAGTCACATTAACCCAGCAATTAGCGAAGCCGTACAGAAAGAAGATGAAGATATTCTCTCTCTCTCCTCTCTCTCTCTCTCTCCTCTCTCTCTCTCTCTCTCTCTCTCTCTCTCTCTCTCTCTCACACACACACAACTTAAAAAGCAAATCTTTTGCTTAGCATATAAATAGCTCTCTGGGTAAAGGTAGTCTCACAGCCTTGTGGCCGTAGGGGAGCGTGATGTTGGAGATCACACTTATCGTGGGCCAGCGTAATGAAGGTGATGCCCATCTCTCTCCCTCGCTGCTTTACCTTCCCCACCCTTAAGAGAGTAGGTACTCAGTCATAGTTGAGTCAACTGGGGGCGTTGTCATTTGTCGCTTCACGTTTCGCGGTCACCCATCCAAGTGCTAACCGCACTGGACGGTGCTTAACTTGCGACACAGTAGTGAGTGCTCCAACCACTGCGCTATCCGACACCCCGACACATATAATAGGAAACAAGAAAACAACCAACGTAAAGGAAAGGTCGTATTTCGTGGTCGGTATTTCAAAGCGCCATCGGTCAAAATGTTCATCGCCCAAGCAGCAGGGCTCGTTCCATCCAAGAAAATTAACTGAAACTGTAAAATTCTCGGACTTTACTTTGTCAAACATGAATCAGACTGAAAGAATCAACGTAAGCGGCATACATGTCGCCAAAGCGAATAGAGACTGCTCTGCAACACCCAAACTCTGTCCCTGCAAGCCGTTACCCAATGCCAAAGGGAAAGGGCTGGCATCAAAGAAGGATGGAAAGGCAGAGGTAGGGTAGTAACGGAGTAGTGCGGGGTGGATGGGTAAAGTGGTGGTGGGACAAATAACCGTAGAAAGTGGGGAGAGGGTAGTATCGGGAGATGGGAGGAGTATCTAACGCAGCTCAAAGCCTACAAACACAAACTGCGACCACGACCTCCAATTACCAGCACCAGGCCAAAACAGAAGCCATAATGTGGAGACAGAGACAGTCAAAAAATACACGTTGGAGGTAAAGGCGGGGGAGGGGGGGGGCGCCGTACGGAGTGTGGTGGTGTGGGGGAGGTTGGGGGGGGGGGGGGGGGGGGGGGGTCAGAGCGAGAGTGTGTTTGCGGCTGTGCAAAACTGAGATCAAGTGACGCAGAATGTCTGGAATGCGCTGAATGGACCGCTACTGTAGGGTAATGCAAATTGCACGCCGACTCGGGAAGTCATCGACTACTCCGCGATGTTCCCTAGTGAGCCAAAAGTGCAGGGCTTTGTTGGAACAACACTACAGACGACAGACACGTCTACAGCAGCAGCGGCAACACCCCACTCCCCCCCCCACCGCACCCCATCGCCGCCATCACCATCATCGCCACCGACAACCACACCGAGTGTCGCCATGCAGTAAATACTGGAGTCTGGCATTGCGAGAAGCGGTGGCTGCAATCCCCACAACTGTACGGTGAGCGCATTGTCACAACTCCTACTATATGTACAGTTTTGTAGGTGCCAAGAACTAAGGCACAATGTCTGCGATGTAGGCTGTACAACTAAGTGATGGGACTACATAGCCTTATTGGGTTGAGACCAGCGTTCTGCGGTGTTAGGCCCTAAGATCAACAGCCTACGATACCAAACACTTCCAGTTTGACATTGAGGCTACATCACCACAACGAGCACACCCGTAACCACAAGCACCACCAAGGTCGTCGTCGCCGCTGTTGATGGCTGTGTAGCTGCTTGCTGCTTGAAGGCTGGAGGGCCGCCAAAGCACATTAGACGGGATCAGTGCTTCTCCGTGTCTGCCTCTGTCAACTGTACAACTGTGCAGTAGCGAACAGGGGGTAGGAGTGTGGAGAAGAAAGAGGGATAGGAAGGGGAGGGGGTAGATAGAGAAGAAAGAGTTAGAGAGGGAGGGGGGGGAAGGGTGCGAGAGAAATAACACCTGAGGGCTGTCAAGGGTACAAGTGTGTATTATACTATACAGTGGTATAATGTTAGCTTCCTTCGCTTACACTTTAGTCTTCAGGAGGAAGTGGAGGTGAGGACAAAAGTGAAAGGGGATGGGACAGAAGAGAGAGAGAGAGGAATGAAGGGTTGGTATCTCTGGAACAATCAGTCTGTGGTTCTGACTTCGTCAAATGTACAAATGTAAATTTCCTGGAGGAAATGGGAGAGAGAGAGAGAGAGAGAGAGAGAGAGAGAGAGAGAGAGAGAGAGAGAGAGAGAGAGAGAGAGAGGGAGAGAGAGAGAGAGAGACAGAGAGAGACAAAGAGAGACAAAGAGAGAGAGAGAGAGAGCGAGAGAGAGAGAAAGAGAGGGAGGGGGAGAGAGAGAGACAGAGAGACAGACAGAGAGACAGAGATAGAGAGACAGAGAGGGAGACAGAGAGAAAGAAGGGTGATGGGGTTGGGAAGGGAGAGATAGATGACACACAATACCAATACTCTATTTCCAAGATACAGTCTCGGATGAGAGTATAAACCGAGGTCAAGTCTGTGCCCGCACGCATTCCATCGCATGGACTTAAGCGGCTCTTGAGCTGGAAAAGCGCTATTTACAAGTGACTACCCAAAAAAAAAAAATCAATAAAATAAATAAATAAATTGCGCCCCTACAAACAATAATGTAGAGGATGAGATGTCTGGAATCACAACAAAGGTGGAAGAATAGACAGCGCTGGAAAGACGTTCAGGAGGAATGGGATGATGAAGATGAAAGGAGGATGAAGGGAGGAGAGAAAAAGGAGGATGAAAGAAGGGGAGGAAAGAAATGAAAGAAGAAAAGGATAAGGTCTGTAAATAAGATTTCTGGTTCAGCCAGGTTTGGGTGTGGATGGATGGGTAGTAGAGCCAAACAAGCGGGGGAAGCCAGCCAGGTCTGGGAGCTGTGGCTTGCAGGTAGAGACGCGACACGACGCCACAATATCAAATTCCACCGCTGCACCCAAACACAGAGGTCGGCACAAAAGGGTATATAGCAAGATGAACATGGCGAGGAGAGCTGGGGTGGAGTTGGGGGTTATTTGGGGCGTTAAAGAAAGGCGGTCATGTGACAAGATTGAAAAACAGTCAGCTATGTCCCCCTCCCGCCCTCTCCCCCCACTCTCAAACTAACCTCCATCCATATTCCGACTCTCCAACAGAAAAAAAAAGGGAGATGTTGGAGAGTCGAGTGTGGTGTACGGACGATGGAAAGCATTTAACCTTCGAACCATAATGACAGTTCATCTGACCGATGAGGTCAGTCTTCCAAGATACAAGTTAAACCCAGGTCAAGCCCAGCTAGGATGACCTCCAGGCCTAATTAGACTATCAAATAGTTACATCACGGACTACTACAGTAAGATTCAGTACGTTTGCCTATTTCATGGTAAATAACAAAATTTTAATATGAATAGGCCTACCTAGACTCGACAATTTTTAGATTTGAAAGAGGGGTTGGGGAGCCAAGAAGAAGATGGATCAATGGATGGATCGGAGGGTGGCAAAGATCGTTGTGAGGCTGATGTGTCAGGGCGTGGCAAAGATAAGTGGCAGAAGAAGGGAGGGTGAGTAGGGAGATGGGGGTGGTTGTCAGCCATGCTGTCAAACGGCTACTCCTCCCTCTGTCTGACTGCTACCGCATCTCTCCACAACATATCAACCCACTGATATCCCAAACCCACACAACCCACCGATACCCCCAAAACCACAACACCCACTGATACCCACACAACCCACTGATACCCCCAAAAACCACAACACCCACTGATACCCCCAAACCCACTGATACCCCAAACCAACATAACCCACTGATACCCAAAAGCCACCACAACCCATTGATACAGCAAACCCACACAACCCATTGATACTCCAAACCCACAAAACCCACTGATATCCCAAACACCACAACACCCACCGATACCCCAACCCACACAACCCACTGATACCCTCGTCGCTCGAGATGCACACCTGTTGCAAACTTACGCTCTGCTGAACACCATGGACCATATCTTAAAAATAAATGGTTGAAGTAGTTAAAAAAAAAAGAGTGAGAGAGAGATTTCTCTTATATAGCGCACTTACAAGCTCAGAGAGCTTCTCAAAGCGCTGGCCACTACTATCCACCAATCACACAATAGTTGGCTGACGTCAGGATTCGAACCCACGTCGCCCGAGACGCGCGTACACAAGTCGAGCGCTCTGACGACTGAGCTATAAGTAAATAACTATTACAGGTTCGCGTCGTTGTCACAGGTTTTAACGATATGGAACAAGTTGTAGTATGCCGGTGTCTGTGGCCCGTGCTTTGGGAGCTGTACCTGAAGGCAGCAGCAGCAGCAGCAGCTGAAGTCAAACACCAACCTTCCAAACAAAGCCTGAAAAACGTTCTCCACACTCCCGCCAATATGATAACAGCCGGTCTGCTGTATATATGTAGCGGTTCTTGGACATAATACGACGACGTTCGTGAAGCGTACAATTTGATATTGCAGTCAAACAAAACACATACATGGCCAAACATTCACGGGTCTATTTAATGAACATGATTGATTGATTGATTGTTGCTTTAGGTCCAGCGGACTCTTACGAGCCAAATCAGGACCGAAAAAACCCCCGATCCGCATAAAAGATCTGCTGAAACAACCCTAGTGGGAAAATTGAATGCCCTCCACCGGCCAGTCACTTTACAATAAAGACATCCCACGCAGGGGACGGCTGAGGCTTTACCCCAACTACTCGAACCCCCGGTTACAAAAACAAAATAGAATACAAACATCATTATAAATTATCAACAAAACACATACATATAAAATGCCTATAGTGCTAAATAATGACATCATAGGAAGCCCTAGTGACCACCCGGCAGAAAGCGTCCAATACTCCCAAGCTGATCCAACAGACCTTCATACACAAACAAAGAGTCTTGTCCAGGAAGAGTTTTCAAGAAAAAAGGTAGGTCACTGATCCAGCGAAGAAGAAGATAGTATAGCAGAGTGATAGGACAGAACAGGAATGGGAAAGAGCAAATGAGGAAGACAGCGACAGTGGGAATTTAAAGCACTAAATTTCCAGAAAGTGGGGATACTATTTATACTGAAACCCCCGGCACTCCAACGGGGGTACTGTTGCCGTAGTGAATCAGTCATGCCTACAAAGGCAAGACAGGTTTTCAACTGGGGCTTTCACTGTTCTTTTTATAGGTTAGAACAATCTACAGTGGCAAGATTGCTCATGACCCCAAGGGGTATTTAATGAACAATCAACTGTCAGTACCCGCAAAGCACTTACGTACATGCAAACAATAAATACTTAAATATTAACAAGACAGAGACAAAAGAGCAAATGTGGGAAATGAACACCGACAGTATCAGCAATGCACTCAAGCATGTCAGTAGTAATATAATATGTTAAATTAAACAAGAAAAGGGGCGTTAATTCGGGGGGAAATTAATAGTGCGATAAGCTGTTGCGACACAAAGCGTGCGTAATTGCTGCACTAAGTGACGGAACTGAGAAATAATGTGACATGAAAATGAACTACCGTCCACCTCCTTCCTACACAACCCGCACGCCCACTCCAACAGTTCCGACCATCCAGAAACTTCCCAACCATCTCTAACTCGGCACCCAATCAAAGAGTAAAAAGGCATAGAAAAAGCCAGCCGGACTCCTCAGCTGCAGAACATGAGGCTGGGCACCACCTGTGGTACGCTCACAGGTGTCATGATTTCCCAGGTAACCAAATCCCACACACCAAAAGGTGCAACATCAGTGCTGACACCTTCAGCTCATTAGTCAAGCCGTAAACAATCAGACGACCAACCCTCCTTCCACCAAGTAATGACCCATTGAGGAGATAGCCCATAAAACAACGAGATGCTGCGTTACTGTAGCCCATAAAACAACGAGATGCTGCGTTACTGTACAGAAAAAGTAACATCGGTCAGAGCTGAACTACAAATCACAGACAACAGACTCGGAGCTGATGCAAAGTAAACAGTGATGGAACCACACTACGTTGTAGACACTGTTCGAGGTTTGCATCATCTCTTCCCAATGTCTGTTGCTGGTCGTAAAGCCTCCCTATTAAGGTAGTTGGACCTTGGTCTCCCTCTCTTTTCCCGTTCGGGACGGGGTTTGCGATGACATAACACTTCAATAAAACCTGCAAACCTGTTTGTAACCAGCGGCAGAGTTTGGGGTAGAGGCGACGTAAGCCTTTGGGTCAGTGTCAGCTACGCAGTGTGTCACTGGATCACATTAATTACAGTTCAAACCACCAACACCGGCAACAGCAACGTGTTGAAATCAAATGGCGTAGCTACGTATTGGGGGATCACTGCGGTCTGGCCCCGTCTCACAACTATTTAGCATTTATTGGTTTCAATCTCATTAATTAAGGGTAAATTTTAAACAATCAAAAGCTTGTAGCTGCGCCAGATTGCCATCACATTCATTGTCTGCCTATACACGGAATGATGAGGTCACAGTATTTGTTTTGTCTCAAACCACCGTTTAAATTAATATTCATTGGACACGACGCCACAACCTGTTGCGATGATAAACGGCCTACAACAACGGTAGTAGCAACACGTTCCTCTAATCACTGAAAACGATTCTAAATCTCCATGACTGCCAAGACTTTCATGCAAATCTAACATCCAAACAGCATGTTACCTTTTGTGTTTGAGTGAAAGCCCACCTGATACACACTGTCGCTAAACAACGGGTTATTAATATGATTTAACGTTGTTTCCACGGTCCACGTCATCCGTTCTTTCATGCCAACCTCCGACTTCAAGTGCAAAGCAAACAGCACTAATGAATAATCATTGTAAAAATGGTTGTGTGTATCAACTCTGACATACCGCGGGAGCGCGATGTTGGGTAGGGTGGGGATATAGGGTGTAATAGAGGTAACGTAAAGGGAACTTGGTTCGGAACGAGGAAGGATAGTAAACGACGACGGCAGTAGCAGAAGAGGAACAACTGTTTACATGACTTGGCGGGACAGAAATGGAGGGAAAACACTAGACGGGAAGGTAAGTGAAGGGACGAGCTTTTAGTAGCTTTAACTTTGTGCCTGGAATTAGAGCCGTCCCCCCCCCCCCCACTCTCCCTCTCCCCCCTCCCCTCTCTTTTTTTTTGCCACGAAAGAAGGAGAGAAAATGGGGGTCCTGGAGAGGAGCGAGAGGGATGAGGGGATGTGGTGGGGGCGGAAGAGATGTTTGGAGCCATAGTGATATCCAGTAGCAGTCATCCTTCAAGGAGCGGAGCGCCGCTACAGAGAAGCTCACAGGTGCAGCAAGTCGTACGGAACGGTAAATTGTCCCAAAAAAAAACGTAAAACTACCTTTCTTCAACAACGGCAACCGTAGCGTTTCTTCTCCCTTCTTTGTGTCTGCTGCCACGCCGGGCTGTAACGCCTGTAACCTCCAAAAACCTTACGTTGTCTTTGAACAGAAAAATCGGCCACCTCATAACCTCACAGAACGGCAACTGGCACGGCAGGACGAAAGAAGGAAAGTCATCTTCGAGGTGATGACCAGTATCGTCGTCTCTTTGTGCATGTGACGATGTGTGACAGCCGCGACAATGCTGCACATTCATCAAGGTCTGGCAGTTTGTACTGAAGATGAACATGCACTTGTCAATCTGAGCAACATCGTGGTGCCGTGGTCATCGTCTTCGACAGTAACAGCAATAGGGTGTCCGCGTCGTCGTCATCATCGCCACGTTTTGCAGTAGAGTATTTGAAGAGCCAACTACTACCTCAACCACCGCACCAGCATCATCCCCAACATCAGCCACCACGGCAACAACAACGACCTTCATTTGGCATAAAATGCCACAACACAGCCGAGTTAACAGAAAAGAAATAATTGATGTGTGTGACGGCCACAGGCAACTTTTCCCACCCCGTGAAATGTCAGCCTCCAGAACGCACATCCTGCTTGCTGCCACACATACGCTAGGCAGCTCGTATGGGTTCTCTTTTCCTTATGTGTATGGGTGGAACTGTGGATGGGGGAGGGGGGAGAGAGGGGGGAAGAGGGGTGCGAAAGTTGCGGTAGTTATGAGTGCGCGGGACGTCCTCGCCTCCTGGATGACTCCAGACCAACACCTACCTTAGTCATCGCCACCTTGGAGTTCCGTCTGGCACTGTACCTCTCCTCGTGCTACCTTTCACGTCCTCCCATTTCTTTCCTTTCCGCCTTTCCCTACTCTATGATATTACACAAATGTTCATCTTCGCTCTATCCCCATCTCTCCCATCTTCCAAACAGTAGCACCTGCGGAGGGTGAAGGTAACATTCTTTTCCCACAGTGCCAGACCGACGTGGCCTGGTTCCCACACTTTCATTGTCAACCTGCTTGTAGCTCCACTACCTCTACATTTACACGTAGTCTTACGCCCTTACATCTCCCCCCCCCTCTCCCCTCATAGTCCTTACCTCCACTGTGTCTACTACCTACCTCTAGCAGTGGAATTCCCTTCCCTCCCATATCCGCAACATACAATCAACACAAGCATTCAAAAAAGGCCCTCAAAACCCACCTCTTCAAACTGCATTATTCAGACTGATTTGTATCCCGCTGCCATTCTCTCCTCTTTTGTCTTCTGTCTGATCCGTTAGTATACACACGGCTGTACATATTTATACTGTTTTTCCTCTTGGGCCTAACCGGGCATATAAATAGCTGGTGAATAGTTTTTTTTTGCTATTCTATTTCTGTCTTTTCTGTCATTTGTGTACATAGTTGTAAAATAGTCTATTTCTGTCCTTTTTTTTTTTAAATTTGTGTACATAGTTGTAAATAGTTGTACCCTTACTGTTCTCTGTCTTTTGGTGTATTGTAGCAAAAGTGAGGTTTCATCGAGTGCATGTATTTATATGTAATGATTATGTAAAGCGTGGTGAGTATGGTCATAGGCTGAGTACCCCGCTATATAAAAAATCCGTTATTATTTATATTATTTATTATTATTATTATTATTATTATTATTTATTATTATTATTATTACAACCCATTCCGCTTCTATTCTGTTCTGCATATCCCATAGTCCCCACGTCTCATTTCCCCTTTTTTTTGACTTCCCCTGCTACATTTCAACCATTTGTCCAACCTTCACCCGCGTACAAACTAGTTCTCCCTCTCCGCCCTTTCTTTAGCCATTTCCTTCCCGCCTCCGTAGAACCACCTGAACGACCCACTGCTGCAGTACCTGGCTACTGACTACACCAAAGTAGGCATTACGCTTTACTACCACACACACACACCCACCCACCTACACACACACACCCACACCCACACAGAGCACACTCACTATCCCGCTTCTCCCCTCGCTCCACCTCACGGGCATCCTCCTCTCTCTTTCTTTCTCCTACCCTCCCCCGTCCTTCTTTTTTTTTTTTTTAAAGAAAAAGTCCTGAAAGCTTCGTTCGCCTTCTGTCTGTCCTCACTCAATTTTCCCGCGCCGGGCATGAGGGGGGTGTAGCACATGGCTCTCACGGCACCTAAGACAAGACTAAGACTACAAAACTGACGTTACGCTTTTCTTCTGCTGGTCAACGCTCGTTTTATCGGGCCCCACATTTTGAAACCGAGTTGGCACTTCTCCAGCCCACACCGAAAAAAGTTGAGGGAGGGAGGGAGGGGGAGAGAGAGAGAGAGAGAGGGGAGAGGGGGGAGAGTGAGAAGGGGAGAGTGGTGGTAGAGACGTCAAACCGAAGTATTCTCGCCATAGAAAAAAGGAAGTGGTAAACTTTAACCCTAATCCAAGCTTCCATAATCACATTTAAACACCCCTCCCTCCTCCTCCTCCTCCTCCACCCCTAATGATTGATGCAGGTTTAAGAAGGTTACTTTTCCTGTTGAGTCAACGGTACGAGGCTGAGAGCGTGATTTGACGACCTGTTGTTCATGCGCACTGCATATTTAAGGGTGAAGTTATGCTTACGAATTGATGTATAAGCTGTGGGGAACGCATCTTGATGCGACACTAAAGTTTGGTAGCTCATTGCGCGCTGTGCCATCTGTTGGGAATGTTGAGACCCACTTCCTCCTGGCACATCAGCCCCGCAGCACTGTTCAAGGAATGTCCCTCCTGGGTCAACCCATACCCACTGTACACACCCACATTCCTTTCCTCAGGCCCCACCCATTAACAACTCCCACCAACCGCCAACCACCGAGACACTAATCCTCTTACCTGACGTGTACTTTCTCACGTTTTCATCTCCCCCTCTCCCCCCCTCTCTCTCTCCCTTTCTCCCCACCACCTCTCTCTCTCTCTCCCTCTCTCTCTCTCATCATAAACACACACATATCCTGCTGACAACTCCGTGCCCTCAAACCATTCTGTGCAACTACAGACCCCTCATCTCCCCCTGTTCTTGCCCCTTTCTCCCTTCCGTCCTGTAAGTTCCAGGATGCTGAGCCAGGTTCTCACGGATGGCGACATGTTTTCCTGGCTACGTGTAACGTGCGCCCCACTCTTTAATGACTCATGTCACGCCAGCGATCATCATTGCCCTCCTTGTCAACAACTGGATCAGGGACTTTCAACCACTGAATGGAGTCCTAGTCCAGTCCTGTTGCAGTGTGCCAACTTCCATTTTCAAACAGTCCATGTTGTTAACTAGCTTATTGTCCTGCTCAAGGTAACCACCACTGTAACGCCAATTAACCCAAAAACTATTCAACTAAATCAACCAATCAGTGTACAGTCGTCACATGAACAAATAATAAACTACTCAACTAAATCAACCCATCAAAGTACAGTCGTCAGATGTACTAATAATAAACCATTCAACTAAATAAACCAATCAGTGCACAGTGGTGTTCCTGAAGACAACCCGGACCTTACGGTGACCCCCCCACTATGACCCACCTCAGGCGGACATGACCCAGCGCACGTGCATCTCGAACCCGTGGCATCCGTGACCCCTTTTGTTTACAAGAACTAACATCGTCTTTCCACATTACTGATAAGGATATCCAGCTTCCACCACTGACCATGATGTACCAGGATTCTAACAGATGATGATGACGATGATGATGACGATGATTGCAATGATGATGATGATGATGATGATGATGATGATTGTGATTGTGATGATGATCTATGTCCTTCGTTTTTGATAGAGCCGAACGTTTTATTGTTAAAACAATTCCCAGCAGACGTGGCAATTACTGTTATTGAGGTTGCAATTACAAAAAGCTCTTATCAGTTCATTATCACAACACATCCTCTCTCTCTCTCTCTCTCTCTCTCTCTCTCTCTCTCTCTCTCTCTCTCTCTCTCTCTCTCTCTCTCTCTCTCTCTCTCTCTCTCTCTCTCTCTCTCTCTCTCTCTCTCTCTCTCACAAGATAACGGCGACTGTTATATTGTGCAGGTAAGGTAATGTGTGGTTTATCAAGGTAATTATCTTACCTGTCCCGTGTTTTGATAACTGTGCCTGTTCACACCTTGCCGAGCCACAGTCCCACATTAATCTGCGCCAATCAACGACACTGTGCGTGTTTAGACTACGGCCCCAGCCTCTATCAACAATGAGACGTGTGTTGTGGACGGCGTCGGCTTTAACGCATTATGGGCTTCAACTAGGCTCAATTACATTTGAAACATTTTTTCAAAGAAGAATACGCTAAAGTTGGCCTCAGGTTTCCTAGATCAAACTAGCAACATCTTAATGCACTTTGGTTTGTTTATTTTAAGTGTTTGTGAGTTTACTTATTTAAATTGTATAATTAAGTTGTGTTTTGTTTTTTTGTTGTTTTTTTTTTAAACCATCAACGTCATTAGCGTTTTTCAAATCATCATCCTTCTCTTCCTCCTATCCCCTCCCTACTCTCTTCGCTCATCACCATCCTCGTCATACGATAACCAAAGTACACAGTAAAACAACTCCCTCAGCACAATGACGGTACTGGGACAAAATGTTCCCACGCGGCGCCAGCCAAATGCTGAATGGAGCCGTTGTCTGCTCGTGATTCGCTCCACTCTGCAAGGTGGTGAGTTCTACCTACAAACAACCGCCGATAGGGCTGTGCCACCCGGGTATCCAAAACCAACCGAGTCCGCGCACAAGCCACAGGACAGGAGTGGCAGAATTCAGACCAGCAGCGTCACCCAACTGTTTGAAGTGGCAGAGATCGCACTGAAGATGTATTCTCCTGTTTTACCCTTAATTCATCAATTTTTAGTTGGAAGATCGCCATTCCAGACGGCCTAGGTTCGAACCCTCTTTTCCACTGAAACACCAACATAGCTGTTCTACTAACCCGACAGTCTTTATATTCAGGGTGCATAGTGGTCAGCAGATGTGGGTGATGACAGTGTAACTCGGGTGAGGGAAAAACACCGCCATATCTCCACAATGAGGTGCTGACGACGTGCTTTTTCCTGCAAGACATCGTGATCAGATTTGAGAAAGAAAGAAAGAAAACGAAGGCTTAAGAATGGGATCCTTAAGATTGCACGATCATTCAGGCAATGCAATATTATAGGTAACAATTTCTCGTTTGTAAAACATTGACCAATGTTGACCTAAGCATGGTATAAATCAGTCTTGAAATTATGTGTATGGCATTTCAAATGATGACTATAGATGGTATTTTAAATTGTGTTGATCATGTTTCATATGATGTCACTGATATTTCTGTAACTGATGCCCATCTAATCAACATCACTCGCTCTTCGTGACCCAAACCTTTGCATGAATCAAGCAAACCCTCCTTCTTAACGCAAACCAACCTATTTCCAGCATTTAACATAAACGTTTTCTCTCTATCATCACAGCTGAAATGTTGCAGGAGGGGAGAAAAAAAAACACACCAAAAAAAAAACGAGTGTAGCATGGCAAAGCAGGAGATTGTCATCTAATCTGTGTGGGAACCCGAGCCTAGCGCTCTCCCACCTTTAAACACATCATTACTGCCCTCAAAACACAACACTCTTACCACTTTCACTCTGCAGCCCCAACCTCCTCCCCCCCCCTTCCCGACAATCCATCTCCTCCCTTCCCCCTCCTTTTGCATCTTAACGTACCCCTCCCTACCTTCAGCAACCCTCCCGATCATTCCATCTTCAAACCTCCCCTTCTCAAAACAAAGCTCCTTCATCTTCAGGGTTCCATTTCCAACATTCCAATTCCAAGTCCTCCAACCCGTCCCCTCCCCTCCCTCCCCTTCAGCTCCTAACCTTGTTTCTCTTCTTCCCAAATGGTCCTGATTTGGCTCGAAAGAGTCCGCTGGACCTAAAGCAATAATCTTGTATTGTATTGTACGCCTCCTCCTTCTTTTCTTCCCCGTTATATTCTACGTCTTGTATTTATTTATTTATTTATTTATTTATTTATTTATTTAATCACTTTTAAATAGCGCTTTACCAGCTCAAGGCGCAGACCTACCTTCTTCTTCAAAGCCTTTCCTCCCCCTTCCCCTAACCCCCCCCCCTCCCACTTTCTACTCCACCGCCTTCTAAACTTTCCCTTGAAGCTTCAAAAGGTTGTTGTTGCAGACATCAAGGTAGTAAATCACAGTCCCCTACCCCTCCCAGACACACACCCGCGTGTACGCGCATACCCCCTCCCCTCCTCACACACACACACACACGCACAGCCAATAAAGCCGGCAAATGAAGTAAGAGAAGGAAAACACAACACAGGGTTAAAACGAAAACGAATTACTTTATCCTAGCGCGCTTCGCGGCTCAATGATCTGCTCATGGCGCTGACCCAACAACGTCAGCCTGTAATCCCAGCCGCAACTTTACAATAATATAGTCCTTATTTACACGCGCATGACACAAACAGCGTGGCACTGAAGGCCGGCCAGGTCAAGCTTCAATCCAATTATCAAAAGCGCAAACTTGCTGCAAAAGCGATCATCGTAAAACACGATAGACCACTCAGGCCTCCCGATCCACCAAGTATTGAAGCGTGGACCAGTTTTTGCAACTAAATAACAAGCTAGTGTCTTGAGCGTAGTGCTGATAACACTGGCGGACAACAGTTCTCCAAGCAAAATGCCTAACAAAATTAAGCAGGTATAGTTGGAAGTAAACTGCAAAGCTCAACACTTGCACATGCAGCTACAGGTTCTCCGGAAAGATTAAATTAACACCAGGTCATTTCATTTCTTATTTATATTTCTTTCTATCTTTTATCTTTTTTTTTTTTTTTTTTTTTTTTTTTGGGGGGGAGCCTAGCAAGCTGCAGTGCTTTGCATAAAAGGAGGGGGGGAAGGTCTGTGAAGGTGGTGGGGTGAGAGAAAAGAAAGCCTAACTTGGAATTAAGAGCAAGGGCTATGTGTTTTCTCCACGCGTGATTTGTGAGGCCAGCACCTATACAGGCTTATGGGAAGCTGGTTTGGAGATGACAACAACTGTTGATGATTCTTCAAATGGGGACCGCGGGGCAACAACATTCACAACATTACAGGTGGAGGATGACAGACAGACAGACAGTCAGAGACGGAGACATACAAACAAATGGTTTGCTTTCCTGCAGGCATCGGCGCCGCCTTCGAACAACAAGCTAACGACAATAGTCACGAGTCTTTTTTTTTTTTAAGTGGCACTGGAGAATCATTGCCTCTCTTCTCAGGGACAGCCTCGTGACGTATGAAGCACATCACAATTCCTATGAACAATGGTGACCACGAGTGGACTCACTTCACTGAGAAGCAGAAATAAAGGTATTATAATAAACACACTTCAACCAGCAAAGAGGCGCCAAAGTGCATTTTTCCAGGGTCAGCTTGGTCAGGGCGGGCCCATCTCCCCTATACTAACTAATACTGGAATATAAACTGAATGAACTAAGCATACTAAACGACCTATAAGGCAAGGACACTGCAGAGCGGAGCCGCGTTGGTCAGTTGTTGCTGTTGTTGTTGTTGTTGCATCAATTTTTATTCATCAGATTAACATAAGTTGTACTGATAACACAATGTAGTTATTTATTACAAGGTGGTCAGTACAAAGCTACATTGTGCAGTGAAGGCAAAGGTAGTTATCATCACCATCTACAGCAACAACCTCAGTGCACACTGCAACATCTGGGCGCCACATTGGGCGGTTAGGGGTCAAGGGTCACGTCACATAAAACCCCACGCCGCTAAGCTTCGTGACAAGGTGTGAGAGATTCGCCATGCAACAGGCTGAGAGAGAGGGGGAGAGGGGGAGGGAGGAGGAAGAGAGAGAGAGTGAGAGAGAGAGAGGACGATAGGGGAGGAGGGGGATGAGGAGAGAGAGATAAAGGGGGGTGAGGGTGTCAGTCTTTGAGTCCACAGAGTGGTGAAAGGTGAGCGTTATCCGTGTTTACTACCTGCTGGCATGACGCTGAGAGGTGAGGACAGATTCAGGTGGTCAGTCTGTCACGCTGCTACACCCTTCACTGACCAGTGCTGACCGTGCAACCTGTCTCTTTTAACTCCCTCCATCAGCCTCGCCTTCACGCGCTGTAAGCCAACAAACTGGCTGTGCGCATTGGCAATCTTACGGCTGGCATCACTGACCACCAAAACGCCCCTTATCTTTTTACTGAATGTTACGCTACATCTCTAAACTGCTTGTTATCCCTGGCAATATTTCTGCTTCAGTCAATGTCCACCAACACGCATCCTTGTAAATGTAATCTACAACGCTCCAGGCAACTTTCTCTGGACAAGAAACAAGCTGTGAGCCTTGGTAATCGTACTACTGAAATCTACGATCACCAAAATGCAGACGGTGTGTCATGTTCTCCACTGCCATGGGTGGGGCTGCGCGGACACCACTGTGCTTTCTGGGAGTAAAATGTGCTGATTGCTTTCTAATTCGGGGTCTGAAAGAAGAGAAGCAGGTTGACAAATCTGTTCTTCAGTAGATTTATATTGATAACGCAGGCTAAAATTACTAACACTAATATTGCCGATATTACTAAGTAAAACGAAGATGATAACATTACCCACATATTATAAAGATAGTAATAATACTGAAATAATACAAGACAGTAATACAATCCAGATACACTACAACAAACATAATAATACTACCCAGATATTAAAACAAAGGTAATCCTACTTCAATAAACACATGTTACTAACTTCCTTTCAGTATCACTTGGCATAAACATTGTCCTTTTTCTGTACACATCCTCTTCACCTGGAAAACCCCAACACAAGCTAAACGTCCATTGAGTGCAACCAAAGAGTGTATGAACATGCAACATGGCGTGGGAACCAGACTTATTTCCCTACGGTGGGAACTCGACTACCTGTATTCTTTTACTTCTACAAGGTGTGTGTGTTTAGTGTTTCTGGTAGCATGCATCCTGACTCCGCGTCGACCATTGGTACTATCAAAGACTTGGCCACTATCTCGGTACTGGATTGCGGATGTAGGTGGGAGCCTTGTGCCAGCCTGGGATAGGGTGCTAGGTGTACGCAGCTGAGCCCGACAACCTGGCTCCAATTACTAAATAACCTCTCCCATCCCTGGGAACCAACTTTCCAACAACTACCTGACGTGCCAGACAAGACAAAACGCTGCCCTATGGAATGGCGGTTTTACCTTTCACTTCCAGTGTATCCGCGCCAGAAACAACTCAGTCTAAAGCACTGAAGGTGTAGGTCACGGGGCCTCGAGGGTCTAATTATCTGTATAGATTCAAGGGAAGTAAGTGGCACCTGCGGAGACGAGTGGCTGGCCTTGACGGCCCTTGCTGATAGCATCAGCGCGGAAATAGTGTCGGCAACGCTCACTCGGAGGCGTCGCTTTACAAAGTGAGAGATTTACAACTAACTACAAGGTACGCCTTGGTTCAACGTGTGTTCATCCAAACCTTTCTCCACCCCCTTGACCAAAACGTACACAATAGGTGGATTTATACACTTCAATAATCAAATCTGTATGACCCCTCTGCCCCCAAGGCCACACAGGCGCAGAATCGCAGTTTCAATGCAGGTTCCAGCAATCGGTGGATACTCTGGGAGCAGGCAAGTCACGCGTGCACGAGGCTACAGCCAGCGAGAGAAAATAGTTGCTGCAGATAAACCACGATAAATGCTATAGACGCTCACAAGTCAGATCGGACAAACTACAAGATGGACATACAGATGGAAAGCCAATCTCTGTATCTCCTCTACTACTGTCGCAGCGTAATCTCTCTCTCTCTCTCTCTCTCTCCCTCTGCCTCTCTCTCACTCTCCACTCCCTTAGTTATGCAAGTTCACCTCTAACGGCAAGAAAAGTCGGCACCCTTCAAACAATTAGACGACGCTTATTGTGATGTAAGCTCTCCCCACACTCCAACCGCTCAATTTTAACCAATCAGTGCTTACGCCGCCACTTCACAACAATGGCAAAGTGACACCGCCTTCTCGGAAGCTGACTTCCTCGCTCATCCTACACAACAGGGCTGATGTACAGTACTGTCTATTGTTGATTCTCTGTGTTCAACATTCCGCATTTCCCTGGTTGCCGTCCTTTCGCAACGCTGCATCATCCTAACAAGAGGACTGGTTTTGCTATGGTTATTGTCTTTTCGGACTAGATTGAATGAAGTATTATTCACTCGCCGGTTTGCCATCTTCTCTAGCTATCACGCCATCCTTCACAAGGGGACTAAGTATTCGGTAAAATTCTCAAAGGTGGGCGATATTGTTGAACTCCACTGGCTACTCAGCACTGACCCAGGCGGCCCAGACCTCTGAGATTCAGTGGAGATGCCCGACTTTGAAAAACGCGTTTGATATTAAGTAACAGTCCTACGAATCGGGGCGTAACAGACGTTCGATATTCTACAGAACAATTACCCGAGCTTGCCTAACAGCTTCAAATGTCTCATAAGGTTGGTTACGTGTGTAGAAATCTAGATACTGTGGATGGCTTATCTAAAACAAAATAACCGCTCTGATCCACGTCGGTAGTTAACTTCAAACAATCAACAGCAGCGCCACGCTGCGCTCGGGGTTTCAAAGGTCACCATAGACTGCACTGAACGTAAGACAAACCACAGATTTGGTGCCAGCTGAGTTGACCGTTTTTTTGTAAATAAAACTGTGTTCACACCTACGGCTGCGATTGAAATTCGAGTCTCTTTCACTGCAAAAGCGAGGTAGTGGCAGTGTAACGCCAGCCAGAACAATAGAAAGCAGGACTTCTATTCTCTCTCTCTCTCTCTCTCTCTCTCTCTCTCTCTCTCTCTCTCTCTCTCTCTGTGATTAATCATAGAAACATAACATGTCATGGCAGCGAGTTTAGCTAAGACTGGCGCCTAGTATGCCTGCACACAGCTGAGGCTACCGAGTCTTACATTGGCCTCTTGTGAGAAGCACTCGGCTAGTTTAACCTACGCTGTGCGAGGTCTAGTGTGTACATAGTAGTACGGTCCAGCACATGGGCAACGAGGTGAGAAGTGAAGCGAGCAGACAGGTGGCCAGATAAGGAGACTTTGAGGGACTGGTTCTGTCGGCACTACGCCTTTGAACTGTCCGATGACTGCCAGGTGGATCGCTCCGTCATGTCATCTTAGGACAACGTAGACCTAGATTTCTTCAGACACTCTGCATGGCGATTGCTTACAAGTCCTCGTCCTTTGATCTGTGTGATGTTGTCTGTCATAACTTGTAATTCCACTTCTCCGACTACTGACAATATAATCTAAACTTCAAGGCTACTTAAAAAACAAAATCCCTATATGCTAGTACTATAAAGGTAAGTAAAAACCAAGAAAGTCAGCTCGGCTTGTGTCAATGGACAAGTAAAAAAAGGTAAAGGTGGTCCCATAGCCTTGTGGCCGTAGGGGAGCGTGATGTTGGAGATCACACTTATCTTGGGCCAGCGTAATGAGGGTGATGCCCATCCCTCTCCCTCGCTGCTTTACCTTCCCCACCCTTAAGAGAGTAGGTACTCAATCACAGTTGAGTCAACTGGGGGCGTTGTTATTTGTCGCTTCACGTTTTGCGGTCACCCATCCAAGTGCTAACCGCACTGGACGGTGCTTAACTTGCGATACACTTGCTAAAACTACTGCGCTATCCGACACCCCAATGGACAAGTAGGGTTATCATAATGTCAATGTACAAGTAGGGTTATCACAATCATCCTAGTTCTGTTTATATTTAAGGCACATCGTTATCATTCCTGCCGTCAAAACAGCAACGCAATACAAAAAACATATTTTAAGAAATCACTTGAGACGTAAAAACAAAGTAAGGTACATTTGTGGGTGTTACAGTTTAATCTGCCACCATGATTTATATCTTGTTACGTTTAGTATTATTACAAACACGCCATCAAACACAAAACAGGTCTCAAACTACTTACTAAGTACCGGAATGAGATTTAACAAGAGATTTAGAAATGAAACAGCAAAGTAATGCATGTCAAGCCTATCTACTATCTAGTCAGCACATACTGCACAGAGCACGTTAATGTCAACAGTTGGATCTCCTTTGTCTTTCGACCTCTGTCTCGTCTTCTTACATACTCCAAAATCAAAATGAATCCCCTCAAGCTTTTACACATCAACTCCTGCCACACACAATGCTAGGTACATCGACAAACGCTTTAACTTCAACACTGTCAAAAGTGATGGCAATACTTTAAACTCATTGAAGCCAGTCACTTTGCTGGCCTTAACTACTGGTACTGATAGTAAATTGACCTACTTGCTAGCCTCCCGAACGCTGACCCTTTTGACACTTGCTATAGCGATGAAGTGCTGGCCAAACTGCAGGCAGTTATCAGTGCCTTGGTGGCTTGGCTAAGTACTACATGATAGGCTGGTGCAATCTGTCCACAACCTGTTCCCTAGGGGATCTCACCTGAAACCTGCTAATTACTCAATTACCTACCTGTCCCTACCCCTTACCAACCTAACCTTTTCATCTCATCCAGGACCAGTCTGGAACTCTGCAAGCACAATCCTCCCAACTCCCCCTTCAACCCCCCTTTCCCCCAGGTGTCCGAGAAAGAACCCCCCTGTCAAGATACCTGTAACGTGGAAAGATTACTTACTTTACGAACGATAAGGGTTAGCTCATCGAACCACTGACCACACTGGACGGACAATGAAAGCTATTGACAACACAAACGCCAAGAACAACATGATAACGTGTACCTAGGCTGCCATAGTATTATCTAGATTGGCTAAGATATAAGACTATTCATTTATTCACCGAGTAAAACGTGACAAGGATTTTGGTGCGGCATGGCTACAATAAAATACAGCTCACGTGCATTGATCGGCTCAATGACCCTAGACGCAGCCACCACTACAAGATAGGTCACGGATCTAATCATCACGTTGTTCACAAGTACTGGACAAAGCCAAAACCTCCATTGACACAGCCTTAAGAACAGTTAACAGAAAGTAAGAAGCCAAGTTTTAAAGGAACTAAACTGTCACCTACATTTTCTTTCCATCATCAAAACGTGCGTTCAGTCCAATATTATTCTGTACAACTCCACAAACCATGAAGTGGTTAGTACATTATATAACGCGCTTTCGGCTTACCCACTCCAAGAGCACCTCAAGGTGCATCCTGCTATAGTCAAAAGTAGGTTCCCCGTTACCTATTTGTTACTGTCATTTACTGTAAGTATTAGCAAGTGTATAACACTGACATGCAATGTATTAATCACGTTCACTTATTTCTGTTTGATGGACACAACAGTTGACGATAATCAGATCGCTATTAAATTCGCTGTCAAGGATTTCTCCGTAAGGGTTTAGCATCTTGCATTATCAGTAGTAAAACAACAACTTGTACTTGTAGACGTTTGACACCTCCCTCGCACACAAACATTTCCGTGATCACGTTTCATTACATCTGTGATTGTGGATCAATCACGCCATCGACAGTAAGCACGCGGCCGATGCTTATCTGTCTGTGTTCAGCCTTCTCAGAAACGCTAGTCCTTGCATCGTCGGTTGACCTTTACCGTGTGACGGAACTTAACACACAACACTATGCATGACCCACACTGCACAAAGTCATAAATACGGCAATACCCAAAATACCTTCAGTTTTCTGTTCATTATAAAAGCAAATAGGTTGGTTGGTCGGTTGGTTGTTGTGTTTTTTTTTTCTTTTTTTTTCTTTTTCTTCTTCTTCGTTTGTTATTCTGTGACGTGTACCACGGTACAGTAGCTGACTGACACATTTCAACAAGTATAAATGGCAATTCCCCGCTGACGTCTTAAAACATCGGTGCTAAACATAGCCTGACAGGTTTAATTCAAAAATCGCAGGGGAAAGTCTACTCAACATTACGTGGGCCAAAACTGGAAACACTAACCACCTTCGTGTTTATAAACACAGCTAACACTTTGGCGGATAAACAACAAAACCCCAAATCGTTAGCCCGAAAAAACAAAGCGAAACCACCAAACAAAATTACATTAGGGAATGAACTTCAATGTAACAGGTAAGCAGTCCTTTTCTTCACTAAAAGATGCCAGATTACTTACAGTCAACGTCCAACAAAACCATGATGGAAAATGACGGGAATAAGCAACAATGAAAAGAGGGCTGGCCAATAACAATGGACAAACGAGGTAGGACAAAGCAGGTTCCACCCCAAAGACAGGAGGTCCTAGGGTGTAATCCGTCATCCCTCCCCACTGTCCGTTAATAAGTAAAACATACCACTGATATTTATTTGTTTTGGGGGAAAGAAAACTACTCACGAACAAATGAAAAAAGACAAAAACACATAAACAAACAAACCTCGTGATTAGAGAAGAAACAAAAGTCCAAGTCAAAGTCTTCACTTTGGATGATAGCATTGGGTCCTATGGACCGGTGTTACAAGCTAGGCCTTCACAAAGAAATTCAAAACCAAAAGCAATATTATACATGGTAACTACGGTAAGGTAGCTACGGTCTTACAATAAAAGAGTAAAGGAGAGAAAAGAAGGTGCATAAAATAAAGACAGTTAGGTCTATGGATATGATTTTAGGAAAAAAGAAAAGGAAGCAGACAAATAGAAAAAACAAAAAAAACACGTCTTCACTCACCGAAAGGGCAGAAGCCGAGATCGCCAAACATGTTGGCTGTGGGAATCATGCGGACATTCAACACATCAACACCAACGCCCGACACAACAACCACCCAGCGAGCTGTGAGCAACGACCCGTCACGCTAAGTCCTGTCTCAGCCGCAGCAGCACCAAACACGAGTCAAGAGGCAACCACTACAGCAAATTCCCGTTACGTTACCTCACTACCAGACACGAAATACGGGTGGAAATCCACCCTGATTTGTTAACGGCGCTATGAGAAAGGGGAGCTAGTGTCGGAGGTGCACTCCTACAAGTTGCGACAAACAGTGGTGATGATGAACTGAGCGCTGTAGCCACTAACCCACACCTTTTTGCCCGGGCACGGTGGGACGGGCCACACCTTGGCACGTGCACAGCTCGCGCTGCCGTGTTCCGCCCCAACCTGTCTCTCACCTTCAAGGTACGCCGCCGTCCGCCCTCCCCGCCTTGTCGCTTTGTTCACGCTACATCCTCAATGGCTGGCGCAGACCGCGCAGACCGCCGCTCGCGCATCGCCGGCTCATTAGCATATACGACACGCCCACGTCGCGCTGCGCCAAGGCGATGCTCCGCCTACTTTGTCGCGGCTCGCTCTATCTATCTCTCTCTCTCTCTCTCACTCTCGTTACAAATCTCTTTCTTGTTGGCAAACCCGTGTGTTGCTGCTAGTGATGGCGAAGGTGTTGCTTGGTTGGCCTGACAATGAAAGAGGAAACTGAAGCGATGATGCAGAGACCAGTGGTTGTCGTTGTCGTCTTGCACAGGCTGGCTGTTTCATACAGTGATGCCGCTGTCACTGCACGCAACGGCTCACCTCCACCATTCTGTAAATCTGCCGTGCTTTGGTCCAAGTTAAGACTGGAGAGTGAGCGAGGAAGAGGAGATGAGAAGACAACTAGTGTAAATGTGTGGAACACAGAGAGAGAGAGAGAGAGAGAGAGAGAGAGAGAGAGAGAGAGAGAGAGAGAGAGAGAGAGAGAGAGAGAGAGAGAGAGAGAGAGAGAGATTGTTGGTCGTGGGCACTAAACATGATGATCTCAGTCTTCTTGGACGCGATCAAGCATGAATACCACGAACCTTCAATATTTTTACAACGATGCCGTTTGGATGATTCCAGATCCGAGTAGAGAGGGGGTCGGGGTTGTGCTGAAAAGGTGGAGAAATAGAGGTTGCACGATGGGGGTGGGGTGGAAGTGAGAGGTTGCAGAGGGGGTGAATGGAGGTTAAGAGGTGCCAGAGATTGCATTATTTTGGACTGAACACTATGAGCGGTGCGTCACTCTAAACACCACGGTGAGTCACGTCTGCAGCAACACTTTCTTTGTGGTTCGAATCCCTAACACTAAAACCTCTTATCCACACTCCTCCTCCTCCTCCCCTTTAGTCATCAGTTCACGAGCAAAGTCACTCAACTGTGCCCTCTTGCATACATTACTTTTGGGGGAAATGACTTTTTCCAGATACAACGCATTTTTGGAGCGATTGCTGCTGCTGCTGCTGCTGCTGATGATGATGATGATGATGATGATGATGATGATGATGAACAATAATAATATAATAAATAATAATACAGGATGCTATATACGCGCCTTTCCCAAATCAATCAGGCTCAAAGCGCGGCGATCTATGCCAACATACACGCTCACCTGTCTCATCCACCCTCACACACACACCAAATACACATCCATCACTCAAACAGGTGGTGTAAAGGCAGGGAAATCGCTATTAGAAGACGGAAGAAAATCGAATTTTTATTTTTTGAAATTTTTATATTGACTGCGTCCTGTACCATTAGTGAAGTTTCGCAAGTTTCCATCGATTGACATGATTTCTGCTAGCACGCCCCCAAGGACCTATCCACCCAAGCATGCAGACCAAAGAGATAAACGTGAAATACACACCACCGCTACATTGAACAAAGCAGGGATGTTGCTCGGAAAATTTTTCTTCGGCGATTTGGCCGAAACAGCCGTGAAACTTTCGGCTTTTTACAGAAAGTTTCGGCTCTCTCTTCCAAAGCAGTCTCACAAGTTTTTTTTTTTTTTTTTTTACTAGATTCACTACGTTAACGTGCACCCTCCACCTCCATATATTAAAGGTGTTCTGTGGATGCATATCTTTGTAATAAAAACATGATTTTAAGAGTAGAATCAGAACATTGAAAACATTTAATTTCTTAAATTTTAGACACACAAAAACAAAAACAAAATTTAGACTGTCCCTTGACAGACCACAATACTGTCAGAGTTTCTGGGTTTAACCTTAGTAATTATCGAATCCTCACCTAAACTGCAAGCGTACAGCACAGGAATATCGCAAAAATGGACAAAATTGAGCGATTCACCCGTGAAAACTTCGGCTCTGCGAGCCGACATAACGGACAGTTTATCGGCTTTTTAATAAATATTTCGGCTAAAAGCCGAAGATCCGACCCAAACGACATCCCTGCAAAGGTTACTTACATCTGCCTTGTAAATCTATCAACAGCTGTCTGTAGCGTCTGGACCAACCAACCACCCACCAACAAACAAACAGACTGACAAACATTACACAAACCAGCAAAACAGGGCACTCGTGTTTGTTCGGTTTTTATTATCGATCATCAGCTGTCGTTTCCGGAGCATTGAACTGACACAAAAGTTTAAAGTCAGTTTTAAATATTGATTGTAAGTTGTCTATAAATAATGATTGTAAGTTGTCTATAAATAATGATTGGCCTTGCGGCGCTTAGTCTCCAATGCAAAATATTAATGTTAACAGTCAGCTTTATATCTTTCTTCTTCTTCTTCTTTCCGCATACTGAAGATTGTGCAGCCAACTCAGCTGCCTTTAAATAATGATTTGCCTTAAAGCCACTGGTTTCCAAAGAGAAATAGGCCCTACTAAGGTGAAGGGTACGGTGTGGGGGTGACACAAAGTAGCTTGTCTTAACAGCTTCCACCATCTCCTGTAGGCCCTTCAGTCTTTCCTGTTCCGTCTGCCTTGGACTGAAGCCTGATTTGGGTTGGCCCTGACACTAAGCTTCTTACACACACTCTACACCTCCTTCCCAGTAACTTCATTATCGTGATTATTATACAGTTTTGGCTATAACGTTTTCCTATAAACGGAGTGGAAAAGCGGAGAGTTATTATGCGCCCTTGCCTTGTCACTGTTCACTGACACTATGTCACGCTTAACAACAACAGCGTGGCCAGTTTCATCCCCACGGTGACCATTTCCCAAAGATCTACTATCCAACAATATCAATGCGCTTTAAACCCATTTACTTAGGAAGATGCGCTATATAAATTAATTAATTAATTAATAATAATAATAATAATAATAATAATAATAATAATAATAATAATAATAATAATAATAATAATAATAATAATAATAATAATAATAAAGAAGAAGAAGAAGAAGAAGAATGTTGTTGTTGTTGTTATTGTTATTGTTATTATTATTATTATTATTATTATTATTATTATTATTATTATTATTATTATTATTATTGTGGCTGATATCATCATCAACATCATCATCATCATCATCATCATTGTTGGCACGAGTTATTTGTTTTATAAACATTGTTCTCAAGTTGGAAACATGTATTTCCACATTTTGTGTGTGCGTCAAACTAATAATAACACATTACAACAATCATCAAACCTGCACATTAACTATGTCAATTGAAGCTTACAATACGTCACAAAGTCTAAAATAATTTATTAGGAGTCTAAAATACGTCACTAATACCACCAGTCAAAGGTGTGTTCTCGAAGTCAGTTTTCTTTTTTTCTTTAAAAAAAAATTTTCTTTTCATGCTATCAGACTGTGTGGAGAACGGTCTCATGGCAGTGTTTAATAATATTCAATGATAAAGCATTACTTGCGTCCATCTGTCCTCTGGCTTGTACCATGGAATCAAACTACCGTTCACTGCTATCGTCGGGATTAGAGTGTAGAACTATAAAGAAGACGACTACTAAGAAGAAAGGTCGCTGGTTCGAATCCAGGATTGGTCAACGTGTGATCATATTATTTTCCCCTTTACCAACAACTGGCCCGCTGGTGTCAGTATAAATCGGTCCAGTAGTCACCTATATGCGAAAGTGTCGTGTGACTATAATCTACAAACAAACAAACATCCACTTTGAGAGAAGGCTTCGGCTAGTTTCTGCACAAGGCAAGGCAAGGCAAGTTTATTCCAGAAAAAAAAAACCATTAAGGGCACATTGACATGGTTAAAATGATATACACAAACATGTAAAATAATTAATTATATAACATTTTAAATTTTTAAAATTAAAACTATTTATGTACACAGATGGATTGCGGGTGGGAGGGGGTTGGGGGAGGAGCGATTGAGAGGAGAAAAGAAGAAAAAAGAAATTGATTGGGGTAGCAATTATGAATCATAACTAACAATACAATTCAATCTAAACACATCAATGACAAACTACTGAAGTTGTTTTTGTTACACAACCTGTAAATATCAGAACTAGGTTTGACATGGGATAACAACGTTACAATTCACAATTGTTTAATTATTAATTTAATTAGACTTACAAGCTTTAATAATACTGACTTTTTATTAGATGACAATAAGTCTTGAAATGTGATGGCATTGGGATATTTATAATAATATGATTTTAATAATTCTCTTCTCGAGTTACAATCTACAAACAACAACAACAACAACTAAGAAGAGTGCTGCAAATGGTACTACTGTAAGTCTACCCTGCATAACATGAAGAACGAACGAACGAAAAACGAAGCTTAACGTCCTATTGCATGAGCGTTAAGGACAATAAAATTGGGCTAAAAAGCCCTCATCATAAATATTTACCAGACCATTTGGTCTGGCTCTGTTATAACATGAAGGGACGAAGAAGTGTTGGGGAGTTACGTGGTCTGTTGTTTGTGTCGGCTGCTTGAACAACATCTTACTAAAATTACTATTGTGTTATCTAGTCCAATGTTATTCCTCCTTTATTATTTATTTATTTGATTTGTGCGGTTTTTGTTTTGTGTTGTTGCTATTGTTGGTTGGTTAATCTGAAATTGTGACAGCTTTGTGTTGCAGTTTAGACTGTGTTATGTGTAGCAAACAAAGCAACGTTTGCACATGTGAGGAATGACGTACAGATGACGCCAAAGACAGAGAATTCAGTGCGTTATCATTATGTTTTCACCAGATAACACACTACAGAGATAACATGAAACACGTACAGGCAGGTGAACCAGGAATGAGGAACAAACATACAAATAGAGGAAGACAGAGAGGCAGACAGATAGACAGCAAGATAGGGAGTGGAAAGAGGGAGGTAAGGAGTGTGACGGGACGCACGTCCATCCATCTGGCATGGTATTGAAGGTCACAGCAGGAAACAGTCAACTCCCTGACAACCTGCAGCCGCCTACCTATATTACCAGCCTCACTATCCAGTACCATAGAACCACCCGGAGTGCAAGTCAAACCATACCAACCTGTCACGTAATAGCTGAAGCGCGTGATATTCAGTATGACTCCCTCCTATATCCTCGCCCCCTTTATCTGGAATATAGATTTGTTGACTTGAAAAAGTTATCCCAAACTCGTATTCAAACCTGCCGCAGACGCGCCGTCGTGGCATACATGCGCGCAGTCACATCAATGTCAAGTCCTCTCTCCAGCCCTTTTAAATCGATGGCGATGGACTTGCGCATCGAATTTCCTGCCTGTGAACAAGACGTGGAGTTGATGTACTAAAAAAATACAATAGTGCAGGTAGACTCCAGACTGCTTTGTACAGAAAACTGCCCCGTGTCAAGGAATATGGAATTCACACCCTTTTCACACCCTTTTCACACCTTTGTGTTTTGGAAAGAAATATCACATTACTTCAAATTTCCAAAATGGTGGACATGGCTGTGGCTGCAATAAGGTTGAACTGAATGAATTGTCTCCAGTTCAAATGACACTATTCCCCTGCAATAGGCCAATGAGTTTGGCAAGACATTGAAACAGGCTTCAGATGGAAGACAGTCTACAAAATGCTTCAGATGATATTAGACAGTCTACACATTCTTCGTATGGCATTAGACAGTCTACAAAATGCTTTAGATGGCATTAGATAGTCTACAAAATGCTTCAGATGGCATCAGACAGTCTTCAAAATGCATCAGATGGCATTAGACAGTCTACAAAATGCTTCAGATGGCATCAGACAGTCTTCAAAATGCATCAGATGGCATTAGTGTACAAAATGCTTCAGATGGCATCAGACAGTCTTCAAAATGCATCAGATGGCATTAGTGTACAAAATGCTTCAGATGGCATCAGACAGTCTTCAAAATGCATCAGATGGCATTAGTGTACAAAATGCTTCAGATGGCATCAGACAGTCTTCAAAATGCATCAGATGGCATTAGTGTACAAAATGCTTCAGATGGCAATTTAAGACAGTCTACAGAATGCTTCAAATGGCAAGACGGTCCACAAAAGAATTCAGATGGAAAGATCGTCTCCAAAATGCTTCAGATGGAAAGACAATGTACAGAAAAGTAATTACTATAGCAAAGACACCCAACATGTCGTGGAAAAAACGACTCAGCTGTAAAGAAAGAGGAAGAATTGTGATGGATGGGAGGAACGTCACAGGCAAAGACAGAGCAGTGAAACTAGGAAAGGAGGGTGCAACATCACATCACTTGCCCAAAAGCAGGGACACAGAACAAAGAGGATCAATACACCACGGTGCCAGACAAACCTGATCATACTCCCTCCACACTCTCTACCTCTACCATGCCTCCACCGATTATGTATGCTCTCTCTCTCTCTCTCTCCCTCGCTCTCTCTCTCTCTCTCTCTCTCTCTCTCCCTCTCTCTCTCTCCCTCTCCCTCTCTTATTAAGAAAATCCACAGCTGAGTACTGACAGCCCCACCCTCACTCACACCCTCTCAGCATTTTGTAGCTTGCCCTCACCACCCCTTCACCCCACCTCCGTCCGTCCGTGAGCGCAGTCGATAATTGTGGAAGGCCTGCCTGTGTGATGTCTTTTGGTCTGTACACAGGCACGGTGAGGGAGAGATGGACACAGCATATGCCATAACAAATCATAGTACCAATATCAAAGTAGCTTCCCTAAGGCACAATCCACTTCACCAACCCTACCTAAACTACACCTCACCAACCCTACCTAAACTATACCTAACCATCCCTACCTAAAGCAGTCAACCAACCATCACCACTACCCCAAACATTTCATAATCCACACAAACGGTGCCTTTGGACCAACTACTTTAATAACAGGCATGCACACGTCCTGGCGCTAGGCTAAATATTAAAAATATCCCCTTCTCCTATCGTAAACACAGCAGCCCCCGCCAATTTTCGGGGGCGGATAACCCACGTCAAGCTCAAGGGAGATAACTGCCTCGACCTTCATCAAGGGTGGTAATTCCGTGAGCAATTGTCCGCCACGGTTCAGTGGCGCTGCAGAAAGTCGTCGTTGCGGGCAAGCTTCGTTGCACGATAATCATACGCAATAATGCTGTAATGGGATGCAAATCACCCGCCACAATACCGACCTTAGGTAAAAACAGTGGTTATAATATTTCAAGACCTCCCTTGTACCACTCGCACACAATCCGCGCATCTATACAACCTCAATTACGAGGCCACTAAGAGTCCGTTAGGTGATGATCGTGGTGGTAAAGATCCTGATGCTCATGTCCTAAACGGGTGAATGCGTACAGGCAGCAAGCACTAGTACCCTTCTCCCCTATTCCCGGTTGTCCACGATCGTGAGCAGTCCGACAATGCGCAAACATTGTAAGGCAGGAAGAGAGAGGGCAGCTCAGGCAGCTGGAGTCAGATCCTGTATCCTGTATCCGCCAGCGCCTTCAGCAGCTCTTGAGCAGGAAAACGCTACCTATGACAACTAAATAAACATCAACAAAATGATAGTGGTAATGGTGAGAGTGCTGATGATGATAGTGCTGATGATGAGAGTGCTGATGTGGACGGTGATGGTAACATGTGAGCGTGTGTTGGTAACAGATCGCCGCGCTTTGAGTCTGATTTAGGATTAAGGCGCTTATAGCATCCAATATTATTAATATTAAATCGGTTGGACGTTTAGTCACGATAATGGTACAGCCGATTGGTTTTTCCCAACTGTCCAAAACGAACTAAAATGTGTGCGTTTATTTTGGCAATTTGAGTACACGTACATATGAATCGTCAGCATCCTCTTGTCCTCATCAAAACATCGACCACTTACATTTCGTTAAAATCAGCTGTTTCTATTGTTGTCCACAAATGATCAGTCTGACGTCACATTATCTTTCAGCGGCATTGATAACGTAGTGACAGCTAAGAACCCCTGTCATATAATATATTCGTAAGTTTTTTTTTTTTTAAATTATTATTATTATTATTATTATTATTATTATTATTATTATTATTATTATTATTATTATTGTCATTGTTATTATCATTATTATTATTATTATTATTAATTAGTGTTAGCAAAGAACGCACAGCTAAACACACAGATTGACCTTTCTTGGAATAAGGTACAGCAAAAATAATGACGATGCTCAGCACGTTTACTTGAAAAATAGTGGTTACGGACCCAAAAAAAACCAACAATAATTGAGCTTATGGTTATATTTGGGTCGCTAACGTCTGCTCCACTGTAGGGCGGACATGACCATCATAAAGCGGAAACAACTCTCTGTTACAGACAACAACAACAACGCCATTGTCTGTTGTGTACACAACTTGACACTTCAACTTTATGATGGTGATGATGATGATGATGATGATGATGATGATGATGATGATGATGATGATGTGGTCGATGACGACAACGATGATGACGGTGACGACAGGGGTGATGATGATGATGATCACTAGAAAGGCGCAACTTATCCATGCTGGCAAGCACGCTTAGGGCGCACAGGGAAGCGGAAAGCAAGAGCGGTGGAAGTCAATAAGTTGGTGAAGCAAGAGTCACCTTGTCACTGTTTCAGCTTTGCACAAATAACGCAATGATGATTGCATACGCTGCTTTGTAGTACACTGGCATCTCCGATTATCAGTGTCTGTATATCACAGTTCCTATAACGTGGACAGGATTCTGCCACACCGCTCACGCCACGCTGGTACCAGTAATGATACTGGCAATCAACTGACCAACCCACAAATCTTATTACACAAATAAAGGGAGGAGTGATGGGAACGGAGGGAAGGGGGCGGGAGGGGAGGGGATGGGAAGGGAGGGGAAGGGACGAGAGATCGCAGCAGAAGAAGAAAGGGACAAATATTGTTTGCTTGTTGCTGTTGTTGTTGTTGTTGATGTTGTTGTTGTTGTTGTTGATAAGACGATGCGCTAAAGGCTGCAACTGGGCGTTGTTACAATTTGTTTGGGTCAGTGCCTTGAGCCGTTCTTGAGCTAGAAAATCGCTATACAATAACGTTAAGTAACCAATTAATATGTCCCTATAAACAATGGAAAACAAACCTAACTCTTTTTTTTATTTTTTAAATAAGAACAGATAGACCGGTAATTTTTTTTTTTTTTTAAATAAGAACAGATAGACCGGTAATAATGAAATAAACAACCTTCATTTTGCGCAGTCAATCCTCGCTGATGCAGTCAACAAACATCACAATCACACCGCCCGTGACCACAGGCATGAGGGTGATTAGTGATGGTAATTGTGAGTAATTACTGCACAGTGACAAGGTAACGTGGCTTTCCCCTCGCCTTAACTACCTGTATTATTACCTCTTAGCACAGCCAAGTACCAAAAGACTCCACCAAGCGCCTTTACTGAATCACCGCTTTACACCATACATGTACGACACTCAACAACATTACTGGAAATAAAATAAAGAATTCCATTTTGCAATTTCAATGTAAATAAACAAGTACATACGTATATTAATTAATTAATTAATTAATCAATTAATACCAAATATACCAGTGCAGAGAGTAGTGATTGCACTAAATAGTGTTTTCCTTTGTCAGAGCAACACTTTCATCACATAATAATAATAATAATAATAATAATAATAATAATAATAATAATAATAATAATAATAATAATAATAATAATTGTATAGCGCCTTTTTTCCTAATGACGGATCAGTTTAAAGCGCAAAACCACGCTCCGATCCCCGCCCTCCACCCCCCCCCCCTACCCCCCATACACTTCCATCAATCAATCAATGCATCTAAAATATTCCTTTACCACCAACAAAGATCTACACTAAACCAACAAATAAAACGGGCGTCACGGGGGAAGAAGTGGAAATTAGTAAGTTAGTTATTCATTGTCTATAGGGTCCAGCGGACTGCAAAGAGCCGAATCAGGACCACAACTAGGTTAAAAAAAGAGAACTCAGCCCTCATCAGTACAAAGATCTGCTGAAACAACCCTAATGGTAACACTGAAGGCACTCCACCAGCCGGTCACTTTACAATAAAGGCATCTCATGCAGAGGACGCTGCGGCTGTACTCTAATTTATGGAACCCCCGTTTACGAAAACAAAATAAAATATAATCATTATAATTTTTGTTTAAAATTCACATTCATATACTTTTTTTTTAAAAACTTTGGAACTTTGTCCTTTTATTAGCAAAATCACATATAATTAAAGCATGAAACAAGGCTCATAGCCCAGGGGGCATTTTAGCCAAAAAAGGGGAAAAGGGGGATGGGGAATTACATTAAAAAACAATGAACGGCACAAAAAAGCTGCTCCATAGGCATCACAAGATAAACCTCTGAAATGTCAAATACCCGTTTTAAGTTTTATGTTGGGTCAACATGGAAAGAAAAATGTACAGCATTGCATGGTTCACAAAATAAGACAAAAGGGAATGCACAATATATAAATAATGACATAACTCAAACTGCAATACACCGGATTAAATTTAGCAACCTGCTCTTTGATTCAATATTCGTCCAAACAAGAAAATAGAAGTTTGACATAAAATTAAAAGAGAACTGTGCGTCACTATTGAAAAAGAAAAAAATATCTACATTGCTAAATAATAATACCATAGAAAGCCCTAGTGACCTGGTGGCAGAAAGCGTCCAATATCCTCAAGCCCACTCAACAAACCCCATACACAAATGAGGAGTTTGGGGAAAGTTTTCAAGAAAACAGGCAGATGGTTGGTCTAGCGAAGAAGATTGTAAACCTATAGTAGATTGATAGAACAGATCAGGAACGAGAAAGAACCAATAAGAATGACAAAAACAGCGGTACTTTAAAGCACTACATTTTGACAAAGTGGGGATAGTATTTACACACAAACCTCCGGCAATCCAGACGGAGGTAGCGGAGAGAAGTGGCGGATAGAGACGGTGGGGAAGATGGACAAAAATAAACCACTACTATTTGGGTTATGATTGCTATCCACAGTGCTGAACGCGGCAGACACAGAAGTCCAATACGGGTATCATTAACTCTTTGACGACCCTCGACAGTGCGCACTGTATCATAAATCATCCTACCCTCCCCCTTTCTCTTTTATTGTCTCTGTGTTTTCTCTGTATCTTTCCCTCCTGGCCTCTGTGTGGTGACCGCAATTACCTGCCGCTCCTCTGCGACACCGTTTTGTGTTTGGGGAGCAGTGGACTGCCGCATTAGCACGCACGCCGGCAAATGGTTAAACGGTGGACACAAAACAACGGTTAAACGTTCCATCCAGGTAACCGGTGATACCCAGCGGAACTACGCACCTGTACAACGCCTGAGAGAGACTCAGCCTTGGCTGAGCCAGCGATAAGGGAATCGAGTGTGATTTCATAAAGAGCAACATCAACACAGCTCGCCCCGTCAACCTCAACAACGTTAGCTTCATCCAAAAGCCTCGCGAGGACAACGACGGTGACAATGACTATGGTGATGATGACGACGATGATGATGATGATACATCGCCTTCCTGGATGGATTACAAACGGCGCACGTTACATCGCGCTACAATATGAGAACAGTTCAATCCGTGATACTCTGCCTGTAGTGAAGTATGTGTAAATAGAGAGGAGAAGGTCGTTGAGGAAGTGGCCAAATGGCTACCTGTCCCTCTCTGACGAAGGCAAACACTGGTTATAAATGTCAATAATATCTTTTCTCCTGGCATTAGATCCGTGTCCCTGCCTAATGCCGTCATTAGAAAGTTAATGACTGGTAAAGACCGGCAATCAGTAGTTTAACACAGGTGTAATTAGACCTTCGATGAAGGAAATATTTAGTTCCACTTGTTGTGTGCATTTCTCTTACTAAATGCAGGCATACCAATCTTGGAAGGCGGCTATCAGTTAGGAAAATATGCAGTTCTTTGCTAGATGAAAGGAACGATAACTAACCTTTTTTTCTACATCGAGTTCATCTATTTTCTTGTAATGAACATAAACATATTACACTCTTTCAAATGTATTATTAGGCTGGCAGTTATGGGAAGTTTAGTTCAGCTTGTTTTCTATAGTCAATAATGGCCGCTTCACAATAATAATCCTTCTTCGAATCAATGGATCTCATAATAATAATAATAATAATAATAATAATAATAATAATAATAATAATAATATATGCATCAATTGTCCAAATATCAACGGCATAATTGCCTTTGTCGTTCAAACACAGACACCTGCGTGCGACCGCGCACGCACCCACGCTCTCTCTCGTTCTCTCTCTCTCTCTCACTCACACACACACACACACACTACCGCCACCCGCACACGTTCAATCATCCCCAGTCTATCCCACACAATACAAACTCAGGTAACTAGCTGCTCAATCAATATCAAAAGTCCTCAGTCATCAGCATCACCGTGAGGAAAGTCACTGATAACGTAATGTTACCTGCATGCTGCTGTTTCAGACCGAGGTAAACACAGCCCTGGCAGAATATCACTAATCATCAGCAATCATTGCCAATCGTCTCTCTCAATCACATTGGTGAGGACTGCAGACCCAGCGCAATTTACATACGGGGGGGGGGGGGGGGGGGGGGACCAAATCCTGAGGCCAGTTTCAAAATCTACGTAGGCTTAAATTAACGAGTTGGTGTGTCCTATTCCACTTACCCACCCCCCTCTAGTCGCGGGTGGCGCGACACTACTGCTGCCATGTTTTCACCAAGAAAGCTGTCCAGATTTCACTCAGTTTGGCCCTCGATGTGATGGAGGCGAGAGACAAACAAGCGGTGTAGTGGTATGCAGGCGGAGAGACAAATAAGTAATACAGGGTCACAACACTTCTCCCAAAGCCCTGAAAAAAAAAAAAGAGATGGAAGAATTCCCAGAAGTGTTGTGTTCCGTCAGATCGACGTCTTTATCTCCTGTCCGAATGCAGCGACTCGTCGGCTTTTACCGCCGTCCTTACGACACGCATGCGCACAAATATCGAGGCAACCCCATACAATAAAATGAAGGAACACGCTTCAGCAAAGGAAAGCCACGCACGATGTCAGTTTTATGCCCAATAGTCTCCCTTTGCACGCGCCGTTACCTCCCTTTGCTCGACCAGGTCTTTTTTGTCTCTCTTTATGATTAATAAAAATTCCTCTTCCCCCTCCCATCCCGTCCCCAAACCCCCCTCCCCTCCTCCATCGTCCTCCTCTTTTTTCCTTATCATGGGAAGACGGGAGGAGACACTTCAGTCGCGCAAGGACATCAAACACATCTGGCCCAATTATGGCTGCGTTGATTGGGATAACTCGTTAACAAGATTATACCACTATCGTTGTGTATTCTACACTAGTGTAAAAGAAATATACCACTATCGTTGTGTATTCTACACTAGTGTAAAAGAAATATACCACTATCGTTGTGTATTCTACACTAGTGTAAAAGAAATATACCACTATCGTTGTGTATTCTACACTAGTGTAAAAGAAATATACCACTATCGTTGTGTATTCTACACTAGTGTAAAAGAAATATACCACTATCGTTGTGTATTCTACACTAGTGTAAAAGAAATATACCACTATCGTTGTGTATTCTACACTAGAGTAAAAGAAATATACCACTATCGTTGCGTATTCTACACTAGTGTAGAAATATACCACTTTCGTTGTGTACTCTACACTAGTGTAAAAGAAATATACCACTATCGTTGTGTATTCTACACTAGTGTAAAAGAAATATACCACTATCGTTGTGTATTCTACACTAGTGCAAAAGAATTATACCACTATCGTTGTGTATTCTACACTAGTGTAAAAGAAATATACCACTATCGTTCTGTATTCTACACTAGTGTAAAAGAAATATACCACTATCGTTGTGTATTCTACACTAGTGTAAAAGAAATATAACACTATCGTTGTGTATTCTACACTAGTGTAAAAGAAATATACCACTATCGTTGTGTATTCTACACTAGTGCAAAAGAATTATGCCCTTATCGTTATGTATTGTACTTTTCTTTCTTCCTCATTATAAATATTTTTGGGCCAGACCACAGTTGTCACTTTATGTGAAGAAACGCTGATATATAACAAGGAGTCAATAGTAACTTTACCTTGCAATCGGAGCCTAAACCAAAGCCAAACAAGCCAATATCATTTGGAAGTGGGATCCGATAGCGAGCCAAACCAGGTCCAACAGAACAAATGGGATTAGCACTTTAAGGCAACAGGACACGCAGATCGAGCCCCACGTCTCTTCAAAAGTCGAGGACTTAGGATAGCGGACAACACTCCAAGGGCCAAGGATCTGGAAAAAGTGAGGAGGGAAATGACAAAATAAGATCCTATTGGGAAGAGCAACTGCTCTTTTGAAGTTCCCAAACTCAGGCTGCGAGCCAACCAATGCCAGGCTGAGTAGAAGCAAAGACTGTGCAAGCTCTTTCATAGTTTTTGCTAGAAGTTGGTTCCAAATACGTAACTATACAATATTCACACTAAAACGAGCCCAACTGCCATTTCAAATCTATGGCAAGTTGCAAAACCAGATTGTGTGTCAAAACCGAAACGGCCCAAATTGCTACAAAGGAGGTTGGGGGAGAGGTGTTGGTCAATGCAGTTGCACACCAGCTTCCAAAGAACAAGTGACCATAAATCCTCTTTTTGGAGTACCCGCAAAACCGAATAGTTTTGCAAAACCCGACTATTCGACCAAAGAACATGTGACCATAAATCCTCTTTTTGGAGTACCCGCAAAACCGAATAGTTTTGCAAAACCCGATTATTCGACTAAACCAAGCTAAGCCAATAAGAAGAACAAGTGTGATCTAATACAGAAACAAGTCAGCTTCCCAAAGGACACAAGATTGATCTTCAGGAAGGACATGCACTGCGGCCAAGACAGAAGATGCTGAACAGTGGGATTGAATACAGAATGACGTCAACTTTCAAACAACACCCAGGACTGCATGCCGTTACTCTTACAAGACGGCAAGAGGACCAGATCACGCCCTAAACCAATAAACCTCAAGTGGGGTGTAATACAGAACCACATCACAGAACTCTCCGTCTCTGTTGCCATTTGAGTGTAAGGATAAGCTGTACAACTGAACGCCAATACAAAGCCAAGTTTGTGGGAAAGAGAGATTTAATGGTCGGTCCACGTAGCTGCTAACTACGAATAGAGTAGAACCGACAGGATTAACTCTCGTCAAAATATCACTCAATACTGGTCCACTTGGCGGTAGCTATGTTAGTTCACCGACGTTTACACTCCACACCTACATTACAGTACAACTTTGAAACAATAATCTCTCTTCCAAACGCCGCTCATTGCGAGTCACACTGGAATAATTCTCAGCCCAGCGCTCAGATAAAACAAAAAACAAACAAACCGCGGTTTTTTTGTTATCCGGGAGATATGGCAAATATGAATGAATTATAATAATCTATATGCAAAGCAATATAGACCGGGTGAGCGATCTGTTATTATTTTCATCGTAAAAGTTGCGAATTCCCAGCACAACAAAGAACAACCGCAGTCTGAAATGTTTCTGATCCTGGAGCACCAATATCAATGAGTGAGATGCAATGCAATACAGAATCAGATGATGGAATATTAATATTCTACGGTAGCTTAGAATTTGCAAAGAGGACGGAGGTGACCTGCAGAAAAAGCCGGTGGGAATTAATTTATCATTTGCATGCCGCTCCTTCCTTCAGCCACCTCCTCAAATCTGACGTGCCGGTGACTCCATCGGCGTCTCCTGCGATGACTGGGCTTTAACAAATGACCCTACCCCCTCACCCACCTCGTCAAAACATAACTCTCAACCTAGCTTAACTCCCCCACCCACCCACCCTCCCCCCTTTCTCTCTTTCTTTCTCTCTCTCTCTCTCTCTCTCTCTTTCTTTCTTTCTTTCTTTCTTTCTCTCTCTCTCTCTGAAATTTGTTTGAGCTGGGATGTGGAGCATAATTTCACACGCAAATGCTGATGGAATGAAGAAGTGTTGTTAGCGCTTAGCAAAACCCACGACAGGAGATGTGCATCGCCACTCACAACTAGGAAAGAACAAGGCTCACCATCTCCAACACATTGGAAGATACGCCTAATCTGCATTGAAATTCCTTCCCAACAAGCTGTAGCAATACGATGGCCAGTGTCCTCCAGCTGAACCTTCGGCACAGAACGGAGGAACCTCCTCCCATACCCCACCTCGAACTGTCCCTGACTCCCATGACATGACGACCCAATGACGACTTCATGCAGAGTACGGTCTTGTCCCATGACATGACGACCCAATGACGACTACATGCAGTGTACGGTCTTGTCCCATGACATGACGACCCAAGGACGACTTCAGTGTACGGTCCAGTGCTGAAGTTCATTACAGAAAGACACTTCAATCTGCCACAACCGTTCCGCATGCACATCCATCATTCTTTTGTCTGTTAATCTTCTCCTGCACTTTCACTCGCCATCATACATTCTCTCTCCCTCTCCTCCTCCCCCTTTTTTTTTCTCTCCGCACCAAAGTCCTCTCAGCGATGCGATGTGAGTCCGATACGCCCAATTTATGATTATTGGAGATGGGGACGGCTGGACAGGGAATGGGGACAAGAAAAGGGACTGAACAGAGGGAGGGAGGGAGGGAGAGAGGGAGAAGGCATAGATGTAAAAGGGGAGAAAGGGCGGGGAAGGAAGGAGAGAGAGAGAGAGAGAGAGAGAGAGAGAGAGAGAGAGAGAGAGAGAGAGAGAGAGAGAGAGAGAGAGATTGTAGTTATGCAGCGTACTAGTACCAGTATAGATGGAGGGAGAAATGTCATGATGATAATAGCGACGACGGTGACGCAGATGTAAAAATGTAAAAAGATGCTGGAAATGGAGATAAAGATAATGCATTTGGAGAGGCAGAGGAAGACAGGATGGAATGAAAAAGAAACAAAAACAGAAAATGGAGGTAATCGTTCTCTCCTGAATCTGCCATGTAACTGACAAAAGTTTTTTTTGTTTTTTTTATCATCCTATTTCCATCCAACAGCAAAACAGTTTTAAAGCTTGGCGCCCTGATCGATTGGGGAGCTGGGGAGCGGTAGAGTGGGGTGGGGTGAGGTGGAGAGAGGGAGCGAAAAGAGAAATTGTCTTCTTCTTCTTCTTTTCTATTCCCTCTCTCTAAGTCCTAATGCACAATCTGATATAACTCCAAAGCGCAGCACTTACACATTCCCTAACGCTCAAACATATTTCAATCCGAAACCTACACTTCGTCACACACGTAGCCTGTTTATTTTTTTCCTTGGTCTTTTTCAGAGGGCCCTGTGTGTTTGTGTTGTTTAAGGTAAACCGACTTTCTGCATTTAGCTCAACATTCTTGAGTGTCGTTACGGCCTAACGGTCCCCACTCAGACCCCCCAACAGCTGATGATGAGAAAACAACATCGCCGTCGTCTCACGTTTCCACGGTGCCATCAAAGAGGTGTGGGTGCCACCCAGCCTGTGTTGCCTTTGTGTACACACAGTTTGTAAGTTTGCGTACGAATACAATATAACTTGCGGCCTTTCTTGTCCTGACCGACAGCTTTTGAGGCCGATCCAAATTTGCTACAACAAGACTTCAGCATAAAATATCTTAGGACACTTACAAAAAGTAATATAGATTCATATAATAATAATAATAATAATAATAATAATAATAATAATAATAATAATAATAATAATAATAATAATAATAATGAAATAATTTATAATGCGCACACATCTCAGAAGATATAGGTGATTCGAGGCGCGGACACCTTTGTTTTGGATGAATCTGCACGACGGGAGAAACTAATGTTATGATACTGGAATATACATAAGAGTAATGTATATAACAATAATTAGTATAACTAAATCGCATTGTCAGCATCACCATTAAGGTCATTACCGTCATTGCAATTTATAGTAATTAACGCGTTATTAAAACTATTAGTACAAGAAGACACAAGAAACAAGATACGAGAAGACTCATTGTCCCCATTTTTACACAAGTAAATTTGATATAGTCAAAGAACTGCGGTTAAAACCATTGCAATTCATTTATTTTAAATATAATTGTTATTCTTTTAAAACTATTCTTCCAACTGGTATTTAAGAGATTATAATTTGGTATTATCTTCTTCTTCTTCTTCTTCTTCTTCTTCTTCTTCTTCTTCTTCTTCTTCTTCCATGGCCAGAAATAACTTTTTCAATGCCAGTTTTCGGTCGAACAAATTTCGTATGTCTAATGTCTCCGTCAAGTCCTGTGTTTCAGCACGTACAGGTCCACGGTTGGCAGCGAATGTTTCAGTGAGAGCTGTGCAGTGTCCTATTGCAGAAGGAATGTAATCAGGTCTCACCAGCACAGCAGGAATAAAAGACGCAAAGAACAAACAAAGAAGGACAAAGGATGAAACGAAGAAAAAAAATGCGAGGAAAAAGTAAACAACTAAGAATAATTATAGAACACTAAAGAACTAAAGATGATAAGAGAACGATTATAGGACAGAAAATAAACAAAGAATGTGAACAAAGAACAGAATAAATAAACAAAGGATACTAAATAGGAAATAAAGACGGAAGAATTTGCCAGAGAAGCCAGCAAATACCTAAGAAAGATTTTGGGCGCGGTGGCTCAATGGTGAAAACGACGGCAAAGCAACTGAAGCATTGAACGTTAGGCGATAACATTAGCAGTTGTTCCAAATGTTCAAGGTTGACGGCTCGTATCGGTCAGCGCCTTGAGCAGATCTTGAGCTGGAATCAGCGCTGGATAAGATTGGAAAAAAAATAAACACCAATACGCAAGGAGTTGCAAATAAACCAGAACTGACCAGAATGAAACAGGATGGGAAACAACAAAGAGGAAAGCGACGAAGAAATCAGGACACAAAGGAAGAAGGATATGGAGCAGGAAATAGAGACAGAATAAATATACTGGTGGGGAAAAAAAAGATGCAAAGACGACAGAACGAACAATGACAAAGAGGAAACAAAGAAAAATGAAAGCGAAAATTTTAAGAGGATAGGGAAGACGATTACAGAGAGAATAGAGACGTCTATAACTGTCTGCAATGTTTACTGGGGTTATCTGGTATATAGTGTACTGACAAGTGTCTTGTTAGATAACGCGGATGATGGGTGGGGGGGGGGGAGGGAGAGCGGTGCTGGCGGTGATGGAGATGTAGGTAAGCCCAACCTCCATCACCCCTACACATACAGCTTTAAACCCAGCCATCGCTCTGTTAAAAATGTGATGCAGTCGTTTCAAAGAGTCGCTGAAGCTCTGGACACAAAGGGAGCGAAGAGAGGGAGGGGGATGGGTAAGGGAATGGGGAGAAGATCAAACAAATACGACGTCATATAAACAAAGAGATGCTCAGCCTGTTGGCAAACAATAAAGTAACTTCGTTAAAACTTTTCTTTTTTAAAGTTCTCGTGCTTTTTCTCCATCAAAACAAATGAAAAATAGGGTGGGAGGAAGGGAGAGAGAGAGAAGGGAGGGAGAGAGAGAATGAGAGAGAGAGAGAAGGGGGGGGGAGATGTTTAAACAATTAAGTGAAGTTTTCCATACTTTTTCCCACCAAAACAGATAAAAAAGGAGGGTGGGAGGTATGAGAGGGAGGAAGGGGGAGAGAAGGAATGGGGATGTGTGGGGAGGGGAGGGAGGAAGATGTGTAAACAATTAAGCGAAGTTGTTCCCATACCTTTTTTCCCACCAAAACATGGGTGCGTGGTTGGAGAGGACAAGGAGAGGAGGGGGGAGAGAGAGTTGTCAAGTAAACAACTTTGTGAAAGTTGCGGTACCTCGTTCCGGCTGAGTGGCAAGGCGGTTGCGGTGAACGTCAACATCATCAACGTAAGCACTTGAAGGTGTACACTCCCGTGCCACACTCTAACAAACACCGTCTGATCCTCAAACCTCGGTCTCTTCACTTCCACTCTTCAATCGACGCCCCTCCCTAGTCCTTGGAGTTTACTCCGGGTTCTTTGACTAAAACATTGTTTTACTCAAAAGGTTTTCAACTGAACACCATCTATTTCACTCAAGAGTTATTTTACTTAACATCATCGGTTTTACTCAAGAGTTATTTTACTTAAAATCTGTTTCACTCAAGTTGTTTTATTTAAAAGTAGTTGGGCACTCTGAAATCAAAGTGGATATAATGTTTTAAAATGAGGGTTATTTTAAAAGCAAATATCCTGAGAATACACATCATTGGCTAACGTTGTGACACAGTGTGAGAGTGTGTGTGTTGCAACTTTATCTTTTAAAATGCTGAATCAATTTACTTCAAACTTTGCCCGATGACAGATTCCACTCAACAATGCTTTATCAAGTATCTACTTAGCTCAACGAACGCAACAAACAATTAGAAAGAATATAACGGTTACCACACCGTTTTTTTCACGCATTCGCCGCCATGACAGTTGCTTTGCACGTACTTTTATTGCAAACTGCCAGACAAATATCTTTTAAACTGATCAATGGATTTATTCTAACTTTTGCGTACGGTACACACACTGCCCAGTCTCTCACGTATTTAACAATTTTATGTTGTAAAAAAACACACATGCAAGACATTAAAACATCGTCATAAAGCGGAAAATTGTGGCTTTCATGAGCACTACATGCGTTCAAGTAACGTTTTATGTACTAATTTGTTACGAAAGGGAATATTCATTGCACCATTTTTCATAAATAATTTACCCCATACGTTTATAATTACATGACGAAACTTATCAAAGGATTTACTTGGAAATTTGCTTACTTACACTACGCAGTATCCAGTGTATTTAAAACTTTTACGTTGGGGCCCAAGAAATTAAAATAACGTCACAACGCCAAAAATTCCGTCCATTACGCTTTATGGTAATTCCCATAGAACGACGCCAGAGAGAGAGAGAGAGAGAGAGAGAGAGAGAGAGAGAGAGAGAGAGAGAGAGAGAGAGAGAGAGAGAGAGAGAGAGAGAGAGAGAGGGGGGGGGGGGGGATTCCGTCCATTACGCTTTATGTTAATTCCCATAGAACGACGCCAGACAGAGAGAGAGAGAGAGAGAGAGAGAGAGAGAGAGAGAGAGAGAGAGAGAGAGAGAGAGAGAGAGAGAGAGAGAGAGAGAGAGAGAGAGAGAGAGAGAGAGGGAGGGAGAGAGAGAGAGAGAGAGAGAGAGAGGGATTCCGTCCATTACGCTTTATGTTAATTCCCATAGAACGACGCCAGACAGTGAGAGAGAGAGAGAGAGAGAGAGAGAGAGAGAGAGAGAGAGAGGGGGAGGGAGAGAGAGAGAGAGAGAGAGAGAGGGGGGGGGGGAGAGAGAAAGCGGGAGAGAGGGAGGGAGCGAGAGAGAGAGATGTTTTGAGTTCTTTTTATTTCTGTTTTTTGTTGTTTTTAAAGGTACATATCAGTGGATTTTGTCTGACTGCAAATTGTCTTTGCAGAGTATTATTGTCAGTTGCCAAATGTTCTATCTATATTTATAGTTGAGTAGCTTTGTGGTATGTATGTCTGTCACTGTACTGTGTACTGTACTGTATCTTTTGAAATGCTGCATCCAGCCACACATTCCACATTATATGTATTCCACATTATAGGTATAAACAAAATAAACAAAAAATAATGAAAAATAAACTAAACAAAAACCGAAATAAATAAACAAACAAATGTATTAATAAAAGACGCGCCATTTCCTAATACACGTAATGTAATTAGACCCGAAGGGTTGGCGATTTTCCTTTTTCAAAAACCAATTCTCAATTTTAATTCCAAAATCTAAAACGAATGTTTGACGTTTGCCAGTGTAAAGCAAACGTAGGGACTAATTTTGCGTTCAGGAATTTCAAAGCACATAGCCCCGCTATAATGCTTGGAGTGAGAATACATCCGCGCATGTTTTGTGGCTCAACTTGCAAAACGTGAATGACCTTATTTTTTCCCACCCTAACTTACCTAGGCTCAAAACGTATCTCACGGTTCAACGGCAAGGCAATTTTAAACGCTGTCAGCAGGGGGCGGAGCCTGTGTCGCGGTAAGTGGGCATGGGTAGGGTGCAAGCCTGAAAGTCTGGGAAACTGGCTAAAGGTAAATCTTGGGAACATGTCGTGTACGAGACACCCGCTTCAAACTAGTCCGCTGCCACAGCACGACGGGAAAACCCGTCGCGCCCAAGACAATTCTAGCTAAGGTGGCAACACAGTCTGCGAAACATTCCAGAAAACCAAATGGGGAGATTTTGTTTCAGGAATTACAGACGAGTGTCTCTGCCTTTTGAATTCCATTGGGAGTTTTGTTATTGTTGACCGAATGTAGGCCTAATGTTGTGTATATGTTTCAATACTTAACATAAGGTAGGCCTGCCTCGTTACTCAACTATTATAAGTCAAGTAAATAAAGTGTCCAAAGCGTCCCAAAATTTAAAAGCGACACCATTTCATAGGCAAACGTCTGTCGCAAACTTGTCTATGACATTGGTAGTGACAAAATTTTAAGGGAATGATTAGCGTGAAATGCGGTCACAGTCTTCGAATGCCTTATGAAATACTTTCTCCGCCAGCATATTTCACAGTGACAGTATTTTGTACCACACAGATTAGGAGAGAAAGGCCACTTTCCCAAAGTTGTAAACTAGAGGTAGGTATATTAACATCTGTTGATGTTTTGAGGGTAGGGAAAGCTAGGTTACATAGTAAAGGCTTGCCAGAGAGAGAGAGAGAGAGAGAGAGAGAGAGAGAGAGAGAGAGAGAGAGAGAGAGAGAGAGAGAGAGAGAGAGAGAGGTGGGTGTGGGGAGGGGTACAAGGTTGAGGTGAGCGAGACAACTGTGGAAGAAGCAACAGAAGTGGCTTGATGGTTCCACAGATCCTGCTTTGTTGAAAGGTGCGTAGTTAAGACGCGGAGACGCCTGTCACAGGGTGGCCTGTTAAGAGTCAAGGCCGCACACGCTGGTCTCCAAAGCCCAAGTGACCACGTGAGGCTTGGCAAGTCACCTACTCCTCCCGATGAGAGTATAAACCGAGGTCAAGACTGTGAACGCACGCATTTCATCGCACAGACTTTAAAGATCCTGACGCTCAAGGCCTACACGGGTGAATGTCAGATACACCAATACACCCAGGATGCACTATAGGTCAGTCGTATCCCCCTGTCCTGGGTTGGCGCTGCTCTTGCAAAAAGTTCAAAATTCCAAAGTGAATCATTCGGATAGGGGGAGAGAGAAGGGAGAGAGACAGACAGAAACAGAGAGAGAGACAGACAGAGACAGAGAGAGGGGTTTTTTTCCTTAACAACAAGGTTCAGTTGAATGTGGAGGAGTGTCTAGAGGGTGCCATGAGGCTGGTATGCAGATAGGTAGATAGTTAATATATGGAGGAGAATGTCTGAGACAAGCTAGGCGAAGAGTCGGGTGTGAGAGGGGGGGGGGTGGGGGGGACGCTGGGTATTCGCTTCTTGGAGACCTGGCAGAGGGGTGACGCGACATTTAGACAACAGCTGCAAAACCCATCACGTACGGCAAGGAGGAGACGGAAGAAGAAGAAGAGAAGAAGGAAGACTTTGAAAGAGAAGAGGCTAAGGAGAAGGGTGAGCAGACGAGGAGAAAGAGCAGTGACGGCGAAGAAGCAGAGAAGGAGAAGAAGGAGAAGAAGGAGAAGAAGGAGCCGTACAATAAGATGAGATGGTATCGGTAGCGCAACAACCACACACTGAAATATATACCTCCCCACACAGTTGTATGTGGGTTTGCGCCAAGTACAACTGAGTCGCCACCTACCCTTGCACTCACTGGCCGCTTTTCTTACAATCTACGGGATCTGGTCTAATCCTGGGATCGTGATATATGGCATGTAGAGAAAAAAAACAATGTCAACAGGTGGATGGTTGTGGTAGTGGTGATTTCACCATAACCCATCATCATCATCATGATGGCAGTGGTGCTTTTCGGGTCGAAAAAAAACTGGCATATTGCGGTGTGTTGGCGTTGGTGGTGTTAGTGAGAAGATTTTGTGGTGGTGGTGGTGGCTGTAATGGAAGTGGTGGGAATGTTGCGGGTGGCAATAGAGTGCAGTAGTTGAGTAAAGAAACATGTTTGCACATCACCGCCAAACAACGGCGTGACAAACGACAAAAAGAAAGACGTCATTAAAATGCTGCTGCGGCTGATGGCTGGAGAGGATTGCTGTAGGCAATAATAATATTATTAATATTAATAATGATAATAATTAGCATTTGTACAGCTCCCTTCTTCACTAGAGCTCATAGAGCTTTACAGAAAGAAAAAATAAATAAATAAAGCAAAGGCAACACAGAAAATACCAAATAAAAACACAGACACACACACACACACACAACGACTATGACTGTCTCTGTGTGTTAAGTGTTTAACGAAGACAAATTCAGGTTGGAGATTTAAGGACAAACACTGCTTAAAATGTGTGTTTTCACTCCAGAGCCAAAGGAAAGCGATGATTGGACAGAGCGCAGAGTTAGAGGAAGACAATAAATGATGTCATTAATAATAATAATAATGAATAATAAATAATATTAATAAATAATGATGTATATCAACTAAGAAGGTGTGTGTGGAGGGGGAGGGAATGTGTATAGTAAGAGAGAGAGAGAGAGATAGGTCGGGAAGAGACTGAATGTGTGTGCGCGTGCGTGTATTACACATGTGATGGGGTAGGCGAGGTGTGGGGTTTGTGAGAAGGGGTGAGAGAGGGCTGCATTAATGATTGTCTGTCTGTTCCATTAGCCCTCGTCCCACCACATTTTGGCTGTCCTATAGTTTTTCTCTCCCTACAGTCTCCTTATGCTCATCGCCCATGCTTCAGAAGAGGTAATACACATTGCTGCGATCGGTAGAAAGTATCGCCAAAACTCCCTCTAGCAGCAGGTGAAAGTATTCCCTCCATCCCTTCAAAGAATACTTTGGGCTCGCTGCTAGCCGCGGATGCGAACCGCAGTACTGTTTCAAAGTGACGGAAAGAGCGGAATATTGCTACAAGGGTTCGGGTAAGGGTTAGTTGTAGATCTATCCCTAGCCCTTGCCCTAACCATTTTCTCTACAAAAATGCTCTTTTTCCGTCCCAAAAACCCATTTGACTTCTTGGATTCTTAAATTGTATGAAACCAAGTGAGGACACTATTCGGCGTCAATAAACGGTTCGAAAAGATTTTCAAACGGTTCGTAAAAGACAGTTGACTTAGAAACAAATACAGCGTGACCTAATTCGTCGCCTAGAGGAGACGAAACTTACTTTTCCGTTTCTAGTCTTTCAGCGACACTGTCACTGAGCAGGCTGCTAACCTCGCCAAAGTATCCCTTCAAGGGACAAGGGACATACTTTGGCCTGCTGCGCAGTGTTTGCCTGGAGTATACTTTCTTTCGATCGTAGCTATGTGCAATGGGTGCTTCAGAATGGATACCTGCACGTTATTAGTGAACCTCATCATCATCATCATCATCATCATCATCATCATCATCATCATCATCAAGGTGATCGGAAAATAACTAGACGGCGAGACAGACTTTAATTTTTTTTTAATGCGAATGGAATGTAACTGTAGATTATAGTCACACGACACCGAAGCGTATAGGCGACTAATGGTCACATTATTCTGACACCAGCGAACCAGTTGATGGTAAGGGGGAAAATAATATGGTCACACATTGGCCAATCCGGGATTCGAACCAGGTACCTTTCGGTTACTAGTAAGACGCTCTACCAACTGAGCTACCCGGCCCCTCGCGAATGGAAGTGAAGGGGTGGGTGTAGATAACAAGTTTAGTAAGAAAGGGGCGGAGCCAAGAAGAAAAAAAAAGACACAAGAATAAAAGAGTTCTAGAAGAAATAAAATAATCTAATCCTCGCGGACATTCCATTGAACAGATCTGACGTCATACATAAAAACAACACAGCGTTTTGGGCGGGAAAGGTGTGCAGGGCTTAAAAAAAAAATAAAAAAAAAAGGAAAAAAAAAAGGAAAGGGGGGAGGAAGGTGGGTGGAGCAGCAGATATATGGCAGGGCAGCCACACAAGACACAGGGGGGCGGAGGGGGGAGCAGGGAGGGGGTGTGTTGGGGACGCAGAGGAGATCACAGTGGAAAGAGAGGGGAGGAGGGGGAGCGCGAGCAGACAGAGACAGAAAGACAAAGAGAAGATGGGTTAAAGAAGACAGGAAAAGAGACATCACATTAAAAAAAAAAATGTTTATTTAAAAAAAAATGGAATGAAGATCATTATAGAGGATGCAGAGGGTAGAAGAGAGAGGGAGAGGAAGCGCCACCTGGGGATCTACTCTGGCTCCTCTGGTCCTCTCTGTCAATAGAGTTTAGCTCTGGAATGTCAGTCTCTCTCTCTCTCTCTCTCTCTCTCTCTCTCTCTCTCTCTCTCTCTCTCTCTCTCTCTCTCTCTCTCTCTCTCTCTCTCTCTCTCTCTCTCTCTACACACTCACACAGAGAATCTGAGATCTGAGAATCTGGTCGATGTTTTATTCAAAGTTCAGTACAACATCTTGGCGCAGACGTTAATCACCCAATACAAAGGCATTTTCTTATGGAAAAAACTCCACTATTATGTTGTTCCTTACTTCATAATTACACTATCATGACACTGCTGTCAGCGATGAGAGAGCCGGTCACCAAGTCTCAGACACGCTGTATTACCACTGCGGTTGTCTTTAAAACGCATATCACTATTATGACAAAGAAGTGCAGTTAGGACTCAATATCAGGGTAAAGATTGCCTCCAGTGGTCTCCACAACTCTGGGCATGTGGCTTCACAGTCACTGACATCTGTTGCCTGTTTGAACGCAGACGTCGCCACAGACCTTCCCCATAGAGATAAGCAACTTACACACAAGCCTAAACGTCGCCACCAAAGAGAAGGCAAAGGAGAAAAGCAGATGACGCAAACGATCCAGTACTCTTGTGTAGCACAGGTCAGTACACCCCACTCTCCCATTGCTGTTGAAATTCACTGATTTACAGAAATCATACACTGTACATACACTACAACTACAAGGCACAAAATCCAAGTCAACGAAAGCAATTAGGTCGCTGCCACCCTTAACCCATCCAGGCCTAACACCGCCCTATTTGTTAAGACAAACCACAGCCAATGGTATGTTGCTGATGCTGACCATGTTGTCTTTCCTACCTCAAAAACGTGTTGACAGTACTCCAGACAGTTCAAAACCAGTTTCTGGAAGCTGTGACCAGATTTTCGCCTAACGGACTTTCTATCTTCTTCTAACACATTAATATTATTGACCTTGTGAACAAAGTGTACTGAAATACATATAGAAATGCGTGTGTACTAAGCAAAATGATATTACAAAGTAAAACAATAAACGACAACTGAAGAGTTTAGGTCAACGTTTTGCAGAAGAGGGAAGGTAAACTTTCTTTCAAATAAGCAACCATCACACATACTTCAGGTTACAATGTATGCATGTATTCAGCACCAGTGGATTTCGTCTGATTCTGGAAAACCCTTTAGCAACTTCTTCAAACTTTTCACGTGATTTTGATACGCGCTTTCGCAGTCGTTGCGACCGCCTTTTGCAACGGTGAAGTCGATTTTGCACAAAGGGCATCTTGCTAACGTTGGCCCTTTCCGAGATGTAGTCAGACAAGGCCAATTTTCGTTGTAGACTTTCAAAAAAGCTTTCTTTCTGGCCTGCTGTTTAGCTTGTGGTTCACCTTTATGCGGATCGGGAGAACGACCTGTACCACGGCTTCGATGCATTTTTCGCGCTAGTACACAGCACTGAGCAGATTGGAGGAAACCTGAACACAAGTGCGGTGAACTTACGATATGTGCGCGTGTGCCACCTCGGTACTTAAGGGAAGTAACTACACTGCGCCTCTTTTAATCAGAATAAATTTTTTTTAAATAATAATAATAACCTGACCGTATTTTTAGCGAGCTGACCAGATGACCGTACTTCAAGGCTAAATTGCGCACGAATACTGCGAGCGAGCGTACGGTAGGCAAGTATTGTTCTCACGGCATGTCCGGGCGCTGATGTCCTAAACGGGCGAGTACAGACTATATACTGTAAACACAATGCCAGAATTACGTCATTCCCCCCCCCCCCCCTCTTTGCCCCGTTGCACAGCTTGACGGTGTTCGGCGGCCGCTGTGCTTTCGCTGAGAAGGCACCCTGAGATCCTCACACGGATGACAAATATTATACTAACAACAACATCCACAACTAAGTAGACTGAACTGGACGAAGTCGCTGTAACACAGATTGCATCGTATACCAAACATGACCAGAGTTGTGTATCTCCACCTCCAGTGTCTCTGGCACCATGGCGGACTACTGTTTAGTGTTCGTCAGTTAGCATGGCATGGGACATAGACTTCTTCTTTTATTATCTCAGTGCGTGGGAGAGCAGGTGGGGGTGATGGAACTCGCTCCCACCTACGCTGTGAGCTGCCTGTGACCTGCCTGTGCCCTGCCTTACTATATACGTGACAGCACCGTCAACTTTCAAACTCCATGCATGCCACACCGAATATATACTTTATTGCACAGTGGTCAAATTGGAAAATACAAACCCTACGAGGAGAACTAAGCACTTAATAATGGCATTATCAACTTCTTTTTTTTTTTTTTAAGTTTCACACGTAAAGCAACAAAACCGTGAGTGGCATAACGCCGATATAGACACATGAGTGTGGAACAGAACGAAATCTATGGGCGACACCCACAGACATGGACAGATTTAATCATAAAAGGCAAACCTATCACACCTGAATTAACGACGTTAAATTTGTTGTTAAAAAATTTAAACGCACGCACGCACACGCCAATCTCCCCCCCCCCCACCTCACCCCATTTATTCTCTACCCCCGCCATACATACACACACAGAGTTAGTTATAGGTGTAAATGTTTACCTGTATTTTGGTCAGTCCCACAGCCAACCGCACATGAAACAGAAACACAGAACCAAAAGTAAGTAACGTATGATAATAAAGAAACAAAATACTTCCTTAAATAAATGATCACAACACACAATTTTCACATTGTAATTCAGAATAATTTCCCCGAAGGGTGTTAAAAAAAACAAAAGAGACAAACAAGGAGAGCGGTGGGGGGAGGGGGGGGGAGCGGGGGGGGGGGGGGGGGGGGGGGGGGGTGGAGGGGCGGGGGGGGGGGGGGAGGGGGGGGGGGGGGGGGGGGGGGGGGGCGGGAGGGGGGGGTGGGGGGGGGGGGAGGGGGGGGGGGGGGGGGGGGGCGGGGGGGGGGGGTGGGGGGGGGGGGGGGGGGGGGGGGAGGGGGGGGGGGGGGGGCGGGGAGGGAGGAGGGAAAAGGAGGGGGACGGGGACGGGGGAGAAACTCGAAATAGTTAAATAAGTCCAATACTGAACAACAAAATCAACTCTAACAATGTTAAGTTTGGATTTTCGAACTTTGTACGTAAAATAACAGGCCATTACAAAAAAACAGAGGAGACACGACATCAACCACCAACGCCATTAGCGGAAGGTGTGGTGAGGTAGGTGGGGATGTAGTGGGACAGAGAGAGAGAGAGACAAGAGGCAGACAGACATACAGACAGTCACACAGAGACAGGAAACAGGCGAGGTCTGCCGGAAGAGGATGACGACGAGGTGGCGCCCCAAGGATACCGAGCGATTGTATCAACAGTGGCACTCCAAATTCCATTTTCCTTCATTGAACACCAAAGAACTGGACTCGTGTAGGCCTCGTAGACCAGTGGGGCTGAGACTCCTCCCTACATGGTCCACCTACACACTTTGGTCTTTTGCAATTCCACATCGGTAGCAAGCGGTGACTGATCCAGCTTTGATATCACACGACCTGGTACTTTCAATATCCGCGGGTTTGATACACAGCGCCCTTTCTGTGGGTCCGCCTTCGGTGGCGGCGGTTGGCGTCTTCTTTCCGTTCGTTATGTTATTAGTTTATAGTCCCCTCTCTTCCCAATAAGGATTTTCAGAGAGGAGACTACTTCTTTCCGTTCTTCCACCTATCTACCATTTGAACCTTCTCTTTCTTCTTTCCATCTGCCACCACCTTACCTACCACTGGTGGAATGCCGTAGCGCTAGCTTGCGTCTTCACTTTCCCATCCTTGTTCCCAGACACTTCATGTCCGCTATCCCGCTCTCCCCCTCCTACCCTTCAACCACAGACTCCTGCTTTTTGCATCACCGTACAGCCATCCTCCCTCCTCCTCTCTTTACCTCCCTCCCTGCATCCTTTCCTCTCTCTCCCTGCCTCACTTCCCCTTTCTCTCTCTCCCTGCCTCACTTCCCCCCTCTCTCTCCTTGCCTCACTTCCCCCCTCTCTCTCTCCCTATCTCACTTCATCCCCCCTCTCTCTCTCCCTGCCTCACTTCCCCCATCTCTCTCTTTCCCTGCCTCACTTCCCCCCTCTCTCTCTCTCCCTGCCTCACTTCCCCCTCTCTCTTTCCTTGCCTCACTTCCTTCCGCTCTCTCTCCGTGCCTCACTTCCCCTCTCTCTCTCCTTGCCTCACTTCCTCTCCCTCTCCCTGCCTCACTTCCCCTTTCTCTCTCTCTCCTTGCATCACTTCCCCCTCTCTCTCTCTCTCTCCCTGCCTCACTCACTTCCCCTTTCTCCTTGCATCACTTCCCCCCTCTCTCTCTCCCTGCCTCACTTCCCCCCCCCTATCTCTCTCTCCCTGCCTCACTTCCCCTCTCCGTCTCCCTGCCTCACTTCCCCCCCCCTCTCTCTCTCTCTCTCTCTCTCCCTGCCTCACTTCCCCATTCTCTCTCCTTGCATCACTTCCCCCCTTTCTCTCTCCCTCTCCCTGCCTCACTTCCCCTCTCTCTCTCTCTCTCTCTCTCTCTCTCTCTCTCTCTACCTGCCTCACTTCCCCTCTCTCTCTCCCTCCCCCCTCCCTTAATTTAATATTTCATATCAGGCACATATGTTGTTAACCTAAGAGTTGTATATATTTCTCCGTTCCGTCATTGTTCATTCTCTCGCCTCCGCACGCATTTCTTAAAGTGTTTCCGTAATGTCAAATGTTTTTTTTTGAAGTCATAATTAAAGTTTCGTCAAAAACATGTGTACATTTCACACACACACACACATGCGCGCGCACGCACACACCCACACACACGCGCGCGCACCCACACGCGCGCACACACACAGGCACACACACAAACACAATTCAATTTCGAAAACCTAACAATAAAATAAATATATAGGACCTGCTTCATTAGCAAACTGTACAAGCACCACACAAACAAAGCAAGACAATGAAACAAATGCTTACTTCATTAACAAACTTCACAAAATAAAACAACAACAAAAAACAAAACACTAAGAAAATAAAATGGTGGCACAAACACCTTTCAAGAACGATGGAATAAAGACCACATCCTCGGGGTCGCATACCAAAGAAAAAAGAAAATGTCACGTGCAGCATTCCATCATGCATGATTACTTTTTTACTAACTCTAAACAGAAACCAGAAAACAAATGTGTTGGCACCGAATAATCCCATCAAAAGCGACGAAGCCAACATCCCGGCCAAGAAAAAACAAACAAACAAACGCGGGACAGCAACTTATCCAATCAGATGAGAGGAGACATTGATTAGAATTCCCAGCAAGCTTGGCGCGAAAAAAAAGGGAGGCTAATCCTGCCCGGCATCAGCGAAAGACAACTGAGATCGCCAGAGAGACAAGCCAATACGGCACAGTTTGATTTTTATTTTTTTTTTTTAGCACGACGTCTCCACAATTGAGAAAGCTACGAATGTTTGGAGATAATAGAGATAAATACATGTAAATGCTGCAACAAAATCATTTTCGCTGGAAGTTTCGGTTGTACTACGTCACACATTCTTGTAGGTCACGTGACTTCCTCCTTCACGCGATACGACTTTCGCTCCAATAAACGAAGCCACTTTCGTGGAAATCCAAGAATACACGAACTCCATTTCGTCATTATTTTTAATGTTATCTTGGTCAATTAACAGCCTCTGGTCCTAAGAAAAATTTAGATTGATATTCCGACTATTGACTCGCGCGTCTCATCTTCTTCTTCGTAATACTGTGGATACCCCGTATTCGAGGAAATGATTAAAAAACTTTGGCGTGCGCAGCCAAGGTGCATGCTGGGTGTGTTCAGAATTCTTTGGGGATGCCATTAGGTTATGCAGGACAAGGCGACACGACATTTGTTCTCCCCGGCTGACGATTCGCCTTCTGCTCTTGGTGGTGAGCGGGACTACATTGTCGGCAGGCATTTTATGCAAGTCGGTGGCAGCGACTTTGCAGCGAAGTGTCATGGCACTAGTAGCTGGCAACCCGGTTTACTACCAACCACGCTTCCCCGCCTTGCAGGGCAAATATTTCTATGTTCCTCTTCTGAGGGATAAAATAAAAATAACATCTCCGGTTGGGCCGTGTTCTCAAGGTTGGTGGCCGAGAGACGGGAGTCAAATAACTCCGCTCGGCTACAATAACAACAACAACAACAATAATAATAATAATAATAATAATAATAATAATAATAATAATAATAATAAAACACATGGAGACAAACAAATTAATGAAATAAATAAATAAAACATAACAATAACTACAATAAGGCAAACATCTTTTAATTCAAATTTTGTTTAGTATTGACTCCAGTCACATCAAAAATCTCTTCATCAGTTTCATGCCATATCTTTAGAAAAGAAAGCACTTTCTGCAGGCAGAAAATCTCTCACAACTTTCCAATATTCATATCACAGAGACAGCGAGACAACAAAAACGGTTGGCCCAAGACAGCCTCATCAATGGAGTCCGCCCAACAGAGGACAAGGGGCAGGAACACAGCTGAGAAATCAGCCAACAATATGGTCACTACCAGGGTAGAAACATCATCCCAACGCTAGGACCTCAGACTAGAGATCTTATCAGGGGGTTAGGGGGGTGGAGGGGGGATCTCTGCTCACACTGAGGAATCATAAACAAGATAGGGGGGCAAAACAGGGTGCCTCAAATTTGAACTCCAAGGTTATTGCATTGAAGAAATCCCCTATAGAAATACAACATTATATTGAACAATTTTTACTTCGAACAATTATATTTGACACACATTTTGAAGAGCAGAGTAAAGTCTCAAGAGCTATTTCCTCAATGGCAAATCGAATATGGCTAAATGCAATAAGACCGAAATATTGTAAATATGTTTTATGTGCCTGTGACAGACCTTTGTCTTTAGAACACATACATGTTGTTTGCATGCTCTACTATTGCCCCTATTTTGCCGCTGGAGATGAACGACAAAACTTCCTTAAAAGAACTTAATTATCCTTTGTGTATTACCTTAGCGAAAATACTCTTTGATTCACCTGTTGCAAGATTAATATAATCGTTTAATTTTATTTTATTATTTTATTTCTTTTAAATTTCTTTTTTTTTTTTTTTTTTTTTTGGGGGGGGGGGGGTCTTATCATCTTGATGAATTAAGACAATAAAAATAAA
>CM072525.1:42870684-43115684 GCA_036898135.1 Oncomelania hupensis | reverse complement strand
ACCTTCCTCACAACCAACACCACCACCACCACCTCTCTCTCTCTCTCTCTCTCTCTCTCTCTCTCTCTCTCTCTCTCTCTCTCCTACCATCCTCCTGGAAGCGACCCACCTCCATCCCTCCACGGCAAATGATCGCTTAAGCCAGGAATGAATCATCCCCAAGATCGGCCGTAAAGCAACGTCAACATGGGCCCAACTTGTCATACTCAATTATCTGTGATTCGCTAGTAACATCGCGTTTTAGTCCTCTTTCAACAAGCAGACAGTGTACATCGACCATCTAGGTTCCAACCCAATGATTGGCAAGGCAACAGTGTCCATCTTTCACTGTCCACCTCGGCAGCATGACTGCTCTGGTGGCTCAATTCCCTACCCCTTCTTCCATGTGATGGTGATCGCCCTTTGCAATATCGCCAATGGCGGCTGTGGATTTTAAACTTCAATGTTCATTGATTCGTTCACAGAGTTTGATCGGTGAGACCGCTTCATTTCCGCTTTACACAAACCCTATTTTCCTATCCTATCCCATAACTCCAAGGTCGTTAGGGCACCATAGATGATCGTTTAACCAGCGTACGCCATACAAGTCAGGCCATTCTCGAATGCTGTCCAGGATGGTCCTTGCAAGGCCTGATGCTCTGCTGACGTAGCAGTACCATCGGAGTTTCCGTTTCTTCACCACTGTCAGCATGTCATCGTGTTGTCCAATGGCTTGTGTGATGGTCTGTCGGACTTCATCGTTGGTGATGTGCTGGGTATAGGAAATACCCAGAAGTCTTCTGTAGCACCTCATCTCCATGCCTTGTATTCTTCGTTGTAGATCTGCTGTGAGGGTCCATGTTTCGCAAGCGTATAGGAATATAAAGATAAGGGAGCGCAGCAGCCTTACCTAGGAATGTAGACTGATGGTCCTGTCTTTCCAAATGGGCTTCAACCTTGTCAGGGCAGCAGTTGTTTGTGCGATCCTGGAGAGGACTTCCTGTCGTGCCCACTGATACAATGGCTCCTAAATATTTGAAGCTATGCACTGTGGTGAGGGACTAGCCTTGGACTTTGATGTCCGTGTTGATGCCATTGGTGTTGTTGGTCATCATTTTGGTCTTCTCTGCATTATTTCCCTTTCCAAAGGCTCTGGAGGTGGTGTCAAGCCTCTGTACCAGCTGTTCACGTTCTTCATCCTTGAAGTACGCCCATTGTTGTTCTGAACAAGTTCCCGATGGCGCTGTTGTGGAGGACTGCACTAGTAGCCTTGTCATACAGGCTTTTGATGAATTTAATAATGTTAGGGCCGATGTTGTACACTCTAATGGTTGCCCACCTAGCTGCATGCCAGACTCGATTCAACGCGTTCATGAAGTCTACAAACACATAATATAGATGTTGTTGGTGCTGTAGGTATTTCTCGCATATTATTCTGAGGTTGAAAATAATTATGTTCAGTGATACTGTAACAGCAGAAATATTGACGACAAAATGTAGTAAATTAGCTTAGCGCAAAATAGATATCATCGAATAAAACTTGACGTTAATTCACGAGTTATCTGAAGAGAAGCCCACACATGTGAAATTAACTTCCTTCAGACAGACCTGGCTAAACCAAGAATTCTAACTAGCTTACTCCACCCAGATGACCAGGGTCTCCTAAAGCACTAAGTAGCTTACGCGACTCATATCTCTATTTGATCAAGCCTGTGCGGCTCTGACACGACGTCCGCATAACCCAGGGTGTCTCCCAAGGATAACAGGTGGGAAGATTTGCAAAGAAAGAATATTCAAATGTAGTCCCGTAGAAACGAGATTAAGAAACGAGAATTAAATGATTGGTCAGAGGAAACAGAACCCCGTGCATATTATCCTTGGTACCCCAACGTTAGCTCTTCAGTCGAATACTAACTATGAAGCTGCGAGGGTCAAGTCAAAGGAACAAACTGCAGTGAACATTTATCATCAGCCTTATCATCAAGATAGACTAAAGACGGGTTCACGAAACCCAGAGTCTAGAAGTAAGTTAACACCAGTAGGTTTGATACTTGTATGTTTATATATATATATATTATATTGATTGCCATGCATTAATAATATGTTCATGATATATATATAGTTACAGAAACCGATTGTTGTTTCTGACACATTGTGCATGTGGATTGATGTATCTTAGCCTTAAGATTCGGATCAAAGTGTGCATATGGGAACCTTGCAGGTGTCTGATGCTATGGACACTTTGCAGAGGAGACCACACACTCATATCTGACGAGAATATTGTAGCCAGAGTTCTGACTTTTACAGTCCAGCTCTGGGACGGTTTGTGAAGACAAACGCATGACGCTTGCTCCCGTGGTACAAAAGGAGAACAACCTAGATTCTACCTCTCCACGTCCGAACCTCGTAGCTACAAGACTCACCCGACTCACCAGATCAACCTGAGGGTCAAGACTCCCTCAGAAGAACAAGGACTCAAGCACACGCATCAGCAGTGCAGCTAATTTTCCCACAAATGCAAACTGAGTTCTAAACCTCGAGAAACTTAGTCAACCACTTGAACAATGGTAGACTCGCTTAGCATATGATGAAGAAGACCTGCTGAACGACCTACCCAGCACATCGAACTATATTAATTATTAATTTACCGGTTAATGCAGAAATGTTAAAGTTGTGTTGCCTATATAAAAGTTGAAATCACATACATACGACTGGTGTCATTCTATTTGTATTGCTGTGTATCTCTTAGTTTTCTTCTCTTGAGATATAGTAACCTAGTCTTTTGATTAGTAATAAGCATTTCTCAAATTGAGCCATGCAAATGATACTTTAACGCCAGAGAACAAATATAAATTTTATGTGACCAAGCACCATGGTCAGTCTCTCACATCGCTTTGGAATTCTGGTAAAAGAACGATCGATAGTGGTAGCCTAACGCCCCTCTATCAATACGTCTTACCCCCTAGTAAGATAAACGTATCTTCCCCAGAATATCTTCACAGATACTTCGCCCTGCCCTGAATCCTGGTTGTTTTTCAGCTATGATTTGTTCAGCTTGGGGTTTATTGGTAATGAGTCTACTGGAAACTGGGCGGCAACTCATGACAGTGGCTAGAATGTCTTTGTGGACCAAGAATCCAAGGCCGTGTTCGTGCCTGTCCTCTCTCCCGCTGAAATAAAGATTGTGGCCTTTGTCTGTCGTCGTTTCACCTAAACCTTTCCAGCGCAGTTCGCCGATACTTAAAATGTTCCATCGGTAGTGGTCCAGCTCGTGGGCCGGTTCTTCTAATTTTTCATCCGCAGTTAGGGTCCTGACATTCCAGGTTCCTATGACGATGTTGTTTCTCGTGCGGATCTTGCGAAGTCGTCCATCAGTAACACACTTATCACCTCCGCCCTGGTGGCCTACGGAAGGCGCGGTCCCTGGTGACCCGGGCGACGACCGATCTTGGGCAAGAAAGACCTGGCAGGGCCCAATCCTCTCCAGGCTGTTGGCCACAGCCAAACTCCACGAGTACAGTGTGGCTTGTCTTGGCCCCGAGCACTTGCTCGTTGAACCTATAGTAATGTGAGGATCCTCCGTCCTGGCCGGCGACTTCTGAGTGAAAGACTTTCGCCCAGTAATGCCGTGCTAACATCCCTGTTAGCCGCCTCTTACGGCACGCCGGGAAAGGCTGGGTCTATTTTATTCAGTGCCCAAACTACAGGGCCTAAACCCCATTTTAGACCACAACAAACTGACGTCAACAAAATGAAGGAGGGAACCATGTTCTCAATTATAAAGCAATTTCAGTCAACCACTAGATGTGGTATTAGGTTGATAAGAAAGCCACATAATTAAGATCCAGACTTTGTTGTTTTTTTTTTTAAAATGACGCTACAAAAAGGGGGAGGAAAAAAGTACACACACACTCTCGCCCCCCCCCCCTCTTCCCCCTCTCCTATTTTAACCGCTTGTAATCTTATATCTACTGTAATTTTTTTTAGATTAAAAAAAAATATTTTGGGGTTTTCATTAATTGTGGGTTATGACAGGTTTTAAGATTAGGCTCTTGGACCTAAAACCTTTACCCTATTAAACCATCTAACTGAATTGAATTCAGTGATCTCTCCCCCCAACGTTTTGTGTGTGTGATGATTGGTGGTTAATGGTGTCAGCATGGTGGGTGGTACAGTATACTCTAGGACGACAAGCAGGGTAGATGGCTAGTTCCTTGCCGCCGCATTATTGATCACAACAACGCTCGCTGATCTCAACCAGCTGACTGTACCACTCTCACACCATTCTACATACAGTGCGCAGCAGTGATCCTAATTCGGCTCTTTGCAGTCCGCAAGCAATAAATGACTAACAGTGCGCAGCTGTGATCCTGATTCGGCTCTTTGCAGTCCGCAAGCAATGAATGACTAACAGTGCGCAGCTGTGATCCTGATTCGGCTCTTTGCAGTCCGCAAGCAATGAATGACTAACAGTGCGCAGCTGCTCGGTGGTAGCTATAACGATGTTGGCATACAGGATAAAACATGGGTTCAATTCTCCATGCTAACGGCAGATTTGTTTCTCTGCGGGATCAGAGTGTTTGTAACGACATTTTGGACTATGAAGCTCAGATTGACTCTGTAGATCGCAGTAGCCTGTCCTTGTAGAAGATCAATATAGTGACCTACAAACTCCACATAAAGCTCAGACTGACCCTGTAGATCACAGAAGCCAGTCCTTGTAAAAGATCAATATAGTGACCTACAAACTCCACATAAAACTCAGACTGACCCTGTAGATCACAGAAGCCTGTCCTTGTAAAAGATCAATATAGTGACCTACAAACTCCACATAAAACTCAGACGGACCTTGTAGATCCCAGTAGCCAGTCCTTGTAAAAGATCAATATAGTGACCTACAAACTCCAAATAAAGCTCAGACTGACCTTGTAGATCACAGTATCCAGTCCTTGTAGAAGATCAATATAGTGACCTACAAACTCCACATAAAACTCGTCAAACACGAGGGGTGGCCTCGTGGCGCAGTGGATAAGTCGCCGGTTTCCTATGCCGAAGGTCGCGGGTTCGATTCCCGCAAGGGGCGAACGTATGTGACTTAGGTACGAGACTATTGAGGTCACCGAGGGTTTTCTCCGGGCACTCCGGTTTCCTCCATCCCTTCAATAATGGTACAGGACGCAGTCAATATAAAAATTTCAAAAATAAAAATTCGATTTTCTTTCCGTCTTCTAATAGCGATCTCCCTGCCTTTACACCACCTGTTTGAGTGATGAATGTGTGTTTGGTGTGTGTGAGGGTAGATGAGACAGGTGAGCGTGTATGTTGGTATAGATCGCCGCGCTTTGAGCCTGAATGATTTGGGGAAAGGCGCGTATAGCATCCTGTATTATTATTATTATTATTATTATTATTATTATTATTATTATTATTATTATTATTATTATAAGCACAGTGTCTTACCTTGGCATGTGTCGCCGCAGCGGCACTTTAAAGAAAAGGGCCATTGGGGTTGAAATAAATAATGTTACACTCGGGGCCACTTGGTAGCTCAGTGGTCTTGGACGTTTGACAGTGCGCTCCAGGCCCGCTTGATTTGATCCCCATTCCTGCCAGCGCATTGAGTAGTTCTGTGAGTGGGTAAGTGCACAATGTAAGTCAGATCAATGGCTCATTAACACCCACCATGCAGCGGCTGAGGGCGAGGAGAAGGCTGGAGGGAGAGGACAAGGTAAGCCCCAGGCCAGTCTCCGTTAGACAATGCTACGTGAAGACGAAACGTCAACCAGAGGAGCCAGTGACCAGTCCGTTGTTGTAAGGCACGTGTGAGACAGGACGTCCCCTATGCAGGCACTGGAATGAGGATTGTCATTGATCAGGCCAGCCTCACCATACTTGCTTCCTCTACTGACCACCATGCTGCCAAGCTTGCGGACAGAACCCTGTAGAAGAAAACAGCCAAACTGCCAGTGAGAAACATGGCCTCAAAACACAGGCCATGGCCTGGCCATTTCTCGGCCCTTGTCAACATCATTGTGCCCGGATACACTTTCGCTTGTAGGGAAAAGAATGTTTCAAGTACTGTTTCCATCACTGTTACCCCCAAATCAATACTTATCTCCAAGTTGCTGTCTTCCTATTGGGCGAGTTCTATTGGCAATGATTTGGGGGTTGAGTTCTGTAGCCACGTCTTCACTGTATAGCATATTGAATCTCCGGGGCTAATCTGTCAACAACACAGCAGCATTCTCAGAACTGGGACCAGCTTTTTGATCCAACAAACGGGTTGAGGAATGGGTCAGTGAAAAGGACTACTAAAGAACTGAATAGTCCTTGGGCAGTGGTTCTATCGAAACTCTTACGCAATTCTACAGTATGGATGTCTTGGGTGGTTTGAGTTCAATCCACTTGTCACGGACAGGTTTTATAATTACTTGGGTCCGATGACTTTATATTATTGTTAATCTGTTTCTTGTGGGAAGATATTGGTAATTTTTTATGAGATCTAAATTCTGATTGGTTGAGCTGGTCACATGACAGTTTATTAATGTACATTTAAAAATCTATTCATTCTTTTCTTAACTATAGTAGAGATTGTCCTGGACTTCTCGCAGCTGTGTCTGCAAAAGTATTTTGCTGCGGGGGCCTCAAGAATACGCGACGAAGAAGAAGAAGAAGAAGAAGAAGAAGAAGAAGAAGAAGAAGAAGAAGAAGAAGAAGAAGAAAGAAGAGGAGGAATGGAAAATTAGGAGGAGAGAAGAACACTGAGGAGAGGCGGACGAGGCGGAGAAAGATGAGGTGGACAAGGAGAACACAGAAGAGGAGGACGAGGATGATGAGAGAATGGAGTCTGATGAGAGGAGGAGCGGAGAAGAGGAGGGGAAACGGGAAGGAAAGTGAGATTGAGAAGTTGAGAAAGGACAGCCTAGGCAGAGAAGAGACTAGAAAAATCGAACATAACTACAGTGAGACAATTAAGATCTCTGTCTGTCTCTGTCTGTCTGTCTGTCTCTCTCTCTCTCTCTCTCTCTCGAACATAACTACAGTGAGACAATTAAGATCTCTGTCTGTCTGTCTGTCTGCCTGTCTCTCTCTCTGTCTCTCTGTCTCTCTCTCTCTCTCACTCTCTCGTCTGTGGCGACGGTGGACTGGGAGGTGTATGTTAGTTGTGAGTGGTGTATATATAATTATATTTATTCTTTCATGGGATTTATTCTGCGACACGACGAGAGTGCAACGAAACAATTGTATTTATCCCATTTTGATTCTTGTTGATTCTGTACTCGTGCTATTTTGTTGATTTATGTATATGGTTTAATAGAGGGCGTTTGTTACAGCTTAGTTTATTGCTACGAGTTAATGAAGCTGAGAGAGGCGGGACCCGCAGGTTCACGCATACACGCACGACAATTCTCAAATAATCTTTTTCGTTACACCTCTTCCAAAAACCAGTCCATTGCTACAGCCTGAAGATTCGAAGACAACACCGTTCTTTCAACTATTCCAGCTCTAATGTATACACAACAGGTTTTAGTCAAAAGGCACGCCCTAAAACCTCAACATGTTCAGAAATAGTACCTGAGTTTCTTCTTCAGCCTGGATTGGCAATGCTGCATACGAGACAAACAAAACTTGTATGACAGAATGTTATTCATGCTTATAGGCTATTGTAAGAAGGCACCGTACAGGTATTTTCAAGCAACGCGATGCTACTGGCTGCTGAAGACAGCAGGCCATGTCTGGCATCTCCCCTCGCCGCTTGCTGTTGGCCCAGCGCTGCAGCACACACAAACAGATCGAAGAAGGCACAGCTAGTGTCAGGTAAGCGTAAAGGCGGTCTGTGGGAAGCGCTGCCACTGGTTGGCATGCACACAGGGGGAAAACAATACAATTAAATTTTAAGCTCACTGACTGCGTTGTGTCAATGTTATTGACTGTGAATGCTGTCCCGGCAAATTCCCCTTGCTAGTTGTTGGGACACTCAAGATTCTGATCAAGGTAACACACGTAGCACGTTCTAGGATGAGAAGCGTTTCTGTTGGCTGCTGAACAAATTAATAGAACCTCCGGCCTCTCTCTTGGCGCCGCTGAATATATAAAGAAATGGAAAGAGGCCTAGCCCAGGTATTCTCACACAGTACAGGTATGCGCAGGTGGAATCCAAAGGGAGGGAAGCGAGCAATACCATTGGCTGTGGCAGAACCTCCGGCATACCTCTTGGAGCCGTGCTAGCGCCGCCGTGCCCACCAACAGATCAATAAAAGCGCAGGTATGCTGGCACAGTTCAGGTAGGGCGGCAGGTGAAGAAGGGAGGGAGAGAGCGGCGTTACGCTATTGGCTGTATGACGGACGACCTCTAGCGGCTGCTGTGTGTGGCTGCTGGCAACAAACATCCATTGATCTGTGCTGCAAAAAAAGGTGTGTCAGGTGACGCAGGCAGGTAGGGAAGGGATTGAAATGAGCGGCTATTGGTGGAAATTTGCAGTCCTGTCTAGTTTTAAATGGCTGATTTGTTCTGCCTGTAGCTGTACCTACAAAAATAAGACAAACCCGTCAAAATAATAACTCAACAATTACTTTACAATATTACTCTAAAACATATTAATATGCCAACAATAGTACAGCGCGCACCTCAATTCCCTCCCCTCCCCCCCCCCCCTTTTAGTTGAAACTCCTGTTCTGTTCTATTTCATCTAAAACACCTTCCACCCTCGGCCCTCCTTCTCGGCTAAATACGAATTCTCGTGGGATGGTGATGAGAGGGGCAACGCTTTCACAAAGTTTGCCCTGAGAAAAGGGAGGCTCTTGACGGCTCAATCTCCACCACTAAATCAATCAGTCAGTATGTCATTGCTAACTGTTCCATTAGCGACATCCTGTCAGTTCTACCTTATTGTGTCGAGCAGCTAAGTGGCCTTAGACGCCTCTTTCAAACTTTCTCTTACGACCTAAAGGAGATGAAACAATATTCCGCCATCCTCTCCTCTACACCTGTCACTCTTTCTCAGAGAATGTTCGACGGGCGCTGGACGTCTTCCGCAGGTACTTCACCACTGATGCAACTAAGACTCTTGTAGTCTCTTTCGTGCTCTCGCGGCTGGACTATGGAAATAGTCTACTTGCTGGAGCCCCAAATTTCCTTACAAAGAAACTTCAAAAAGTTCAAAATTCAGCAGCACGCTTGATTTTAAGATCACAAAGACGCCAACATATTACCACCCCCCCCTTCCCTTCCCAAAGAACTCCATTGGCTCAAAGTGTCTGCAAGGATACAATATAAGGTAACATGCGTGTGCTACAATGCACTATCAAATAACACCCCTCGGTACCTGTCAGACCTTCTCCATATCTACACACCTTCAAGATCTCTCCGCTCTTGTAATGATAAGCCCTACCATGAAACTAAAACCACAAGCATTTCAAAACAAATCATGCGGTGAGAGATCATTATGTTTTCAAGGACCACTGATATGGAATAGCCTCCCAGCCGATGTACGCCATGCGACATCCTACAACTCTTTTAAGAAAAAGTTGAAGACATACCTTTTTACTACCGCATACAGCTGAACCGCTATTTTTATTGCTGCTATTTCAATTTGTGTCTGTGCGGTACACATGGTGTGTGTGGGTGTGTTTATGTGCGCTTTGATCTCTGCAAGGGAAAGCGCCTTATAAATAAAATAAATAATACAATAACAATCAATCAATCTTTAATTTAACGTCTCTTCACACATTTAGGTGATATTAGACATTGAAAATGTAACTATTAAAACACTTTAACTATTTCAAAACATAATTTCAAAACAGTCTATAACAGTCTACCAACAGGAGATTTAGCAATAACTTTCACAACGTCTGTAACATTTGGATATACAATAACAATAGTAAGGCAGAATGCGGGTAGAAGGCAATTATTTTGGTACCCGACTTTGTCACAAAAGATTAAAAAAAATTTTTTTTTTTTAAAGACTTCGGTGTTCAGAAGCTCGGGGTTGCTGACGCATTCAAAGGTAGTAGAAGACGGAGAAGGATAGAGTGGCTAAACAATACAGAGAGTGGAATCGAATGCAGGGCTGACTGAAAAAGCTGAGGGAGGGTTCCCTAAATAACACTGTGATGACAGAAACAACGATACAATGCGCGCATCAGGCCAGGAGCAACACTACAATGCTTCTTGTGTGCAGTTACAGACTTGGGAAGTGACAGCCACAATGATGGCTTGTGCAGTTTAACGTTGGTTTTGTCTGGCTGAAGCCCTGGCCACGCGGACATCGTCATTTGTGCGGGTCCTTACAATATCAATGCCAATGGCTACTACTGCTGGTGGTGGTGGTGGTGGTGTCTCACACCACGCACCAATCAATCAATGAAGCTATAGAGGAGGAGAAGGAGGGCGACGAAAAAGAAGAAGGATGAGGACGATGACAACGAGGAGAAGGAAGAAGAGATAGAGGAGGAGGACGACAACGGAGAATAATAATAATAATAATAATAATAATAATAATAATAATAATAATAATAATAATAATAATAATAATAATAATAATAATAATGAATAACATTTATATATCGCAAAACTCACAGAGACTCATTGCGCATACACACGCATTCACTCACAATATACAAAAGGATTACATGTATGTATGGAGGTACATCTACCAACAACAAAACACAAATATTGTTATGTTACACATAAGACTCCCTAAAAGATGAAAGAGGGGGAGTGGGGATGCGAGTAAGTTAATCAAAAGCTAAGCGAAAAAGGCATGTCTTCAGTTGGGCTTTAAATCGTGTAGCAAAAGCGATGTTTGATCGAGTGCATGTATTTTTATGTAATGACTATGTAAAACGCGGTGAGTCTGGTCGTAGGCTGGAGTACCCGCTATATACAAATCCGTTATTATTATTATTATTATTATTATTATTATTATTATTATTATTATTATTATTATTATTATTATTATTATAAATATCTTCCAAGTTCCTCAGACCGACAGGAAGTGCGTTCCAGAGAGATGGAGCAGTAAAACTGAAACCGCGAAGAAGAAGAAGAAGAAGAAGAAGAAGAAGAAGAAGAAGAAGAAGAAGAAGAAGAAGAAGAACAAGAACAAGAAGAAGAAGAAGAAGAAGAAGAAGAAGAAGAAGAAGAAGAAGAAGAAGAACAAGAACAAGAACAAGAACAAGAAGAAGAAGTTGGGCCAAGGTTGCGAGCCGTTGTTAAAGGTGACAGACGACTGAGGCACAGTGCAAGAAACGATATAATGATATACGCAGTTAGATATTGCCTTTGCCTCCGTGACAACCGTGGTCGCGTGGACATGATGACACAGTGCGGGATGATGGAATCTCCACTGGGCACCATTAGCTTACTACCCAGTGTTACTCGCCATGCCTGCTCTTCAAGGTGATACAACGACGCACGGTTCCACAAGCATTGACCCTGTGTGCAGTTAAGGTTCTTGTTTCTTGTTGCTCGGGAACAGCCCTGGTCGCGTGGACAGGGTGACGGTGTGCGGGTCGTTACCATGTCAATGGAAATACTGTTGTTGCTGACACCCCATTGTTATTGTGTCGTAGGTCAATCAATCAATCAGGCACCGCGTGAAGAAGAAAATCCAAAAGAGACTCTCCCTCGCTGCAATGTTGTTGTTATTGTTTTTGTGTTGTTGTTGTTGTTGCTGCTGCTGTTGTAAAGTAAACTAAAGACCACAATGTTTTTCCTTGACAAATATTTTTTTGTTGCTGTACATTCTAACAATTCAAAATATATTGAGGAATTGCAGGAGTGAGAGCCATACTGGAGCATCTCAGCGCTACCCAGGACACAGAGGAAAAAGATCAGCACGACTTACTAAACAGCAAAATCGAAGCATCACTACAGAGAATAGGAACCCCCTAAAGCCCCGGCCATATTGGCCTGTAGCACCCGGCCACATTGGCCTGTAGCACCCGGCCACACTTATGTTACGTTTATGAATTCCTTCTGTGTTTTCTTGCCTACTGGCTAACGTAAAAATTCACAAGGACAGCAGCGCATGTTTGATTTCTACTGCAAAAATACGTAAGCCGGTTTTACGAGGATCAATCACAAGCGAGAGTGTGACGTCATGAGTTTAGTGGTCAACCTAAATTCTTCCCTTGTATGATTACACGCAAAATAGGTTGTGTGCTACACGCGACATGGCGAGCTAAGGCAGTTGAATTTACTTGCGTATCGATCTTAGTAAAGTTGTTTCATATTATAGTCAAATCGTGAAAGAGTACATTACATCGTTAAGAAACAGTGCCCTGATGTAGAGAAATTACACAGCTACACACGTTTATAAATTCAAACCGGCCGTGACAATGATGGCGCCACTACCTCCGACCCAATGCATAAGCCGTAAAAGGTAAACCAAATGTGGCCACTAAACTCATAAGGTGTGCCCCCACCCGTCAAAATTCCGTTCAATGAAAAATCTCATAACCCAATGCATTAGCCGTAAAACGTAAGCCATGTTTGGCCACTACTTAAGGAATAGATTGCCATAGGAGTTCCAGAAGTTTCATCATCATCATCATCATCATCATCATCATCATCATCATCATCATCATCATCATCATCATCATCATCATCATCATCTTCTTCTTCTTCTTCTTCTTCTGCCCCCTGTGGGGGTGCCGGGGGTTTCAGTATAAATAGTATCATCACTTTCTGGAAATTTTGTGCTTTAAATTCCCACTGTCGCTGTCTTTCTCCTTTGTTCTCTCTCATTCCTACTCTGTTCTATCAATCTACTATACTATCTTCTTCTTCGCTAGACCAGTCATATACCTTTTTTTTTTAAACTTTTCCGGGACAAAACTCTTCACTTGTGTGTGAGGTCTGTTGGATAAGCTTGGGAATATTGGACGCTTTCTTCTTAATGGCCAATGTAGGCATTTTATATGTATGCGTTCTGTTGATATTTTATAATTATGTTTGTATTCTATTTTGTTTTTGAAAACGGTGATTCCATAAATTAGAGTATAACCTCAGCGTCCCCTGCGTGGGATGTCTTTATTGTAAAGTGACCGCCTAGTGGAGTGACTTCAGTGTTACCACTAGGGTTGTTTCGGCAGATCTTTTATGCGGGTCAGGGGCGAGTCCTCTTTCAGCGAAGTTGTGGTCTTGATTTTGTGGTCCTGATTCGCCTCTTTGCAGTCCGCTGGACCCTGTAAGCAATTAATAACTAACTAACTACTTCTTCTTCTTCTTCTTCTTCTTCTTCTTCTTCTTCTTCTTCTTCTTCTTCTTCTTCTTCTCCACTGCCACCACTCGTCACCTCTACCGCAAGCAGCTGTTTTCTTTGAGACAAGCCACACCTTGATCTTGTCACCTTGGCATCCTCAACCTCTGAAATCGTCATGCTTTAAATGGCTTCATCTGTCTACACCCATTGAACACCGCAGTCCTCGTCCCCATTTAGCGCTCTCCTGTCGTACTGAGCACCAGCGAAGAGCTGAGCCACCTCGGACACAGAGATTGACCTGGTGTAACACCTGGCACCAAGGCCATGACAAGTAGCGCGAAACCCTAAACGCCGTCACACTGACTGGACACGTCTCACTCACTTTTACTAGCCATACGGCTGTCAATTCATTCTCGGCATCTGCCTCCTGACTGGCATCTTCTTGTATTCCTCTCCAGCATTAAAGTTAGTACCATTGTAATCTCCGTCCACACCCGCTGCTGAAACCCACCCAACACTGCAACACCTACATCACTTCTCTGCAAGCTCAGCCCTGTCAAAATCGGTCTCTGTGGTGTGATGGTTTGAATGCTTGTGTACTGCTTGCAACATCTTCAATATTACTGCACACTACAATTGCTCTGTGTTAAACGGTATTTATCAATAATGGATTCGGCCCTGATGCTTGAATCTTGATGCGTAATTCGAATTCGTGTATCCAGCCTGTTCACTCAGCAACAAGGCAGGAGTGGTCGTACACAGATTTCCAACTTTATTCAGCAAAACTCAACAACTGCATACAAGATCGCTTTTCGAAAATCACTACAAAATCATCAAAAATCACTCTCACAAGCAGACAGTGCATTATTTATATAGCCTCTCTTCAATCGAGGAAAACTTCGAACATTCCAGCATGACGCCATAACACCCAATCAAAATAAAACTCGTCACCAGAACTATGCACTGTCTTACGTCATAGAACGTACTTTACGATAGGGAATATTGGACGCTTTCTTCTAAATGGTCACTGGGTCGTCGTATGATGTTAATTTTTTGTAGGCATTTTATATGAATGTGTTTTGTTTATATTTTATAATGATGTTTGTATTCTATTTTGTGTGGGTAAACGGGGTTCGATCATGGGCGAGTCCTCTTTCAGCGAAGTCGTGGTCTTGATTTTGTGGTTCTGATTCGGTTCTTTGCAGTCCGCTAAACCCTGTAAGCAATGAATAACTACCTTTTTTTTTTTAAAGCACCGTGATTTTTTGTTCTTGTTATGATAAAACTTCAAAATTTCGCCTGGATGCAATATTCGCCCTCCAAATCTCCTCCTCCTAAGCAGAAATATTACTCTTACTTTCAAACTCTTGTCTACTCCTGTATGTTACTAAGCAGAAATATTACTCTTACTTTCAAACTCTTGTCTACTCCGGTATGTTACTAAGCAGAAATATTACTCTTACTTTCAAACTCTTGTCTACTCCTGTATGTTACTGTATAGCATTTACACGCCCATCCCCACTCTCCCTCTCTCCAAGCGCAACTACTCTCTCCTACACCCGTGTCCCAGCTTCCCGCTCCCGACACACTGCAATAACAATGATCGTTCTTTAGACAAAAATAACACGGCGACAGGGTACAAACAGTAGAAATTGGGTTCAAAAGTAAACCTTTCAAATGATAAAGGATTGAAAACAATGAAAACTAATCCTTCTCAAAACAAAATCGATGGCCCTTAACCAGAATAACTCTGCATTGGACCGAGCTGCAGACAATATCACTGTCATCGTCACTCATCCTCTTCAATCCTCTTTGCTTCATCCTCTTCAATCCTCCTCTTAAAAGGGTGGCAGACGTTAAAGAGGATGGTATTAAGTGGTCGCGTGCCAAAGGAGGGGTCCAGCGGTCAGAGACAGACAGCAAGGACAATAGCGCACAGACAGCTGGACACAAGGACAAATTGTCATTACAAATGTCCCACGGATAAGCTGCGAAGGAAGGGTATCATACTTCTCTCTTCCACTCCCACGCCTCATCGCCTGTATCCAGACCAAACAAAACTTATGTATCCCACGCCTCATCGCCTGTATCCAGACCAAACAAAACTTATGTATCACACGCCTCATCGATCGCCTGTATCCAGACCAAACAAAACTTATGTATCACACGCCTCATCGATCGCCTGTATCCAGACCAAACAAAACTTATGTATCCCACGCCTCATCGCCTGAAAACTTATGTAATCATACAAATTAAAAACACTTTCATAAGTATCTAAACGCGTTGCACAATCTTACGAAAGTTCCCACAACTATCATGGCCAATGTTACTTTTCCTGGGTAGCCATTTTGGAATGTTGTGTTCGTTAGCCTGAATTCACCTTTTCATCGGGAGGCTGCAGTTAGATCATGTATCGGGCATCGCCTTGAGCGGCGTTAAAAAAGAACGATTACAAATAAATAAATAAATAATTTCTGGCCAAACTTAATAAAAAAAATATAGGCCTACGCAGGAGACTATTAATCAGCGGCATCAAGGAGAAAATGCCGAGAAATACTTGAGATATTTTATCTCAACTTTCTCTAAATATCTAGTTAATCATTGCTTATAGGGTCCAGCAGGCTGCAAAGAGCCGAATCAAGACCACAACTTTGTTGAAAGAGCTCTCACCCCTGATCCGCATGAAAGACTTTTCTCTAATGTGCGTCTATGTACATATACAATAATCAAGAGTTGTTGAAAGAAATACAGAATACAGAAACATTTGATTGAGCCTAACAGCAGAAAGACCTACACATGACAACATATCCCGTCTGGATTCCCACTCCTCACACGCTGCAATAACAACGAGTATTGCCTGTATCCAAACCACAAGGACGCGGAGACAGTTGCCAGAAGCGTTGGAAGGGGAAGAGCCACAAGGTCAAGTTAGTGTTGTGGATTACGTTCACTGACACCTGGTCATTGTGACGGACAGGGAAAGGCGATGTTCTTCACTCTCCTACCCCGGGACCCCCAGGGTGGGGACTACGGGCGACGGCGGTGGATATAGCCGTGGGAGCAAAACCCTTTGGGTAGGGTATGGGTGCCTGGGTTGGAAGAGGGTGGGGATGCACGGTGAGGTTTTCGGGTATCGGGATGGACACTAGGGATGAAGGGTACGGGTGTCTGGATGGACAGAGGGGGTTGACTGAGTTGCGACACAAAAGGGAAACTGACAGAGGCCGGGTGGTGAGGACCACTTTGTTTTTACGGATGATTTGTGTTCAATAGAATGGGGCAGCTTGTTCAAACGATACTGGGCGGGGTCGGATTTCAAAATTTTGTGAGCTGGGGACAGGGGGCTGACCAGCGTGTGATGACCAGAGAAAGGTCAATGTCCCAATGACAAAAACAACAACTGACAGGCGGCGGGTAGCTGCCAAAATGTTGTTTTTCACATGGCTAGACCAATCACACTGACAAGGATCATATGACCAAAGTTTGTGGCCGTATGTGTTCACGGCCTGAAGAAAGGACACACGCACACACGGAAGGGGTGGGGGTGGGGGAAGAGAGAGAGAGAGAGAGAGAGAGAGAGAGAGAGAGAGAGAGAGAGAGAGAGAGAGAGAGAAGATAAGATAGGATAGGATAGGATAACATAGATAAGATATCAATTTTATTTGTAAGGGTAAAAAAGTAAGCGCTGGATGCACCTTTTTACATCTTGCCCTTGGGGCTTTAACAATAACTATTAAATACAACTTAATACAACAGTGAAAGACAGACATACAAAAAGAAACTGAGACAGAACGATAGGGAGAGAAAATGAGGGGTTGATATTGGGGTGTCATTAGATTTTTAATAGAAATAAGCGCCAGATTAAAAACCATTACACATCTCTTTTCGATGAAACAATCCATTAAAATGGAATGACCTCCTGGTTTTAGGAAGAATGGACAACAGTTCATTACAAACTTCCAGGCTGACCAACAAGTCGGAGCAGCTGCCGGTATCCTGGCTGTTATCCAAACACCTTTGTCCGTTCTGTTCACGCTGACCAACACCTTTGTCCAGATATCATGGCCACGTGCTCATCGTTTTGTCCACTAGGGTCATCTTCATTCTATTCACTCAGCGAGTCCTGTTCGCTGTCATCGCTCATTGGTCATCTTCTATCCACTGTCATAGCCACGTGGCCATCCTCGGTTCCCTTTAATAGTAGTTTTGGTCAGTTCTTGTCGGACTTGATAGTCCTTTGCCCACTGCCTGAACTCGTAGGTCATCCATCTTCTGTCCATTTGAGAGCAGTGGTCACCTCTACATGTGGAAACTGCTGATCTCTCTGTCAGTTGTTTTCAGCGTCATCTCACCTTCCTCTTTCTCGCCATCGCCGTTGTCCGTATTATCCTGTCATTTCCTTCCTTTCACAATTGTTGTTAATGTTATTTAATCAAATGGACAGATTATTTCAATTAATTTTCAGCTTCTATCCCTGCCTGTAGTTTTTTGTTCTTTTGGATTGATTTCAGTAAGTCTGTTAGTTTTGTAGGCTCCAAAATGGTAATCAGCTGTACCACTTCTATCATTAACCTATTTCTAAAAACAGTTAATTGTGAAATAGCATCTTCCCTGTCACTCATGTCCCCCATTCAATATGTACTGACGTAAGTCCATCTGTTAGCGCTGTTATTACAGCAATCCCATTTACTACGGCGAGACAATTTACTTCCACCGTTTTACACATGGTGTTTGGTTTTTTTACACTGGGCTTGCTTGCTTCACGTTATGTCAGAAGTTTGGGTTTAAGGCAGTAGGAGCGTTTCGTGTTGTTGTTGTTTTTTTTTAAATTTAGAACTTGTATTAAACTTTAATTGTAATTTGAAATTGATTGATTGATTGTTGCTTTAGGTCCAGCGGACTCTTCCGAGCCAAATCAGGACCGTTGTAATTTGAAAACTGGATACAACAACTACAACTACAACTACAACAACTACTACTACTACTCATCATCATCATCCCCCCCTTGCGGAGGTATCGGGGGTTTCTGTATAAATAGTATCCCCACTTTCTGGAAATTTAGTGCTTTAAATTCCCACTGTCGCTGTCATTATCCTTCCTTCTTTCTCATTGCTACTCAGTTCTATCAATCTGCTATACTATCTTCTTTTCTAGACCAGTCACCTCTCTTTTTTCTTGAAAACTCTCCCAAAACTCATTTGTTTATGGGATCTGTTGGGTCAGCTTGGGGATATTGGACGCTTTCTGCCAAATGGCCACTAGGGCTTTCTATGGTATTATTATTATTTAGCAATGTAGGCATTTTATATGTATGTGTTTTGTTAATATTTTATAATGATGTTTATATTCTATTTTGTTTTTGTAAACGAGGGTTCGATAAATTAGAGTACAATCTCAGCGTCCCCTGCATGGGATGCCTTTATTGTAAAGTGACCGGCTGGTGGAGTGCCTTCAGTGTTTTGATTGATTTATTATTGCTTTAGGTCCAGCGGACTCTTCCGAGCCAAATCAGGACCGGACAACCCCCGATCCGCATAAAAGATCTGTTGAAACAACCCCAGTGGGAAAATTGAATGCCCTCCACCGGCCAGTCACTTTACAATAAAGACATCCCACGCGAGGGACGGCTGAGGGTTGACCTCAACTACGCGAACTCCCCGATTACAAAAACAAAATAGAATACAAACATCATTATAAATCATCAACAAAAAACATACATATAAAATGCCTATAGTGCTAAATAGTACATTCATAGGAAGCCTTAGTGACCACCCGGCAGAAAGCGTCCAACGCTCCCAAGCTGATCCAACAGACCTCATACACAAACAAGGAGTCTTGTCCAGGAAGAGTTTTCAAGAAAAAAGGTAGGTCATTGATCTAGCGAAGAAGAAGATAGTATAGCAGAGTGGTAGGACAGATCGGGAATGGGAAAGAGCAAATGAGGAAGACAGCGACAGTGGGAATTTAAAGCACTAAATTTCCAGAAAGTGGGGATACTATTTATACTGAAACCCCCGGCACTCCAACGGGGGTAACCATTGGGATTGTTTTAGCAGATCTTTTATACGGATCGGGAATGAGCACTCTTTCCATCAAGTTCTGGTCCTGATTCGGGTCGTTGCAGTCCGTTGGACCCCATAAACAATGACTACTTATCTCCTTCTCCTCATCATCACCATCATCATCATCATCATCATCATCATCATCATCATCATCATCATCATCATCATCATCATCATCATCATCATCGTCGTCGTTATTATTATTATTATTATTATTATTATTATTATTATTATTATTATTATTATTATTATTATTATTATTATTAAAGTAACTGAGCTAGGTATCAGCGAACTGCGCTGGAAAGGCCTAGGTGAAACAACGACTGACAAAGGCCACAAGCTCTATTTCAGCGGTAGAGATGACAGGCACGAACACGGCGTTGGATTCTTGGTCCACAAGAACATTCTAGCCACTGTCATGGGTTGCCGCCCAGTCTCCAGTAGACTCATTACCATCCGTCTGAGAGCAACCCCTTTCAACATTACCATCATCCAGGCCTATGCTCCAACATCAGACTATGAAGACAGCGAAGTGGAGGATTTTTATGAAAATATACAGGCGGCCCTTGACCAAGTGCCGAAGAAGGACATAGTCATAGTGCAAGGCGACTGGAATGCCAAGGTTGGTCAAGATGCGCACCACAACTGGGGAGACACATGCGGACCCCACTGCAACAACGAGACAAATGACAGGGGTCTGAGGCTATTGGAGTTTGCCAGATACAACAATCTGGTACTGGCAAACACGCTTGGTCTCCACAAAAAATCCAGACGATGGACATGGCACAGTCCCGGCGGGGAACATCACAACCAGATCGACTACATCATGGTCAAGAAACGCTTCAGATCAAGCATCAACATTGGCAGGACACGCACTTTTCCAGGAGCAGACATTGGAAGTGACCACGATCTCGTGATGATGTCTTTCCGGCTCCATTTGAAGAGAGTAAATACAGCAAAGTGCACTAGGCTGAAGTTCGACCTGGACAAACTGCAAGACCCGGAGGTGGCAAAAATATTTCAGGCCACAATTGGAGGGAAATTTGCACCTTTGCTTATTTTTGGGGCAGGCGAAGTAGATGTCAACACCATGACCAATACCTTCAACTCAGCTGTAACAGATGCCGCCACTGAGATCCTTGGCAAGCACCGACCAAAGAAGAAGCCGTGGATCACACCTGAACTTTTGGATCTGTGTGATAAACGAAGAGAGTTAAAAAAGAAAAAGAACACCTCACAGGGAGCTGATGTCTACCGAAAAATCAACAATGACATTTGAAAAGGCATGCGCACAGCAAAGGAGAACTGGATAGAAGATCAATGCCAGGAAATAGAGAACAATCTGAACAAGAACAACAGCAAGAAGGCCTACCAGACTGTGAAGCGGCTGACAAGTGTTAAACAGCCCAAAGTCTCCACTATCCAAAGCAAGTCTGGCATTTGCCTTACAGAAGAACAAGAAGTCTTGGACAGATGGACAGAGTACTGCTCTGACCTTTACAACCATACACCAAATGGAGACCCATCAGTTCTAGCATGTCCCGAGAGCAGAGAAGAAGAAGAAATCCTCCCAATTCTCCGGGAAGAAGTTGAGGCAGCAGTGCAATCGCTGAAGAAAGGGAAGTCAGCGAGAGTGGACAACATACCAGCGGAACTGCTACAAGCAGGAGGAGAAGCGATGACTGATGCTCTCACCATTATCTGTAACAAGATCTGGCAGAGTGGGGAATGGCCTACACCATGGACCCAGTCGCTTGTCATCACTCTTCCCAAAAAAGGTAACCTTCAGGAGTGTGAAAATTACCGCACCATCAGCCTCATCAGCCATCCCAGCAAGGTCCTCCTGAAAATAATACTCAACAGGTTGAAACCACAAGCTGAACAAATCATAGCTGAAGAACAAGCAGGATTCATGGCAGGGCGAAGTACCACTGAACAGATTTTCAACCTCAGAATAATCTGTGAGAAATACCTACAGCACCAACAACATCTATATCATGTGTTCATAGACTTCAAGAAGGCATTTGACCGAGTCTGGCATGCAGCTCTATGGGCAACCATGAAAGTGTACAACATCAGCCCTAAAATTATAGAAGTCATCAAAAGCCTGTATGACAAGGCTACCAGTGCAGTCCTCCATAACAGCGTCATCGGGAACTGGTTCAGAACAACAATCGGTGTGCGTCAAGGATGCCTACTCTCCCCAACACTCTTCAACATCTTCCTAGAGCGCATCATGTCAGATGCTCTTGCAGATCACGAAGGCACAGTCAGCATAGGGGGCAGAGCAATCTCCAATCTTCGTTTTGCGGATGATATTGATGGATTGGCTGGAGAGGAACAAGAACTTGAACAGCTTGTACAGAGGCTTGACACCACCTCCAGAGCTTATGGAATGGAAATAAGTGCAGAGAAGACCAAAATGATGACCAACAACACCAATGGCATCAACACGGACATCAAAGTACAAGGCCAATCCCTCAACACAGTGCACAGCTTCAAATATTTAGGAGCCATTGTGTCAGACAATGGGTCTCGACAGGAAGTCCTCTCCAGGATCGCACAAACAACTGCTGCCCTGACAAAGTTGAAGCCCATTTGGAAAGACAGAACCATCAGTCTACATTCCAAAGTAAGACTGCTGCGCTCTCTGGTCATCTCCATCTTCCTATATGCTTGCGAAGCATGGACACTCTTAGCAGATCTCCAACGAAGAATACAAAGCATGGAGATGAGGTGCTACAGAAGACTTCTGTGCATTTCCTATACCCAACACATCACCAACGTTGAAGTCCGACAGACCATCACACAAGCCATTGGACAACACGATGACCTGCTCACAGTGGTGAAGAAACGGAAACTCCGATGGTATGGCCACGTCACCAGATCATCAGGCCTTGCAAAGACCATTCTGCAAGGCACAGTGCAAGGAGGTAGAAGAAGGGGGAGACCGAAAAAGAGGTGGGAGGACAACATTCGAGAATGGACTGGTTTGACACTGAGCGAAGCCATGAGGGCTGCTGAGGACAGAGAAAGATGGAGTATGCTGGTTAAGCGATCATCTGTGGTGCCCCTACGACCTTCGGGTTATGGGACAGGATAGGATAGGATAGGAACTGAGCTAGTATTTCATCATCATCATCATCATCATCATCATCATCATCATCATCATCGTCATCGTCATCATCATCATCAACTTGCATTATTGGAAGTCTCCACGAATCATTTTGTGAAACTAAAATGGTGCAAAGCGGATCGCGGAATTTGAACAAAGATCAGTCAGTGGCTAAGTGTCCAGTGCAATCAGTAAGCCCTGGAATTAAAACATCCCACCACGACCTTACTCATCACAGGGTCAACTGGGGAGGAGGGGGGGATGGAGAGAGAGAGAGAGAGAGAGAGAGAGAGAGAGAGAGAGAGAGAGAGAGAGAGAGAGAGAGAGAGAGAGATGAATACACACAGGATGAAGACTATAAAGAAGGTTCTGTTAATTCGGTTTATTTTGTTTCTTCCAGCTAAGTGTGCTTGATGGGCATGATAGAAGACCAAAGGAGGATTAGTATGGAGTGGGTAAAGAAAATATGTAGCCTTGGAGAGGAGAGCGTGGGAGGAGAGAGAGAGAGAGGGGGGGATTTAGGAACTAAAACTGGACAGAAGATGTAGGCGAAGAGGAAGCTCAACAGCAAAACACAGACCGAAGAAGCCGTGACATAACATTACATAAATGTTGCTTTAGGTCCAGCGGACTCTTCCGAGCCAAATCAGGACCGGACAACCCCCAATCCGCATAAAAGATCTGCTGAAACAACCCTAGTGGGAAAACTGAACGCCATCCACCAGCCAGTCACTTTACAATAAAGACATCCCACGCAGGGGACCGCTGAGGCTTCACCCCAACTTATCGAACCCCCGTTTACAAAAACAAAATAGAATACAAACATCATTATAAATTATCAACAAAACACATACATATAAAATGCCTACATTGCTAAATAATAACATCATAGGAAGCCCTAATGACCACCTGGCAGAAAGCGTCCAATATTCCCAAGCTGATCCAACAGACCTCATACACAAACAAGGAGTCTTGTCCAGGAAGAGTTTTCAAGAAAAAAGGTAGGAGACTGGTCTAGCGAAGAAGACGACAGTATAGCAGATTGATAGAACAGAGCAGGAATGAGAAAGAACAAATGAGAAAGACAGCGACAGTGGGAATTTAAAGCACTAAATTTCCAGAAAGTGGGGATACTATTTATACTGAAACCCCCGGCACCCCAACGGGGGTAAGAAGCCGTGAGTTGAATGAAGGAAAATAAGTGACCGAAAACAAAAGGCCAAAACATTGTGACAGGGGGGAAGAGAATAAAAGGGGGAAAAAATTGATCATTTTCCAAACCCGCTTTGTGACACCCTATCACTCCTCACACACACTCCCCAATACGTCCTCACCCTCACCCTCACAAAATACTTCACACGTCTACACCCCCACTCACCTCTCACAACCCCACTTGTGCCGTATCATGCAATCCATCAAATCCATACTCCTCTCTTCCAACCTTCACCACCACCCTCTCCACCACTGCGCCTCTTCCAATCCCACCCACACACAGGGATTGCAGCCCCAGGGCATCAAAACGCCCGCAAAACGCCCAACACTGCCAAGCTGCCAATGAAGAGAGAGAGAAAGAACAAAAAACAGTGTCCGTGAATGCTCCCCATCCCGAATGCGAACGGCCATCGGTCTCCATCACTACTTTGCCTCGCTGCACGGGCCTCCAGTGTCTTTGTTGTAATCCATTAATTAGCTGGCCCTCTCTTCATTCCTCCTTCCCCCCCCCTTTTCTCTCCCTCTCTGGAACTGTCTCTCCCTATCTCCACTCCATCTCCAAGTTCTCCGCTTCTCCACTACCTCTGCTCTGAAAATGGCGGAATCTTTGTCTCGAAAAATTTGCATCTCCCCTCTCTATATATATCCCCCTTCTCTCGCCGCTTGATCCCCCCTTCCCCTCGCCACCCCACCAAACTATCTCTCTCACCCACCCCCTCACCAAACTCCCTCTCTCTCACCCACCCCCTTCTCTCTCCTTCGATCCTTGTTCTTCTATGAGCCCTTACCCTTAGAACGGTTACTCACCCGGTACCCCTCATTTCTTTGTTTTCTTGGCCTTTGTGTTTTTTCAAACTTTTTGTTCCAGACTTGCTGTCAACTCTTGTCACGTTTCTTTGTGACGACATCGTAAGTTCCTGAAGCTTACCTTAAAACTAACGCACAGCGAATGGTCACGTTTACATCGTCATAATGTTAAATTCCTGATTACAAATTATATCAATTTACCTCACAAATTTAAGTAACTGTCCCTTTTAGTTTGTTTGGGTTTGTGGGGGCCTTATTATTATTATTATTATTATTATTATTATTATTATTATTATTATTATTATTATTATTATTATTATTATTATCATCATCATCATTCTCATCATCATCATCATTATTTTTATTATTATTATTATTATTATTATTATTATTATTATTATTATTATTATTATTATTATTGTTGTTGTTGTTGTTAATGTAAAATATCGAAAGAGCTATGAAAATAAAAACATTCTTTCGTTAAATTTTATAAATTTAAAACAACAACAGATAGAGCTCGATCATTAAAAAAAAAAAGTTTTTATTGCAATAAAAACAACGGTAAAGCATATTTTCTTTAATAGTTTTCTACTTAACCCTCAGCGAGCAACGAAAATAAGAATCATGTCGTGAGTATCATTCTTCAAGTTCTAAAGTCAGAAATAACAAAATCAGGCAAGGTTTTTTCGTATTCCATAAAATCTCTCTCTCTCTCTCTCTCTCTCTCTCTCTCTCTCTCTCTCTCTCTCTCTCTCTCTCCCCTCCCCATTTCGTGTGTCTTTCACCCCCACCCTCGCTAACCACCCCTCCCGTGAGTAAAATGAGCTGAGTCTCACTTTCTGTGAGCTCGTGACTCACGACAACAACGTCGACACGGTGCATCCCCTCGCCAACTGTTCCCGTCACAACCCCATCTCTGACACCGACAACATTTGACATCTCTCTCTCTCTCTCTCTCTCTCTCTCTCTCTCTCTCTCTCTCTCTCTCTCTCCCCTCTCTCTCTCATTTGAAGCCCTTGTCTCTTTCTGTAGCGGTAGTGTGCTAATCTATTAAGATGCGATGTGGAAAGTTTGGCTGGGCCCGTCGTGAAGGAGTCGGGGAAAGCAAAACTGAAATAATACAGAAGTCCGTTTATATTCACCTCCTCCCTCCTCACAGCCGTCCTCCCCGAACTACTGAATGCTGTGTTTGTAGCTTTCTCACCATACAAGTAGGTTTTTTTGTTTTTTTTGTAATGCTGTGAGAAACTGCCAACATTAATTGCGGGTCACTAGTGAACAAAGGCATGTATATTGTTTTGTACGATCATCATGAATAAAGGCACGTAAGCCTTACAATGTTTTGTACGATCATCTCCCAATCGTGAAGAAAGCCACTAATGAGTATCACAAAAATATGTCCATACGTCAAATAAGACAGCCTGACAGATAGACAGACAGACAAGACATCATTCCTCACTTCTTTTACCGACGCACGCGCACACACACACACACGCACACACAAATACACACACAGAGGGGAAGACTTTTTCTCTTGAAAATAATAGTAACATAAATTTTATAAACGTTCTAAAACAGCAATTGTTTTCCATCTCTTAAGAACCTTCACCAAAAGTCGCCTTTCACACAGATGCCAACATTCGTTCCATACTCAAGACGAAGTTTTGTGTACCTTCTCCCAATCACTGCACAAAACGTCATTATTTCTCACACGCTTCTCCTTGGAGAAAAAGCAATGATGTAACAACGCTGGGGCTTCCAATCCTAGTTGGCCTGAGCCGCCATCCCAGAGGCCTGGCTGAACAAACGGAGAAGTTCGCTATGCAAACACACATCGTCATCTTCTGGTACTGCTGATGTTTGATCAACAGTACCCCCCGCCGACTCCCAAAAGAATAATGAAAAAGGGGAGAGAGGTGGGGGTGGGAGCGACGAGAGACCAACATCAATGGCTACAAAATTATCAATCGGAGGGAGAGCGGAAGTTAAAGGTGGGGTGCAGAGGGAGGGGGGGGGTGAAGGACGATGGAGAAGAACAGCTGCCAAGAAATGAGTGAATTAGTAAATAAAAGAGACGTTCAAACCGAGGTAAATACACTGTCAACACTTTCACTCCATCAGCCCTCTCTTCCAAACCCGAGAGAGAGAGAGAGAGAGAGAATACACTGTCAACACTTTCACTCCATCAGCCCTCTCTTCCAAACCCGAGAGAGAGAGAGAGAGAGAGAGAGAGAGAGAGAGAGAGAGAGAGGTATCACCCCACCTTATAAACGTATCCCACTGCCATGTGCAATTCACACTCGTTCCCTATACGCTTAATTTGTCCGGGAACGTACATTTTACTCAACAAAAAAAAAAAAAAAAAAAAAGTGCAATTAATCGTTCGATTGTAACTGCGATTTGGGACAGTAGTATGCATTGTGTTGTGCGAGGACACGAACCTGAACATGTAGCAAGGCGAGCGTGACACTGCAGACGGCGGCCGAAGCGCCTTACAGCGCAACGTTTGAAGTGCCATGACAAAACTACAACAACAACAAAACCCGTCAAGGACGAACAGCCTTGAGAACGTGAACAGCAGTGTCAGCTACAACAGTAGCCGTTCCTGGCGTTCTTGCCACGTACGCAGTAATATCACAACCCCGTGGAAGATGCTGTAGTGGCTCTGGAGATTTACTTGCGCACCTGGGACCCGGGTTACAATCCAGCACTCAAGTTGTTTTTATTTGTTTTTTGTTGTTTTGATTTTTTAAAAACTCGGCGAGGATTGCTCTCTCTCTCTCTCTCTCTCTCTCTCTCTCTCTCTCTCTCTCTCTCTCTCTCTCTCTCTCTCTCTCTCTCTCTCTCTCTCTCTCTCTCTCTCTCTCGTTAAAGCCCCAAGAACTAGTTGTAAAAAAGCGCATCCAGCGCTTACTCTTTTACCCTTTGCAAAATAAAATTGTTCTTATCTTATCTTATCTTATCTTCCTTCTCTCTCTCTCTGTCTCTCTCTGTCTCTCTCTGTCTCTCTCTCTCTCTCTCTCTCTGTCTCTCTCTCTCTCTCTCTCTCCTGCAGGATAAGACACTGGGGATATTCCCTACCTGTCTGTAACTCTCCTCAGTCTGCCTCTCTCACTCTCTCTTCAGCGGCACGTAAAAGAAACCGGTAATTCCATCCCAAAGAACAGGAGACAAACCCAAAGCCAAAACATAGGTCAAGGTCAATTGTGTCGGATAGTAACCTAGTGGGGTTGTTTCTTTTCCTCCGCTAGTTAGGTTTTTACAATGCACAACATAATTAGTTTACTTTGTACATTTACCCCCAAGGCCATTTGGCGCAGCATCTACACTGAACAGTTGGCGCAGCACGTTCGGTTTCTCATAGTCAGGGGTATTTCGGTTGACTAGGACTGCTGCTGCGTGAGCCAACACGGCCGCAGTTGATTCTCCCAATCAAGGCGATGGCCGACAGGTAATTACACATTCATAATCTCCTGCACCCAAAACAACCCAAGCCCAAATAGTCTCTGCCCAATAGAACAAAACTCCAACATCGCTTGCGCCTCCAACAACAAAAGAATGACTGCAACTGCAAGAAGAAAAAACAAGCTGCATTCACATTTTCATCATTTTCTTCTTCTTCTTCTTCTTCTTTTTCCCCCATTTTTTATTCTAAACTAAAAATCTCATCAGTCTACATCTTCATGGTAAGTCTGATCCACTTTCACGACTGCACCGTACGGTCGTACGATTACTCCTACTAAACAGACGCCCAATTCTTCTTCTTTTTTTTTTTTTAATGTATCCGTTGGTTCTTTAGCAATCGTACGTATATGAACTCTTAGTCTAAAATCCATTTGATGAACAACAACTGTTACAGTGACGGTATTGCCGGCCAAATGGGAAGCAGTAGATCAAGGGTGGTTTCTTTGTAATGGGGGACGTGGGTTCGTACTTGACCAACATGGACGATTTTACCGGTAAAACGAGGAAGGGATCAGAGGCCTTAGAGAGAGAGGGAGTGAAGAGCTACCTGGCGGAGCGACGTCAAGAGGTGAGCTTGTGTCAACACGTTGAAGTGCATCTCCTCTGCAGGCTGAGAACAGGGCAAACTGCAGTGAGAGCTTATCAAACATAGCACTCGCTCTGCAACTCTCCTGTCACAAGTCCTCTCACTACTCCACGAACCGCTTTACTACTCATCAACCAATCCTCCGCCTAGGAAAATAACACCACTCGTTTAAGATGTATGATTACATTGATATTTGCTGACCTAAATGAATTGGTTTTGACATGCAAAGGTATCACTAACTCTTCTCCCGCTTCTAGCGCCAGAAAAACGGTAAATTGGAAGACAAAAGGAAGACAGACCAGGAAATACTTCCAGGATACTACAACAAAACGGTTAGTGTAAGTGAAACTCTAACTCAAGAAAAATACTGTATGTCCTTTTCCAGCGGACTCTTTCGCGCGCAAGGACCCTTGGTGGTATGAGTAGCTATATGTGCACTATAACCACTATTCCTTTCATCCGTGTCAGACCAGCGCAGTAACAAAGTGGCTGGAGCAGTAACCTAACAGTAACAGGGTATGGCGACGGTAGAAAGGTGGGACCAGACTTCCTTCAGTACAGCTGGCGTGATGTGGAGGACACTTCATCGCTGCAATCAAACAATGTCTCCATTTCTTCGCACAACTGCTACAACCAGATCTTACACACTGCACACACAGCGAGGGAGGCCGAGGGAAGGAGAGAGAGAGAGAGAGAGAGAGAGAGAGAGAGAGAGAATGTGTGCCAGTCTAGTCTGTGTGTGGGGGTCAGGGGGTGGGGGAGAGAGAGAGACATGGGGGGGGGGGGGGTTGATAAGGAGGTGATCTTGAGAAGCTGTGTCTACAAGAGTGAGAACAAAACTGATTTTTTTTTAAAACAACAAATGGATTATTATTATTATTATTATTATTATTATTATTATTATTATTATTATTATTATTATTGAGGATTTTTATAGCGCACTTATCTCGCCGTACTTGACCAGACTCTAGGCGCTGGCCGATACAGGATCCTAACTCAAACCGCCCGAGACGCCCACCCGGTACCCGCAGCCTTTGGGCGCATGGTCTGACGCCTGGACAACTGAGCACTATTCTGGCCAGCCAGGGATGGGGGAGAAGGACCAAGTGCATGCTGGGTATGTTCTTGTTACCGGCACTCACCCGTCTAGGACATGAGCGTCAGGATCTTTAAAGTCCGTTATGGTGGAATGTATGCGACACACAGACTAGACCTCGGTTTATACCCTCATCCGAAGGAGTAGGAAACGGGAGTAAAGTGTCTTTCCCAGGGACACAACACAATGCCCCGGACAGGGCTCGAACCCGGGACTTTCAGATCCGCAAGCCAAAGCACTACCATTAGACCACCGTGCCTCTGTGGATGGTTCCACTTCATCAACCTTTCTTTGTCCACTCCCCTCTCCCCCCTCCCCTCCTGCCCCCGCTCGCCCAGGCATTTGTTCTGTTGACGGGAGGTGGGAGTGGGGAAGGTAGGTGTGAGAGGAGGGGGTGGGGGGTGATACAGAGGAGTTAGATTGTGCATGAGCCTGCGCCCTGGGCGTCCGTTGAGCTGGCCAAGCGTTACATGACAACACTTTCCATAAGTACACCAGGGCTGAGCTTTAACGTTCGCCAACTCGCCAATGGCCCCTAAAAATAGTGTGTGGCGAGCTCGATTTGGGGTACCATTCGCCCGGCTGGCGACTTGAAAATACCGCCAGTGGTAGAGATTCTGTACCTGTACACGGACTTTTGACTTGCAATGTAAAACAAAACACGCGCCAACCGCTTCTGCAGTCAGCACCGGAGACCCGTTCCGATGCATGCTAGGAAGTTAGGTAACGCTAGCAAAGCGAGGGATTTGCGAAGTAAAAATAGCCTTTTCTCGCGAGACTTTCTTCTTTCCCTCGCCGCGAAACGCTACTGCCCTGCGAGATCCTAGCCTTCTTGCTTCCTTGCGTGTATCGGAACGAGTCTCTGACTTCCTTGATGAGTCACGCGAGACTTGCCGTACTTTCGATATTCCCCATTCTCAGTCTTTTGTCAATCTCGAACGATGTGGCGCTTTTTAAGCGGTGTCTCGGAGCCTCCAGCAAATAAAATAAAGTCCGAAGAAGAAAAAAGACAGCTGAAGAAGGCACACCCAAGCTCCTTCAAGTTTTTGAACATTGAGGAGGAGGATGTCGATGATGAATAAATTATACAGTGCTTGTTTTAAAAAATGAAACAGTGTTGTTGTTGAAATTTATCTTGTTTATTAGCTGCAATAGTTATACAGTTTAAAAAAAATGACCGTGCTTTCAATCAAGGGGTCTGGCAACCTGAGAAATATTTTGGCAACTTCAACTTCCCAGGTTAGGAGCCCAGCTGGCTCCTTAGCCTGGCTTGCTAAATCTCAGCCCTGAGTACACATGTTGAAAAACCTTTGTATTATTTCATTATCTTTTTCTAATTGTTTCTGTTTTTATTTGTTATTATATTTGTGTATATCTTTTTTAATTCATTTGTAATGTAATGTAATGTAATGTAATGTAATGTAATGTAATGATTATGCTTTCCTTGTTATTGTTCTTGTGTTGATGGCAATGTATTTGTATCTCAATGATGTAATTATTCCGCCTAAATTGAAACAGATTATTGTAACTTATACAGGTATGCACTCACTTAAGCTTTGCCTTTTGTGTATTCCTGTTACTGTATTTATGTATTTGTCAGATCAGAAATATAACTGAATAAAACATTGTTTAAACCAAGTACACATGTTCACTGTAATACCATACACACAGTATAGGTCAGCCGAGGGTGGGACAGTGGTCGACAGCAGGGAAAGGGAGAGTGAGGATGAGAGGGAGCGACATAGACAACGCTGAGTGAGAGAAAGAAGGGGAACAGTAGCGCAAAGGGGAAAGAGGGTAGGTTTAAAAGACGGCCAAGCAGAGTGACGAACTATAGAAAAAGAAAAGAAAGGACCTTCAACTCTATCAAGATGCATGCAGAAGGAGCTAAAGGGAGATTTGCAGAAGAAGAAGAAGAAGAAAGTTGTGGCTTGTTGAGAATCCTGTCTTTCACCTCTAACCTTTCAAGTCAGTGTTCAAATTGCAATATTCTCTCTCTCTCCGCCTCCTTGACGGAAAGCAATCTCACAAGCAAAGGGAGACCACACCTGCCTATACTCTCAGCACTAGGAAGGAAGAAAAAAACACACACAACAGAACTAGTAATAAGGGGTCGTAACTGTTCAAACGGTTATTTTAATTATTTTCCTTGTTCAGCGTCAAGTCATCAAATTGTGGCCCTAGTTCGGCACAAACGATGTTGATGCTAGGATTGTTTTATCCAATCGCTCGCTCCGTCCGTTCTGTTGGTTTGGAGGGTAACATTTTTATATTCATCGTCATCATCTGCCCTTCAGGCTTTAAGTGCTTATTTTCTAGTTGAAAAAGAAAAGTGCGCTATGCAAATTACAAACGATGGGTTGGTAGTAGTACGGTAATAATAAAGTCTTTCTATAATCATGTATTTGCAATCAAAGACAAAAATGGCCGGTAATTTCTTGCTTGTTCCTTCAGAAATATAAAGAAACGACCGTGGGATTTTCTGCAACTGGCAGACACGTTGTGAGGAATATTTAACCAAGTTCATGATGATGATGTTGATGATGATTTGATGATTAAGATGATGATGACGACGACGACGATGTTGATGATGATGATGATGACGATGATGACGACGACGACGATGACGATGATGATGATGATGATGATGATGATGATGATGATGATGGATTGTCTTATACAGCGTATTGAGGTAATGCGCATGGCTATCAGCGCTTTCAAGATACAGTTGAAAGTACCGCTGAGTAGCGTGAACAGGATATATCGTAATATCGCCAAGATAATAACTTGAGTCCGCTATGAGCGGACGAGTCTACTTGCGAAATCACGGGAAAAGCGCAATTTGACTGCAGTGAACTCGTGAAAATAGAAAAATGTAAGTTTCGCCTCCTCTAGGGGACGAATTAGGTCAAACTGTATTAGTTTCTAGGTCAACTGTCTTTTACGAACCGTTTGAGAATGTTTTTGAACCGTTTGTTGACGCCGGATAGTGTCCTCACTTGGTTTCATGCAATTTAAGAATCCAACAAGGCAATGGGGTTTTTGAGACGGAAAGAGCGGAATGTTGTAGAGCAACATTCTGTATAGGCCTATATTTACAGTGAAATTGCGCTTTTTCCGTGATTTCGCAGGTAGCCTCGTCCGCTCATAGCGGACTCAAGTTATTATCTTGGCGATATTACGATACATCCTGTTCACGCTACGCAGCGAAGATTAGAGGTGTATCTTGAGTGCGCTGGTACCTTGGTGCAATGGGTGGCGTATTTTACCGTGGAAAGAGCTGCTGTAGGTACGTGTTGTCACCAAGTTTGGCCATATATAAAGTCAGAGGCTGATGACCAATAATAACAACGGCGACGACAAAACTGACGATGGCAACGACGATGAAAGCAGACTACAATGACTTTTCGCAGGTGCTGTAGCAGGGACATCGCTTCATGCTTGTTTGTTTGAGCCTTCTGAAGGAAAGGCGAAAACAAGGGTAACCACCCCAGCAAAAACCGTTAATATCAATTAAGCTTAACCGATATGATACACCAAAACCATCAATACTAATGAAGTGCCGCACCGAACAGACAGCAATCAATACTAAAGAACTTCAACATGATACAGACGCAAACAGAGATTTTTTTCTTTTTAATGGACAATAAAGTCCAAAATGTAAAAAAATCAGATCAGTGAATGGATGACGGCTAATTCTGACAAAAGATGGAGACTCAGACTCCAACCATTCACCTTCAAAAGTTTCAAAGCGTGGAACCATAGAGACTCACAAAAAAAAAAAAAAAAAAAAAAAAAAAACACACAAGCGTCGCGGTTTAGGTGCTCATCAATGATGCAAAACCCAGTCCGTGTGGAGATGAAAACCCGTCACTTGGAGAAAGATCAGAGCCAGCCGACCGTGCGATGATGATTGGGAGCAATAGCATCAACTCTTAATCCTTGCCATGAAAGGAAATGACGCTCCTGCCATCACTCACCGACTACAAACCACCTCGGGAAACCAAATCAGCGCTGAATGAGCGAGAACGAGAGTCGCAACGAGATTCATTTGTTTTGTTCCCGGGATCATTCAAAGGGGTAGCTGGCGTTTTACAAATTGAAACAGGACGAAATAGGATTATTCTTCATCGTTATTTGTTCTTCTCTTGTTCAAACCGATGCTCCTTCAGTCTTTTTCATTCTCTCCTTTTTCTATAATATAGTCAACCTTCATTATTGGTGAATGTCACAGAACGTAACTAAAAGATTATTCTGCAGGCGAGACTTTTTACCTCTCGCAATTGAAAAAAAAGACTTATAACTCCGTATATTGAAAATGTTGAGCTAAGGAAAGATTCTGTATATTGAAAAAGTTGAGCTAAGGAAAAGATTCTGTATATTGAAAAAGATGAGCTAAGGAAAAGATTCTGTATATTGAAAAAGATGAGCTAAGGAAAAGATTCTGTATATTGAAAAGGATGAGCTAAGGAAAAGATTCTGTATATTCAAAAAGTTGAGCTAAGGAAAAGATTCTGTTTATTGAAAACGATTAGCTAAGGAAAAGACAGTATATTGAAATGTGCCTATAATTCCGTTGTTTGTTTGTTTGTTTGGCTGTTTGTTTTAAGGCTATTCTTTATCAAGATCTTTGAAAGTCGAAACCCGATTTTACAAGATTCAGTCAAAACACAAAGAAATATATCGGTACCATAATTATATAGGCGATTAATTGCAACTATAATGTATATGTATATAAGCGATTAATTGCAACTATATATGTATATCTGTAGCATAAATAGGTGTTGACTGTTTGTTTTATAATGCTAATACTAGTAATGGAACTAATTACATTGATTGTTTTGCTTCACTGCATATTGGATAATTTCACAGCACAACGTGACCTCACTCCTCACCCCCAATGCCTTGCTTGTGAAGCATTTTCAAAGCAACCATTGATAAGGTCTGCTGTTCAGGCCGTCCCTTCGTGGCACCTTGTTGCAAGCTACAGTGGACGGTGCATCAAACAGTATTTACACGCACTACTTTTGTTCTCCACCGTTTCCATGCAAAATAATTCTCTCGTCAAGCCAATGGAACGAAATTGCCTGAGAAATGATGGGAAATGTGCAACACAGCGTGCTGTTGTCAAATATGAAGGGCCTGTTTGTATGGAGACAAGTTTGACTGAGGAGAAGGTAATGCAAAGTGCTGTCATGTAGTTAAATGAGTAGTGCAGTTTCTTGTCGGAGTAACGATCCAGTGTTCGCTAACCAACCCTTCCTACTTTTTCTGCATCCATACAGTGTGGTTGAGCCTAGTGAAGAGAGAAGGAGAAGATCTAGCTGGTCTCAGCCAAACCCTACTCAGCATCCTTGCCCTATGTCCGGTGACCAACCAACCGTTCCGACAGCATTGTATTGCAGTTTTAACTATCCAGTTATTGCAGTTTTAACTATCCAGTCTGTGAAACTGCAATACAATACTGTAGGAACGGTTGGTTGGTTAATTTATTTAATATTATTGTTAGCTGGTTTTAGATCATTGAATAAAATCCTTGCTTGACAAAAACTAAGGTTTGGTGAATGGAGGGAGGTAAGCAATGGACTAACTATACAATGATCTAAAGGGCTTCCAAGCAACCAATGCCCCAAAATCTGCCTTTCCTTACCAGTGCAAACTTCTTCCCAGAATGACGTTTGACAGTGGCTATCAGTGAACTGATCACTTCAATATGTGTTTAGTCCTGGATTTGTGTTGTGGTGGTTTCTGAGGGCTAGATGGTGGTTTTGCCGATTTAGTTCGGTTATTGAGGCGGAAGAAATGATTCTTTGGAATCCTAAATTGCTTAAATCTGGTATGATCTGCACTTCGAAGAACGTGAGAAACTGACTGAGTGCTATGGATTGTGTGAAATTGACTGGGCCTTTTTTATGATAGTTTTCATGTATGTTACATCATTAATAATCCGATTGTTCAAAGTGTGTATTTGTGTTTGTGTGTGTGTTTATGGTCTAAAATCACAATGTGTACAGACCTTAAATAAAATAAATCTGAATACTCCTGCCATCTAAGACCCAATGTGCCGTAATCAATTCTCTTGGTCCTGATTTGACTCGGAGGAGTCCGCTGGACTTAACGCGATAAACATGTAATGTAATGTAATGTAATGTAATCAATTCTCTACAGCGGACCTATTTATGATGTGTTCACCGGTTTTCGTTTGCACGAGTTGTTCTTAACCGCTATACAAGATGCTTCCACACATCTCCAGGTTTGTCTCCAATGGCGACAGACTATCAACTATACCTTACTTTTCACCTCAATTACACAACCTTTTGTTGCATCAATCCTAACGACTCCACGATGAATCACAATGGTGTAATAATGTCCGATGTAGCGGCATCCATCACGGCTCCTGACCTCCCCCTGCCGTTGTGCACGGTGCCTGACCTGGCAACATTACACGAGCTGCGCAAGGCGCGCCAGATTGGATGAGTGACAAATTCCCTAGCTGGGCAATTTGAGGCTGGGTGCCAGCAGCGGTAGTACTGCTAATTCTACAATGCTTTTCAAAGGCCTGCCAAGATGCAAGTCCTCTACACCCACCCACACTCCACCAAACAACTTTCAGACAGTGACTGAAAAATGGCCTTTTCTCCGTCCCGTTTCCATTATTTGGTGAAAATAATCCATTTATCCAGCCAACAATCCTCTCGCTACTTTTCCGTTCAGGTGTCAGGCCTGCAGACGACACCCATCCCATCATGCACTGCGCTTCTTCAATTAGCCGCCATGACAGCCTATTATGTCAGGCACCAGGAAGGACTTTATTGTCATAAGAGCTCCTGCAAGGGGAGGAAACTTTCAGGGTTTGTTTCCCAATAGCCGGGGACAATTGGATTACTTATGCTTTCTGCCAGAGGGCGATCACTCTTGCATGCGTCTTTCTCTCTCTCTCTCTCTCTCTCTCTCTCTCTCTCTCTCTCCTCCCTCCCTCCCTCCCCACCCATTCAGCCAATCCTACCCTACCTCTTGCAAAGTGGAGAGTAGAGAAAGGAAGATCGATGTTACAAGGTGGCGGATCGTTTGACGTAACGGTTCTTCTGTCCGACAACAACAGCTGCGTCTCAGCTTCGGCTGACTGGACCCGCAGTCTTGGACGGTCTGTCTTATACACTGGGTAAACTGTCTTAAACACTGGGTAAACTGTGGGTCTTAACCACTGATCTGAGTAAACTTTCCGTCCTAAACATTAGGTAAATTGACTGTCTTCAACACTGGGTAAACCAACTGTCGATCTTAAACACTGGATAAACTGTCGTTCTTAAACACTGGAAACAACACTGTTTGCTAATGGTTAGAGCTTGCCAGCTAAAATATGGGTACCACAAGCCCAAGAATAAAGCTCCGGCAGACAAGACGGATGCGGTCAAGACACAGACAGGACGTTGAGCCAACGACGCAAAGTATGCAACTGGCTCTCCAACAACACGACAACCTTCTTGTCATCGCCGTCGCAACCTGAGCCACACTCAGTGGCCGGTAATTAAATAAGTTAGTCAAAATATTATCAATGCTGTATAATTCTGTTGTGCTCTCAGTGAAAGCCCAGCAGCCGCAGTGCAGCACCCTCCAGGCTGAGGGGGGAGGGGGGGAAACAGGACCTATATGATTGCTGGATGTATTTTTGTAATCTACACTCACCCAGTAGGGTTAGAATCTTCCCAGTCCGAGCTGTGGAATGCATGCGTGCACAGAATAGACTGTGGTTCGGAAAGAGGGGGCGGGTTTAAACATGTCTGTTAGGTCTGCGTTGTCAGGGTGGGGCCCATTCTCTCCTCGCTGCTTTAACCTCCTCCTGGTCAGGAAGGCAACCACATGTGGGGGAGAAGTGTGGACAGATCATTCAATATAATAAACACGTCTACTATTAAATGATGGCCATGTACTGCTTTCAGGACAGACAAACAATACAGTAGTTGTCTCACCCAACGATGCGGGACTGGACTACACATGGACTATACGGGACTATACATGACAGCATGTTAGACATAAGTCTTGTAGAAAGCTATCCTGTGGGCAATAAGGCAATAATAGGACTGATCTATCCCACGTTCCCTGCCAATAGCAGGAGTTTGTGCAATAGTGCCATTCGGCTTTGAACTACCCACAACCGCCATAAACTATATGAACTTTGCTGCCAATAGCAGGAGTTTGTGCAATAGTGCCATTCGGCTTTGAACTACCCACAACCGCCATAAACTATATGAACTTTGCTGCCAACAGCTGGAGTTTGTGCAATAGTGCCATTCGGCTTTCAACTACCCACAGCCGCCATAAACTATATGAACTTTGCTGCATACGGGAAAGAATCGTTTTGGAACCAAGGTGATGTGAAGTAATTACTGTAAATCAAAGAGTACCACAACCGAAGACTACGGCCAATGTTGTAGGTTTCTACTGTATGTCTGTTTCAGGCCTAAGCCTCTGCAGGTTGTGATTCTCACCATGGAGCAGGACTTGTACGGTTTTGTACTACACAAACCTCTGTTGTTAAGTGCCCTATTCAGCGGATGGTAAGGGCACAGGCAGACAAGTGATGGCCCCAATGGTGAGCCGAACCGCCCAACAGTAACTGAGTCTGGCTGGTCTGCTATCGATCCCCTACACGCTTGCACACATATCAAAACATTCTCCATCATCGCACAGGCCCCTCTCCCTCTGTCATACAAACAGCCCAAATTCACGCTGGGAATACAGAAAATACACCCGTAGTTTCAGTGGACATACCCACACTAACCAAAACTGCTCATCAGTACCAATTCCTCACTCCAACAGAGCACTAGCCATCGTACTGCTTCCCGCAGTCGGATGGTTATATTCAGTGCGTATTAAAAAAAAAAACGAAAAAATATGGATCGGTTGAAATTAGGACGGTTATCCTCCCTTTTTGCACCCTCCTTAAACCTCACCAGATAGCACTGCACTGCAGCTACCGCGTTGTCGCTCAGAAAAACATGACTAAGTTCACCCGCCTGAGTGAAATCTCAACCTGTTCCCGTGTATTGATTACAGGCAGTGCCCTATACTTAATACCTCTTAAGCGCCCACACTCTACGGCAGCTTTTTAGGTAGGCCAGCATACCGAAGCATGAATTGTCCACGCTGGCACCGCCATTCCACACTGAGTGCGGAGCAAGCGGGTCCAGAAAATCAATATCAGCTTGTGTCAAGCCGCAGCTGCCCCTTGCTACCAACGTCTGCAGCCTACTCCTTCGTTAATCTATGTGCCTGGATCATCAACTTGGCTGAAGGTTGAGATTGGCAATGTTACATTGTATAGTCACGCGCGTTACACCGTATATAGTGAAGTATATATCGCTGAGGGTGTTATAGCAAGTGAATACTGTACAGTCAGGTTACACCGTATGCCGTGAAGAATATATCGCTAAAGGTAGAGGGGTCGGGTAGCTCAGTTGGTAGAGCGTCTTACTAGTAATCGAAAGGTACCTGGTTCGAATCCCGGATTGGCCAATGTGTGACCATATTATTTTCCCCTTACCATCAACTGGTTCGCTGGTGTCAGAATAATGTGACCAGTAGTCGCCTATACGCTTCGGTGTCGTGTGACTATAATCTACAATTACATTTACATTTTACATCGCTGAAGGTGTTATAGCAACTGATTAATGTACAGTCACTATTAGGAATGGCACACCGTTTCTCTAATAGTACTTTTGACATAGTCGTACCCACACAACGTATCCGAGATTCGCCCAATATTTCCCTATTGAGAGGTCAACGTAAGTCTGATTTAGTCTCAGCGAGGTCAACGTGAGTCTGGCATAGTCTCAGCGAGACAGTGCCAGCCCGCCAGCCCTAACGATCCACCAAGACTTGGCCATCCTAACCAATAAACGCTAGTTCTGAAAAGAGCACTTTCAGACAATACAGTGCAGCTGCTCTCTTCTATTTTTTGCGGCCTTATAAATCTATGTACATGCATGATGGGACTGGCTGAAGGTATGTGTAATAAGTAAGTCCAAAGGCAAAGAGGGTGGGAGAAGCTGATGACAGAGAGATCTGGGCCTAAAAAGCCTAACCCTGTGGCAAGCCTTACGTGTCCTCACTAATGCATGTTAAAAGTAGTGATTTTCAGTAACCTTTCAATCATAGCCCAGTTAGGTATGTACCTTAGGCAGCCAAACTTTACGAAGAACTGTCCATCTCTTCTTCCCTGCTGCTTTACTGTTACTGGTTCTAAACATACTTCAGCCAAACGTTTCTTTAAGCATTAAAAAAAAACATCAACCTTCCCATCTTCATTTTCTATTTTCAGACACACAAAGCATATTAAGCGAACACGCCATTGTGAACAGTAATCAACATCGCAAATCTCAGTGTGGGTATCATGAGACCGCCTGAGTTCGCTTCAAAGACAAAACAGCGACAAACCAGAGTGAGCGATGAATCCGAGTCTGTCACAACCTTAATATGTACTTTCACCTAAAACGACCTCTGTGCGTTTAGACTACTCTGGTTGACCTCTGAACTTTGAACCCTCACTCTCTCTGGAGGGTTTCTGGCGTGATTAATGTCGATCTGTTAATTGGCACGGCTTGCAAATGACCTCTCGCCTTCTCCTGCTGCTGTATACTGCTGCTACTGCTTTATGCTGCTCATGCTGTATAAAGCAGTAGAGAGAGTGGGAGAGAGACAGGTGGGGGGCAACAATGGTCAGATGGTCAAAAAAGAGTGGTCATTCCGTGATGAAAACTCCCAGGGGCTAAAACTGCAGTGCAGAGTGCTGGGTGCAGTGTTTGTAAAGATTCAGCTTCTGTGGTAGTTCTTGGCTTAATGAGTACTGTTCAGACGAAGGTTCTGTCGTTGAGGAAAGAAAGGGGTTGTAGTGAAGTAGCCCTCAAGCATCCTGAAGACGTTGTAAATATACTAGAACCCCATCTTTTGTACAACTGATACCATAGCTCATTCTTTCAAATACATACTGAAGGAGTTTCTCCTGTGCAGTTTAAACTATCAACCTGCATAGCGGCTCCTACTCAAGTAGTTCCTTCTGTTCCATCAATCCTACAGCCCGTCGTTTAGGGTGAAAGTAGAAAAGCTCGTCAACTGTCGTCAACTCAAACCATCGAATAATGATTTTCACAAAGCTTGGTCTACATTAAGCGCACCTGTTTCAGCACATGGCAGCCTTTTCGAGGTACTTTCTGTAATCTGCAAAGCTCCTTAAGGCTGGAGGCGCTAGAAACAATCGATTACCTTTCTCCTAAGTAAGCCCAATGGATCCATCTAAGACTGGACATAAAACAATAATTATAGACTGTGCAGTCAAGTTTTATCCAACTTTAGTTTAGTCAGTCCTCTACACTCAAGTCCACACTTCTTTATTGCGAGAAAGTGGAAGATGTAGATGACATCAGTACATTTACAAAGTGTTAAATAGTATTTAAAACTAAAATAATCACTAATAATTTCGTGTAGAAATTATTCAGCAATTAACACCCGATTAGATAAATAGATAAACAGTCAATTTTTTTTTTAAATTCTGGCAATTTTCTCCGAGAAAGCATGGTAAAAGCTGTAGAGCGCTTATTTTCATGCACAAGATCCTTTATGGTAAAAATGCACCCTCCTATCTTTCTTCTCTTTTTTTCTAAGAAAACTGCCAGATTTTCTACCAAAACTAAATATCCCATTTCCAAAAAAAGGTCTGATTAAAACTAGTCTGTCAAATTCAGGTTCACTGGAAAAGTTCTCCGCAGTGCAGTCACTAAACACACATACTTTAGAAACCATCTTTTGCAGCACATTAAAATTAGTTAATTATCTACTTAGAAAGATTTCTACAGTCATAACTTTAATTACAATGTTTTATATAAGTTGAGAGTGTGTCTGCGTGTGTGTGTGTGTATATATATACACGCGCGCGCATATCTTGATAATATTGTTACATTATGATATTATTGTTATGAAGTTATTTTGTTATACTAATTGTTATTGTAACAAGAACTAGGGCATGATGTAAAAAAGCATACCCAGTGCTTAATCTTTTCCTATCCTATCCTATCCTATCCTATCCTATCCTATCCTGTCCCGTAATCTGGAGGTCTTAGGGGCACCACAGATAATCGTTTAACCAGCATACTCCATCTTTCTCTGTCCTCCAGCAGCCCTGATGTCTTCGCTCAGTGTCAAACCAGTCCATTCTCGAATGTTGTCATCCCACCTCTTTTTCGGTCTCCCTCTTCTTCTACCTCCTTGCACTGTGCCTTGCAGAATGGTCTTTGCAAGGCCTGATGATCTGGTGACGCGGCCATACCATCGGAGTTTTCGTTTCTTCACCACTGTGAGCAGGTCATCGTGTTGTCCAATGGCTTGTGTAATGGTCTGTCGAACTTCGTCGTTGGTGATGTGTTGGGTATAGGAAATGTCCAGAAGTCTTCTGTAGCACCTCATCTCCATGCATTGTATTCTTCGTTGTAGATCTGCTGTGAGGGTCCATGCTTCGCAAGCATATAGGAAGATGGAGATGACAAGGGAGCGCAGCAGTCTCACTTTGGAATGTAGACTGATGGTCCTGTCTTTCCAAATGGGCTTCAACCTTGTCAGGGCAGCAGTTGTTTGTGCGATCCCGGAGGACTTCCTGTCGGGACCCATTGTCTGATACAATGGCTCCTAAATATTTGAAGCTATGCACTGTGTTGAGGGTTGGCCTTGGACTTTGATGTCTGTGTTGATGCCATTGGTGTTGTTGGTCATCATTTTGGTCTTCTCTGCACTTATTTCCATTCCATAAGCTCTGGAGGTGGTGTCAAGTGTCAAGGTGGTGTTAATCTTTTACCCTTGTTAAATAAAATTGTGATCTTATCTTATCTTATCTTACCTTATCTTATCTCGTCTTCTAAGCAACTCGAAAACTAATGAGGTAACACACGTTCTCGTGGTGAATAATCCTTCACCTTTTGAGTTTGAGAAGTCCCAAATAGTATCTCATAGGGCGACTTTTAGCGGCTACCCTAGATTCTACAGCTGATCTAAAAACCGCTGAAAGATGATCTAAACCAACCCGATGACGTCACTCGGGATTCTCCTTCATCCCTGCGCGGGTTTGACCCGGGTTTGAAGCTTTCAAAACGGCCGACATTCGATCTGAAAGCCGAGGAGCGTTGCAAACCTTTTTCTTTGTAGGAGATCTACAGGTATTTTTTTTTTAAAGCATAAACAACGTTAAAAAATGTGAAGAAAACACAAATGTGGACCAAACTGATCAGTTTCAATTACAGTTTTGAACTAAACGCAGCGTTCAGAAACTTGAAACCTAATCGAAAGCAGAAATTCTAATGCAAGCAATCTGGGGGTAGCCATTTTCCCCGATGTAATCGACTAAAGATTGACCAAAAACATCTTTCAGCAAACCAACAAACGTGACATGCGCAGTTGAACTTCCAGACTAGACTACAGTTGACCGCTGAAAGTCGCTCAAAGACTGTCTCTTCCCTGCGTAAAGACAGTCCGAACTTTGTTGTTCTGTAAGAAGATAAATTCATGATCTGCACGCGAAAAACGTGAAGACGACAAAAGACGAAGCAGGACGCATCATGGAGTTGGAAGATTCATCAGTAAACAATCCCTCCTGTCCCGCATGCGCCTGTCCCTCGCTCTGACAACTTGCTTCCTCTTGTTTTTTTTGTTCAATTCTCGCTCCTGTCCTTTCCCCTTCCATTAAGCGTTGGATTTCAGTTGACCATAAATTGTCAGGTTGAGGGGGTGGAATTTGTGTTTAACTTTTGTCACAGCGTTGGTAAGACGGTTAAAATAGCTACAAAGGGCCAATAGTCAAACTTGGCCAAGCGGGACCTTGTTAAGCACAACAACGATTTCACACTACTACCTAAGTTTCCAACCATCAGCCTGGATCCTATAAACATTGAATCTAATCTAATCTATGTCTAATATCACCTAAATGTGTGTACAGACACTAAATGAAAGATTGATTGATAATCTAATCTCCGTATAACCTTTTTCATTATTGTTGCTAACTACATCAGTGTTCAAAACCATCAATCCACAATGGTTGCTTTCTTCATTGTACGTCACGTTTTTAATTCTCATTTCTTCTAAAGAGATTCAACGTCTCAAAATGATTTCACGTTAAATACTGGTCCTGCATTAAGTCGGTAACTGGCCGAGACCACAGCGATCAACAGTCGGCAGGTTTCGATCTGTGCAATAACCAATCGGACAAAAAAGTTTCCAGAAGTCGCGGGGGAAAGCCACTCCCTCCCTCCCCCCCCCTCCCCTCCACAACACTATACAATAACAAAAAATGAACTACTACCCTCCTAAAAGAACTTGCTGCTCTTATTATAACATCGCGTCCGACAGTTCAACGAAGGCAACGCCGAAGAGAAACCTGGATTGAACTCAAACCGCCACATCCAACACTTGCTGCAAGTCTCTGCACTGTGTAGCATTACGGACCATCGTGCATCTTCTAAAGATTTGATCAGTAGGAAACTCAAAACAAAGATGACAGCTGGAAGATTGTTAGTGTCAAACCTGCCAGGTGTGGAACTGAGAAGGGCGCCATTTTGTTTCTTCATTAAAAACCAACCAGAAATCTTTGCTTTTCCTATTAAGGTACTAATGCTGAGATCGGGAGAAAAAGAACTCAGGAAGAGGAAGGACTACGAATTGTGGGATGGGTGGGGGAGTGGGGAGGAGGAGTGGAGGGGGGGGGGGGGGGTAGACAGAGAAGAAAGAAAAAGACGATAGAGACAGAATGGAAGGTGGACAACTTTGTGCCATAATCACAAATCGGATTACATCCTCATTGTCATCAAACAGCGAATAGAAGAGTTGGAAAGCGAGAGCAGATGCTGAAGCTGTTCGTTAGTCCAGCACGCCGCGTCTCTCTTGACACCCGTTTTATTTGCATAAATAATTCATCTTTAACAACAAGAAGAAGAAGAAGACAGGAAAGATAGAAAAGAAAAGGAGGGTGAAAATAAAGAACAGTGAGGTGAAAAGAAGCACAAAACGGTTTCTTTAGGATTAATAATATTAATAATGATAATAATGATAACAACAACAACAATACTGATGTATTTTATACAGCGCACAATCAGACAAAATCACAACGGCAAAAACACAAAAGTCAATCTAATTGAAACAACAACAACACACACACGGCCATTTAAACTGGAAAGGGGTGGGGGGGGGGGGGGAAGAAGTCAGGTGGATACGCTCAAGCACCAATCCCTTTCCCACTCCATGGATTATAAATATATTGAGGTGAATGTGGACAAATAAAGGGATCATCACACTATTTTATACCTGTATTATTTACGGGAACAAACAGCACACAAACCACGCCATCTTTAATCACGGAGAGGTCAGAACTGGACCAATAAGAAACGGACAGACAAGACAGGATCCGATGACGTATTATCAGTAAAGATACAGGGATGCGCGTGCTAACATTAACCATGCAAAAGATATGGTAAAAAGTGACGTCAAATGAGGGATAAGAGTAGATGAGGCACGATGCATGGCGGTGAGAAAGGGCGGCGAGGTGAGGTGTCTATGAGGAAAGAGGTGAGCTCGTTCAGCGTGAATTAGGGCAGGTTCCTCTGGAGTTACAGGCAAAGCAAAGAATGTTAAATTTTTGGTATAAGCTTGTCCACCCTGATAACAGTAACAAATTGTCCAGCGTTATGTACACTTTTTTGTTTCATATTGATTTGCATAGAGGTTATAAATCTTCATTCCTCGATTCTGTGCGGAAAGTGTTAAATAATTTAGGACTTGTTTTTTTTAATTTTTAAATCAGGGGCTACCCAATATTATGCCTTATGCTTCAGTTTTTAAGTGTACAATTAAACAACGCCTACATGATCAGTTTATTCAAGGCTGGTTCGAGGAAATAAACAATAATGAATTTTAATATAATTATCGAATGTTTAAGATACATTTTGAACTTCAAAAATATTTGCATGTTCTACCAACAAATCTTGCAATATCTGTTCTAAAGTTTAGGACACTTAACCACAGAATGCCAGTGCAGAGAGGCAGATATTTTAACATTCCTAGACACGAACGTGTATGTCAAAAATGTAATAGTGGCGATCTTGGTGACGAGTTTCATTATTTATTTTTGTGTTCACATTTTTGTAACTCGAGAAGAGAATTATTAAAATCATATTATTATAAATATCCTAATGCCATCACATTTCAAGACTTATTGTCATCTAATAAAAAGTCAGTATTATTAAAGCTTGTAAGTCTAATTAAATTAATAATTAAACAATTGTGAATTGTAACGTTGTTATCCCATGTCAAACTTAGTTCTGATATTTACAGGTTGTGTGTAACAAAAACAACTTCAGTAGTTTGTCATTGATGTGTTTAGATTGAATTGTATTGTTAGTTATGATTCAAAATTGCTACCCTCAATCAATCTCTTTTTTCTTCTTTTCCCCTTTCAATCGCTCCTCCCCCCACCCCCTCCCACCCGCAATCCCTCTGTGTACATAAATAGTTTTAATTTTAAAAATTTAAAATGTTATATAATTAATTACTTTGCATGTTTGTGTATATCATTTTAACCATGTCCATGTGCCCTTAATGGTTTTTTTCTGGAATAAACTTGCCTTTCCTTGCCTCGCCTTGTGACAGAAACTAGCCGAAGCCTTCTCTCAACGTGGCAAGAGTAAAACTAACGTCCCCGCACACCTAGGCGTATAGGGGACGAGATTGTCAAAGTGGATGTTGTTTGTAGAATATAGTCACACGACACTTTCGCATATAGGTGACTACTGGACCGATTTATACTGACACCAGCGGGCCAGTTGTTGGTAAAGGGGAAAATAATATGATCACACGTTGACCAATCCGGGATTCGAACCAGCGACCTTTCGGTTACTAGCAAGACGCTCTTACCTCAAAGTGGATGGTTGGTTGGTGGTTAGATTTTCTGTCCCCAGACACAGTGGCATATAGGGTACGATGTTAAGAAGACATGATTAAAATTCAGGACCACATTTATTAAAAACAATTATGTACATTGTAATTAAGTATCACTGTAATAAGAGTGCATAAAGGAAGTAAGCGGACAGGTAAGTTAAAAAGGACCATTAAAATATGTGTTAAAATACATTAGGACAATGATTCACATGAATCAGGAAAAGGGAGTTTGGACCAATAAAACGAAATTATTCATCAACCAATCATAAGTGGCGATGTCTAAGAGAGGCTCCAGCCTCATTAATAATAAACATAAATTCGAAATATATAAATTGGGCAAAATAAACACCCCTGTACATAACAGTATAACTTAAAACTTCTACTAATAATAGACCGGGTAAACACCCACCAGCTGAATGTAATTAATTAATAAATCTACACAGCATAGGTAACATCAGGCTACAGCCTATAAAGAGGTAATAATTAGAGCACCAGATAGTGCAAGGGCACTCAAAGTGGAAGCGGGAGAATGCCTTATATAGTCTCAGGTACGCTTTATGAGGTGGGCTTTTAGACAGGTGTGAGGCGAGAAGAAAGAGCGCTGAGCTGAGGTGAGGTGAAGAAGGGGAGCCGTTGACAACACTCGGGCATTATCGCTAATCGGATCATCCTTCTCAGACCTGCCTACAGCAGATCGCCACAAACCTCACTCAACCTGGTTCTCTCCGACTCAACTCAACCACACCTCCGTCTTTGGCAATTTCTCCCAACGTGAATAATAGAAACAACTTCAGGGTAGTAGTCATAAACTTCCCGTGCGTGTTAGGAAATAATTAGCTTTATTCTCACAAGATTCCTGCAAACTGGATTTTAGTTTGTAAACGGTTTTTAACCTTCCAATTTAATTGTATTCACGAAAGGCTTATCTTATACAATTACACAAGTTGAGACAGAAAGATAAACTTGAAACACTGAAAACATAAAATACACAACAGTTGGAACCCAACACTCGAAATACGTTTTGCTAATTTTATGGTTCTCTTCTTTCTCACTCAAAGTAATAGAATAATAATTAAAATGGAATTCAAGACAATTATAAGTCCCAAAGCAATGAAATAATAAATAGCTGAACTATAATATAATCTTATTTTTCTCTGAAGAATTCCGTTCACGGTCTGACCAAAAATTACATTTATCAATTTATAAAAAAATATTTTATGCGTTTACAAAATTAGTTTCAAATTTATATTTCCAACAAGTAAATCATAACATATAAATATTCAAATTACCGTGTCTGTCATAAACAGATCCAGAATCACCACAGTGAAAAATAGAAGTAGCCTACACAGTAACACAAATTTCCAAGTCACACAATTAAGCATTCACCCTTCGTTTTTCATAATCTATGTTTTATTCCCCTAAAACACCTTAAACTAGTCCTATTTCATTCAATCAGAGAGACTCTTAGATGCACACGAGAACAACCTTCTGTTCTCCAAACAGTCTTTATATACCCGTTTCTCATCACCAAAAAATTCCTGAACTAGGAAATATAATACCGACCGAACGCGTATACATATGCCTATGTCAACAGCCGTCGCTTGTGTACTTTATTTACTTTACAAATATGTAATGTATGCGCAAATATAATATCGTGATAATAGTGTGCCAGTAAGAAAGCCAAAGGTTTTCCCGTTACGTTTCATCATCATCATCATCATCATCATCATCATCATCATCATCATCATCATCATCATCATTTTGTTTAAATTACTATTACTACTAGTATCCTATCCCGTAACTCGAAAATCGTTGGGGCATCACGGTTGATCGTTTATCCAGCGTACTCCATCTTTCTCATGGTTTCGCTCAGTGTCAAGCCAGTCCATTCTCGAATGTTGTCTTCCCACCTCTTTTTCTGTCTCCCTCTTCTGCCTGCTTGCATCGTGCCTTGCAGGACGGCCTTTGAAAGGCCTGATGTTCTGGTGACATGGCCATACCATCGGAGTTTCCGTTTCTTCACCACTGTCATCGTGTTGTCCAAAGGCTTGTGTGATGGTCTTTCGAACTTCGTCGTTGGTGATGTGCTGGGTATAGGAAATGCCAAGAAGTCTTCTGTAGCACCTCATCTCCATGCTTTGTATTCTTCACTGTAGATCTGCTGTTAGTGTCCATGTTTCGCAAGCGTATAGGAAGATGGAGATGACTAGGGAGCGCAGCAGTCTTACCTTGGAATGTAGATTGATGGTCCTGTCTTTCCAAATGGGCTTCCACTTGTCAGGGCAGCAGTTGTTTGTGCGATGCTGGAGAGGACTTCCTGTCGGGACCAATTGTCTGATACAATGGCTTCTAACTATTTGAAGCTATGCACTGTGTCGAGGGATTGGCCTTGGACTTTGATGTCCGTTCGAAAGGCTCTGGAGGTGGTTGTCAAGCCTCTTTACCAGCTGTTCTACTGTTCTATTATAGCTTCTTTTATTCTGAAGATGGTTGTGACTGTGTGGATTCTCTTACCTTCCCGGTTTGTACAAAAATTGACGTCTGTAATCACAGCTGAGTAGATTGGATAGAAGGTGTTCTCTAACAACTATCGCGCCGAGAATATTTATCAAACACGCTGCCTGTCATTGGGCGAAGAGCACCAGGGTGATAGAATGGTCCACACGACAGAAGCGTGTGAAAATAGGTTTGTATTGTCCAGTCAGGTTTGATTACCGCCAACATGGAAGGCAAAGAAAGGAAAGGTGGGAGGAAGACGTCAACTGTGAGCATCAGAGATCCGCCTGGCCTTGCTTGCTTGCTTCCCAGTGCCGGTCAATCCTGAGAAGGGTCAGATAATCCTTGTCGTGCTGGCATAGGCCAATCGTTGTGCGTGACCGAGTGACACGTCAGCATCCAGCTGAGAGAGAGAGATCCCTTGGCTCACAGTCATGTCTGTAATGCCTCGCTGCACTTTAAAGTGTAATGCCGTTTACACTGTATAGCCAGCATAATGGTCATTCTATCACAAAAACAATTATCCGCTGTATTTAAACTTTAAATTTTAAAAATTAAAACAACAACAACAACAATAATTCCCTGCTCTTTTTCTTGTCGAACCCGAAAGAGAGAGAGTCAAGAAGCTATTCAATACAAACTGGAATGGATTAGCTTGCAGCGTCACTGATTTTGCATTACCGCTGTCAAAGCACACATCAGGCAACACCCCTATCAATTTTGCACTCCAAGGATTTGTAATGGGAAAAATTGCAATCCAGGCAATAAAGCAGGGTGAGGGAGGTGTTGGCCTGCGTTATGGGGCAATGGACAAATACGGGCCTTACTTCATTCTCTTCTGTTCGTCAATGACAAATAAACAACAACCCCTGAAGTGAAACAGGAACAATAACCCCTGAAGTTAACAAGTTGCAATCAAGGCAAAACAATAAGCACGCGATATCTTGGAATTGCGAGGACAGAAAAACTCCCCAAAAAAAGCGGCCGAGTATAAGCAGGTCTGCATTCATAAGAGCGTTAGCCTTAATTACTTTTAACGACAATGGATTAAACAGCGGCCCCACTTGAACAAATTACAGTTCAAACGCTCACAAACAACAAGCAACGCTGAAAAACACTTTGCGCGATGTTCCGCGCTAACCGACCAATAAGGGTTTGTGGACCAGGTTTTCCATATTGCAATAATACTGTATCAACTACAAGGCAAACATCATGTGTAAGCTTTTACAATCCTATTGGGTCGCTGGCAACAAGTGATGGTGGTTTGTGGGAACGGGGGGGGGGGGAGGATGGAGGGGTAAAGTTTGGGGTGTGGGGAGGGAGGGGGGAAGGGAGAGAGAGGGGGAGATGAAGGGGTGGAGGGCGAGGGAAGCTGCTGTATGTCCTATCCTTTCCCGTAACTCGAAGATCGCTGGGGCACCACAGATGATCGTTTAACCAGCGTACTCCTTCTTACTCTGTCCTCAGCAACCCTTACGGCTTCGCTCAGTGTCAAACCAGTCCATTCTCGAATATTGTCCTCCCACCTCTTTTTCTGTCTCCCTCTTCTTCTGTCTCCTTGCACCGTGCCTTTTAGGATAGTCTTTGCAAGGCCTGATGCTCTGGTGACGTGGACATACCAAATATGTACTGCTGTATACGCGTATTAATTAAAGGGAAAAAAATACATAAAATAAAACAAAATAAAATAAAAGTCGACTCCAGTGAGAGAGAGAGAGAGAGAGAGAGAGAGAGGGAGAGAGAGAGAGAGAGGGGGAAGGAGGGGGGGGGGGAAGGAAGGGAGGGAGGTAGAGACAGACAGAGACAGATATACACGTATTATAGATTGGATAGAACGTGTGAGCCAGGTGGCTTCAATGCTAGGCGCTCAAATCTCTACCTCAATACCTGTGCATCTTTATAATAGCAAAGTAAACTAAGGGTGTATATTTTTAGAAAGCCAAAAGGCGGCCTTGGGGTCATTAATGCTCTCTTGTAGAGCAAAGAGCGGGATTAGGGGCGATAATCACCCCACAGACACCTCATCAATAATTCACGCTAAAGACCTGGCCAGACGGAAAAAGACAAAAACACTGAGTTGCTCTCTTCCTATTCTCTAGAATATAGAAATAGTTGTTCTCTTTCAGGAAATTGGCTCCGTCCCCCTTCCCCTCCACAACTTCCACCCCCACCCCTTTAAAAAAATGAAACGTCTTCTCAGTTTATTAAAATAAATCTTCAATCTAATTGTTTTTCAATGTGATCTCGTCCCGCCCCTCCCCCTTAAAATCCTTTTCCATCATCAGTACCCCCTTTGAGCAATTGAACAATTATTTCAGTAGCGCCAAGGGGTCAATCGCATTTTGTCTCTTACTTCGCTTATCATCCTCAACCATCCTCATCCTCACCCTTTCCGTCCGCCCTGTTTGTAGTTTATCTTCTGCGCCTGACACACTCAAGTTCATGTTATGGGAAGTCCTTCATCCTTTACACCCCAGTTTCGCTGCCAGTCATACAGCGTAGCTGACACTTTTAAGGCCAGTGGATTCTCTCTTCTATCAGCCTCAGTTACATTTGTCCGTCTCGCTCCTTTTTTTTTCAGTTTTGTCATCTGCACCCAAGCCCCATTTACATTGTGTGCGTGTTTGTGTGTCGGTGTGTGAGTAGGCGCTTGCGTGTGCGTGCGTGCGCGCGCGTGTTTGAGTCCAACACCTCCAGTCTTTTCTGGCCAGAACAATAACGTGTTAGCGACCTCATTTCCTTGTCCACTTTTCTTTGGGGGAAAGACAAAAGAAGGTGATCAGAGAATTGAAGGGAGGAAGGGCCAAGGATGAAAATGCTTAAGAAGTTATCTTGATCAAGATGTTATCTTGATGACGTTATTTTGCACAGTGTCCTAGGCACTGAAGACTACGATGCTTTGATTTGATAGCACTCAAAACCAATCAGTATAGATCGAGTTCACAGTGTCATGATGCTTTTGCCTCCCAAACATTCTCGATTCTTAGACCCATACCCAAAACCACAGAAGCAGTAAAAGAAAGAAAGAACGAGCGAAAGAAAGAAAGAAGAGGTGGACAATAATAAATATAAAATATATAGTATAAGAGAGGAAGCGTAAGGGGAGAGATGGAAAGGGACAGGGAGAGGGAGAGGGAGGGAGAGAGAGAGATAGAAGAAGAAGAAGAAGAAGAAGAAGAAGAAGAAGAAGAAGAAGAAGAAGAAGAAGAAGAAGAAGAAGAAGAAGAAGAAGAAGAAGAAGAAGAAGAAGAAGAGCGAAAGAAAAAAGAAAATGAATGGAAGAGAACTGCTCTCCCGTTTGCAAAATTATTCATCATCAACATCATCATCGTCGTCGTCGGTAGAATCCAGGGGTGGAGAAGGGAGAGAAAAAGAGAAAAAGGGGTTGACCGTCTTACTTTGGTTAAGGCTGGGGTGGATAGGTGGGTGAGGAAGGGGAATCCGTGTTCCAGGTGGGCGCGTGTGAGGGTCAGGGAGGTGACGACTAATCCCCCCACACTCCAGGCCGGGCACACTCCTCCCACAATCACAACTCCAAAACACCAACCACCAAACTGCTTGGATGAAAAAGATGGGGTTGGAGGTGGGGAGGGGGGCGGGGAAGAAGCCAAGTAATGAGAGGTACAAGGAAGTAGACAGGGAACAAAAGGAATAAGAGAGAACTCAAAATGAAGAAGCGAAAGAAAGAAAAAAAAATCACGAGAAAGAAAAAAAGAAAGTTATTTTAATAATTAGGTAAGAAAAAAAGGAAATCGTAACAAAAGAAAGAAGTCATAATAAATAAATAAATCACAATAAATAAATAAATTATCCTATCCTATCCTGTCCCGTAACCCGGAGGTCGTAGGGGCACCACAGATGATCGTTTAACCAGTATACTCCATCTTTCCCTGTCCTCAGCAGCCCTGATGGCTTCGCTCAGTGTCAAACCAGTCCATTCTAGAATGTTGTCCTCCCACCTCTTTTTCGGTCTCCCTCTTCTTCTACCTCATTGCACTGTGCCTTGCAGAATGGTCTTTGCACGGCCTGATGATCTGGTGACGTGGCCATACCATCGGAGTTTCCGTTTCTTCACCACTGTTAGCAGGTCATCGTGTTGTCCAATGGCTTGTGTGATGGTCTGTCGGACTTCGTTGTTGGTGATGTGCTGGGAATAGGAAATGCCCAGAAGTCTTCTGTAGCACCTCATCTCCATGCTTTGTATTCTTCGTTGGAGATCTGCTGCGAGGGTCCATGCTTTGCAAGCATATATAGGAACATGGAGATGACAAGGGAGCGCAGCAGTCTTACTTTGGAATGTAGACTGATGGTCCTGTCTTTCCAAATGGGCTTCAACCTTGTCAGGGCAGCAGTTGTTTGTGCGATCCTGGAGAGGACTTCCTGTCGGGACCCATTGTCTAATAAATAAATTATAACAACTCATAAAAAATACAAGAAAATTATAAGAAAAAAAACATTACCAAGAAAGAAAGAAAGAAAGAAAGAAAGAACAAGATACCTGTAACAAAATCATGGCTAAAATGCCCAAATGCTGGATTTTGTAAACTCATTGCTTTGCTAGTAAAACCATGATGCGGTAGAACGAAACACAGAAGGTACCAGTACACCCCTTACCCCACCCCACAACACCAAACCACATCCTGGGCCCCTAACTAGGTTTAGCGGCAGTATAACTATGATAGAGGTAGATGCTAGCGGCAGTATAACTATGATAGAGGTAGATGCTAGCGGCAGTATAACTATGATAGAGGTAGATGCTAGCGGAAGGGAGTTTGGAGGGAGGAAAAGAAAAAGAAGGAGGGGGGGGGGGGGGAAATGAGACGAGGTCAATTGTAGCCGACACCTGGGTTGGTTCAGAAGGAAAGAAGAAGAAAAAAAAACACTAAAAAAGACGATAATATTATTTTGCGAAAAGCGAATGAAGAAAGCGAGGGGGCGAAATGATGGCGACGGTGGGGGTGTCGATAATAACGATAGCGACCAACACAATGAAGATGAAAATGACATAAAATTAGTCACCAAGAACGAAGACGACGGCGACTACAATGATGACAATAGACTTTGAGAATGAGCTGAGGCGATAGGCGTCGGTAGGAGGAGACCAGCGACAAAAGAGAAGACGAGGCCAACGACTGGAAGAAAAGTCTCACCATCATTGAGAGGGGTAAGCCTGATTATGACACGATCAGGACAAGGAGGTTTCTTGGGAGGTAAGGGTAAGGGGCTGCCCCCCCCTCACACACACACACACACACACACACCCTCACACACACACACACACACAAGAAAGCCGAGCATCATAGAGAGGACTATGGTTGGTTACGTACGACACGATGCTAAAGGGGTAGAGGTGCAGTCTCCACACACACCCAAAAGATTGCAACAGGGAGAAGAATGAAAAGTGAAGGTCAAACAATACAGAGCAAATTGAAAGGGAATTGGAAAAAAGAAAAGCGAGAGAAAAAGAAAAGAATGGGTGGTGTTGAGGGGAGGGGGGGGGAAGGATGAGAGAGAGAGAGAGAGAGAGAGAGAGAGAGAGAGAGAGACAGACAGACAGACAGACAGACAGAGGCTGAGAGCAAAGAGTTTTTGAAGGCAATGGAAGAGAACAGAGTCTAACTCAAACCGCGCAAGAAGAAGAAGAAGAAGGAAGGAAGGAAGGAAGGAAGGAAGGAAAATCGGCGCACGTGCGAACTGGTGTGGGGTATTCCTAATTATTTATGATATGATGCCGTTGGTTTCTTTTTGTTGTTGTTTTCTTTTGCTTTGTTTGTTGTTGGTCGGTTATTTTTTGTTTCTCTGTTTGGAGGGCGGGGTGGGGTGGGTGGGGGTGTGAATGTAAATTGTTCTCTATTTCTTGAACTGATTATTTTGTTAGCGTTTGCAAAACTAATTCTTGTATGGTTTCCCTTTGCTTTAGTTAGGGTTGTCCGCTATAGACGCTGTTCATTGTATTTATCTTCAAGGGCGACATTTATTTAAGTTTGGGCTGTGTGCCCTTATGCATCTTATGTAATGCTTTACTCGTGTTCTTCAATAAAAACTATGTTTACACCGACCTATCACATAATGCTTTACTCGTGTTCTTCAATAAAAACTATGTTTACACCGACCTATCACATTAAAACCACTAAGCGCAAACAATACAAAATACAATTTCAGTGTGAGAGGAGAGGAAGGTGGGGGGGGGGAGACAGGGAGGGGTTGTGGGAAGAAACCAATGATCCAAAAAAAAAGAAACAAAGATAAACGAAGGAACTAAATAAAGAACAGAGAAAACGGACGAAGAAATAAACTAATGGAAGGGGGTCGACGTTGTAACAGAGTAGACAGGAAGGTGAAAAAACAAGGGAGGAGCGGCGGTTAGTGGGTGGAGAGAGAGAGAGAGAGAGAGAGAGAGAGAGAGAGAGAGAGAGGGAGGGAGAGAGAGAGAGAGAGAGAGAGAGAGAGAGGGGGGGGGGAAAGTCTGACGAAGAAACAAGACAACAGGGAACAGAGTAGGAAAAAACGGACAGAATGAATTAAAGAATAAAACAAACAACACGGAGAAATTGGATGGGGGAAGCGAAGAATAAGGCAAAGCGGCCATCACAACAAAAGGTTGAACGACGGAGACGATCAACAATGGGTTGTTCACCACAAGCGTGGAACAACGACCTAACCAACACAGAGGGAAGAAAAGAAGAGATTATGGGTAAAGGTAGGGGAAGAGGGAAAGAAGGAAAAGCAGCGGCTGTGCCTACGATGATTTTAAAAAAATAAAAAAAAATAAAAAAGGAAAAAAATTACAAAGTGAGACCGTACAAACAGCAAGCTGCAGGGCTAATAGCTACAACTATCTACAAGGAAGGTTGTGGCGGTAAAATCATGTGGTAGGGTGGGGTAGGGTGGTGTGGAGGGGGTACGGATGTAGAGATTAGACAGTTGAAAGGCTGGACGTAAGCCTACAACCAAACAAAATCATATCAGGCTTGGAAGTACACCTGGGCTGATACAAAGGATGTTTGCTGGAGATGATGGCCTGAAAACACAAGAGGGACAATGAAAAGCAACTGGAGACAGAAATGAAGGATGTTACGAGGGAAGGGGTGGGGGGTGGGGGAGGGGAAGACAGTGGGTAGTTCAAGTAGAGGGAACCCCGTTAAGTTCAATAGTAGTATAGTTCATCCTTAGAAAGTAGATCGATCATCAAACTTTGAACAGCAATGTGGATGATGACAAAGCATAATGAGTCTGGACAGTTTTCAGTGTGTATAACTGATATAGAAAGCATCGCAGTCCTAGCGAGAACAAGACACAAAACGAGATCCCAGACGTACTACACTTAAGCGAAGAGAAGGAATGGAGAGTGAGAGAGAAGAAAAAAAGCCACGAAGGACCAAGACGAAAAGTGAGGGTCCCGGCCCGAGGCCACAGTCATGGTCGCGTGCGCGGCTCGTGAGGACGTGACTGTATTGTTGTTTCCATCCCACCCCCCACCCCCCGTCCCTCATCTCTCCCCCCTCCCCAACACAGCCATCTAATCCTACTTGCACCTACCCCGAGTTTGTCAGCCAGAGTTAGCCTTGCCCAAATTGTTGGCTTACATACCATGATAATAACTTCTTCGTATCAAAATATTGGGATGTGAAGTGAGGTTCTCTTCATGAAAATAACATAACACCGTTGATCGTGATTAACAGCTATCAACTTTAAAGACCTATCTCAAAGTCAAAATACGGGGAATATTAATTAGCAATGAAAGCAACATTCAAAGTTGCCTGACAAAACGCCCAATGAACCAAGCAAGTCACAAGTATTGACTGTGTTTTTTTACCCACGTCGTTCATGAATGTCATCTCATTGGTTGTTATGCAGAATATTGTGCATGGGAATGTACTGCGCTGTGCCCAGGAACATTCTACTGCAAGTCTAGCACGGACATGCTTACCACCTTGTTAGGTTTAAACGTTCACTTCACCGTGCAAACAGCATCCGCAAGTCTCCCCTGCCAGTCCCAAAGTAGAAAAAGGTTGAGACGTTGACCGGGTTTAATGTTGACAGCTGTGACAATTGGGCTGGCGGTATGATGGATCGCTTTCTGTTGTTGCTTTTTTCCTCTTTCCGCCCTGACTCTTGACTGTGTCTCCCTGGCCATCTTAACGCACTCTGTCATTCTGGCCACCGCCAGTGACGCTCGCGACAATATCATTGTTTCCAGTGACGTCAGTCTTTCAATGATGCCATTGTTCCCTGTGACGTCAGTGTTTCCACAGTCATTTGTCACTCGCCGCCAGCTCCTACTTCCGCTTTCGTTTTTTACAGCCTTCGCTTCCTTTCTTAAAAAGAGTGACACTTTTAACCCCTATCGCTGTACTGGAGACAACCGGTAGATGAAATCAATCTTAACATCAGAACACTGTCCCACTCTTGCCCATCGTGTGCCTATTATTTGTTTTAACATACATTTTTATTCAACAAACAAACCAGATATTAATATAAGACAAAACATCATGGCGCACAAAAGCACAAGGCTTAAATAAGTGCTACCCAAATAATAATAATAATAATAATGTGTCAAAATATCACAGACGGAAGACAGGAAACAACAACAGAACATTGATAAAAATACAAGAAATAGAAAAAAAAATTATAAAAAGAAAATAAAATTTCAGACAAAAAAAGGATTTCCGAGTGAAAGGGAAGTGAAAAAAAAGAAAGAAACAAATAAAAATAGGGGGGAGGGGGAGGGGTTGGTGGTAGGGAAGAGGGGCTGGGGAGGTGGGGGGGGGCGTGGACAGGGAGGGGCGGGTGCGAGAGTTATACTTGTGGGAAGAAACTGATGAGTGTGTTGAAGATTAAAGTTAAAAAGCGAAGTAATTGTGGAAAGTCGTTGAAAATAAAATATTAAAATAAAATATAATATAATATAATATGCGGTCAGAATCGGTTACATGAAAGTAAAGATGTGTGAACAGTTGAAAACGTCTTGGCATTTTCTTGCAATGACAATTCTGCATTTCCAAAGAGTAAGGTATTAACTTCCCTTAGGATAGGATCAAGAATAATTTGTTATGAATTTTGTCTGGGCCAACAGCTTTATTTGGGTCTAGATGTTTTATAACTTTGGCTACCTCTGATGGGATAATTATAATTTCATTAAGTTCATTGTCTAGATAAGGGAGTTTAGGAGGGTTGTCGTCAGGGGTTTCTAAGGTGGATAAAATATTCATTAAAAGCATTTGCTTTTTCCTTATTGGTATTGCATGGTTTCCCGTTGAATAGGATTGGTGGTATGCTATCGGATATGCCCTTTTTGTTCATAATTTCCACCAGTCTTTGGTACCAAACTGTGTAGGGTCAGATGCCTTCTGGTCTAATTCGTTTAAAAATTCTAATTTCCTTTGTTTAATCTTATGCGTCACTTGGTTTCTAAATTGTCGATATGTTTTCCAATAGTTGGTTTTATTGGTTTGTTTGGCATGTTTAAATAATGTATGTCTTTTTTTAAGTGCGTGGCGAATTTCACTAGTTAACCAGGCAGCATCTCTGCTACGTATAGTGTCTGCCTTCACAGGCATACAATTACAGGCTATATCAAACAAAGACGCAGCGAAATCTTCGGCGTATTTGTGTATGACTATTATTTGCAACCCTTACTCTACTGACCGTGCATCGTGTGCATATTGACATGAGTTCTCTTAGTACTACTTTCACTCTCTATACTATTGTGCGTATGGGAGACGAGTCAAGTTGATCCTTCAAATCACCGTTTATATTAATGGCCGTCTTCCCGTGTCAATGGCCTGACTTACGCCGGCCTTTAGTGGCAGTCATCCGTCACTGATTGTTGCCAGTCTAAAACAGATCCTTCCTATCCTATCCCGTAACTCCGAGGTCGTCGGGGCACCACAGATGATCGTTTAATCGTACTCCATCTTTCTCTGTCCTCAGCAACCCTGATGGCTTCGCTCAGTGTCAAGCCAGTCCATTCTGGAATGTTGTCTTCCCAGCTCTTTTTCGGTCTTCCTCTTCTTCTACCTCCTTGCACTGTGCCTTGCAGGATGGTCTTTGCAAGACATGATGATCTAGTGACGTGGCCATACCATCGGAGTTTCCGTTTCTTCACCACTGTTAGCAGGTCATCGTGTTGTCCAATGGCTTGTGTGATGGTCCCTCGGACTTCGTCGTTGGTGATGTGCTGGGTATAGGAAATGCCCAGAAGTCTTCTGTAGCACCTCATCTCCATGCTTTGCATTCTTCGTTGCCGATCTGCTGTGCGGGTCCATGTTTTGCAATTGCAAGCGTATGGGAAGATGGAGATGACAAGGGAGCGCAGCAGCCTTACCTTGGAATGTAGACTGATGGTCTTGTCTTTCCAAATGGGCTTCAACCTTGTCATGGAAGCAGTTGTTTGTGCGATCCCGATAGGACTTACTGTCGGGATCCATTGTCTGATACAGTGGCTCCTAAATATGTGAAGCTATGCTTTATGGATTGGTCTTGGACTTTGATGTCCATGTTGGTGCCATTGGTTTTGTTGGTCTTCTCTGCACTTCTTTCCATTCCATTGGCTCTGGAGGTGGTGTCAAGCCTCTGTACCAGCTGTTCTTGTTCCTCTCCAGCCAATCCATCAATGTCATCCGCAAAACGAAGGTTTGAGATTGCTCTACCCCCTATGCTGACTTCGACTTCGTGATCTGTAAGAGCATGTGACATGATGCGCTATAGGAAGAGGTTGAAGAGTGTTGGAGAGAGTAGGCATCCTTGACGCACACCGATTGTTGTTTTTAACCAGTTTCCGATGGCGCTGTTATGGAGGACTGCATTGGTAGCTTGGTCATACAGGCTTTTGATGACTTCAATAATTTTAGGGCTGATGTTGTAGATTCTAATGGTTGCCCACAGAGCTCCAGACTCGGTCAAACGCCTTCTTGAAGTCTAAGAACACATGATATAGATGTTGTTGGTGCTGTAGGTTTTTCTCGCAGATTATTCTGAGGTTGAAAATTTGTTCAGTGGTACTTCCCCCTGCCCTGAATCCTGCTTGCTCTTCAGCTATGATTTGTTCAGCTTGGGGTTTCAACCTGTTGAGTATTATTTTCAGGAGGATCTTGCTGGGATGGCTGATGAGGCTGATGGTGCGGTAATTTTCACACTCCTGAAGGTTACCTTTTTTTGGAAGAGTGATGACAAGCGACTGGGTCCATGGTGTAGGCCACTCCCCACTCTGCCAGATCTTGTTACAGATAATGGTGAGGGCGTCAATCATCGCTTCTCCTCGGGCTTGAAGCAGTTCCGCGGCTATGTTGTCCACTCCTAGATATTCAATGTTTATAGGGTCCAGCGGACTGCCAAGAGCCGAATCAGGACCACTTGCCAGTCTAAGTCCACCAATTCTAAGCCTCAGGTACGCTTTTCATGTGAATTTTACTTCACCTCATTTTATATCTCACTGCGCAAAATATATTCTACTATCTCAAGTGAAATAAAATTTGAGTCCTCGAGTGTTGAGTCTGAGACTTTATACGCGGGGCAAATCGCGTGCCTCGCGTGCAAAACAGAGCCACAAATGGCCATTCAGGCAGAAGGGTGTTGTTTCAGGTATTGATCATTGTATTGAGTCCTTTAGAGGATGGTCCACTTACTCTCGCACTTACCTTCTCCACTATCTCTTCAAGCGGAACATCAAAGAGCTCATAAACTTTTTTGTCTTTCAGATATCTGCGCGGGCGTTAGCGCGATATACAAATTTAGTTTATTTAACTTTCAACTGACAATGAACAACAAACAATTCGCAAGTGACAACTCTAAGGAACTAAGAACAGAAGACGGAAAGTATGCTTGTTTTGGCAACACTGGCAGTACTTTCAGTCCTTGGGTGTCGGCGGTCAAGGATAAAAAGAAGAAGAATAATAGGAAGCATTAAAAAAAATCAAAGTGTAGTTCAAGACTTCAAATGGAACTGTCAAAGAGGACAAAGAACTGGTTGGCCAAACAGAAACAATATCAGCTCTTCTCTGGGATTAGCAAAGTAGGGTACAAAAGAATCAGAACAGCTTCCTAGAAACCCGTCAAAAATAAGCTTCATTCAAAACGATAATCGCGCTCCAAAGGAGAGGGACGGGAACCGGGTGGAGACAAAAGGAATGATTGGGTGATAGAAGCCCTGCAGTTTATTTGAAAGAACCGTTAGGAAAATGACGACAGCAACAAAACGTGAACAGATCATAGCCAGTTCCCCCGTGTGTGAGAGGGACAGGAATGGAATAATCTTTGGAGGGTGGAAGGGTCGGAGGGAGAGAGAGGGCGGGGTGGGAAACAGAGAAGAGGGTGGACAGGGTTGAGGGAGAGATATACACGTAGATAATGTGAAGCCGACTCAAACTTGACGAGAAATTGCATATTAAAAAAACCCGGGAGCGCTAGCGAAATAAGGCAGGCATCTTTATGACTGTGATCGTGAACTACAGGAAGAGAAAGACCATCACAAAACCAGCCACGCGTTGCAGGTGTGGGCAAAGACAGTGTCTTCAATGTCGCTAAAATTCCATGCTCGGTGTTGTCTACAAAAAAGACGTCGGGGGGTCTGATGTCGCTGAGGATGGTGCTTTTGAGGAGAACGATTTAAAAGGATTCTTCTTCTTTGTCCAACTGGAAACCACGATCTAAATTGAGTTCACGCTGGTGCTGAATACAGGTTTTTCGGTTGGGCGTCTTTCATTCGGTTCTCCCCCACAGTTACGCTTGGTCCGTCACGTGGTATTCTGCGACCATGCGCAGCACTCTTGTGGTGGTTTGTACTCTTGTGTAATTGAATAGCTGACCACGAATACAAGTCCCTCATCTATTTCCAAAAGTTAAGCAACGTCAATGGGATAGGAGAAAGTTTGGTCCTTGTTGAGGATCAGAACAGTTTGGTTCACAGCAACAACCCCAGTCAATTACCCAGCCTTGATTAACTTCTTGGCTTTCATTAGGACCTGTAATAAAGAGGGAGGAGACTGGAATTGCGTTCACAAAGCTGCCTGCGAGAAAAGGGATATTACTGAAGTGGTTTTCTTCTACCACCGAAAGGCGATTGAGGGAATGAATGAGGGATCTTTTGGAACATACAGAGGGTCTATTGGGCAATAATACAACACATACAGAGGGTCTATTGGGCAATAATACAACACATACAGAGGGTTTATTGGGCAATAATACAACACATAAAAGAGCGAAGTAAAGTCTGCCCAAGGAATAATGTCCCAGGTGTCAATGGGAGGGTTCTGTGGATTATTTGGAGGGAACAATGGGTAATACTAGACACACAAGAGAGTCACCGTACAGTATACAATAATGACCAAGGTGTGAAGTTAGCACCACCCCAGCAATGACAGATGTACACGCCACACAAATCTAGTGGTCCATCTCTCTCACACTCCTGCTTCTACATTCAAGGCCAAATCAACCGTGAACAGAGCGGAACAGCGAAACTGGTAACTCATTATGAGCCGTCTGTGAGCAGCTCCAATACAGGGGTAATAAAACAAAAGATCACAAAGAATGACGAAGCAAAGGACGTCTAAGATTAAAGGGTACACGGGTGGACAATATTTGTCTGGCAGTTGGTTTTTTTTGGGGATACTGGGTATAATGAAGATGCAGTATTCGTAACGGTACTCCAACTTTTTTTAGCATCTTCAAAAAACTGAAGACAGAAGTTAGAAGACCTAGGTCCACATTAATTGCATTATCACAAGCGGATTATGTAATGTAGTCATTGATAACGGTACTGCTTACGGGTTTCCCGCTTATAAAATAATAATGGTACAATAAGGAAGAAATTATTTGTTTACAACAACATTTAAATTGCAATTCAAAGTAAACAAATTCTTCTTGAACTAATTCATCAACTGCACTTTTTATTTATCAGCAGCGAACGGTAGAAAAGCAACTCCTTGGACTATGTTGGAAAATCCTTAATCTCAACCGAAAAGCACTGTAGAACAACAACACATTCTATACAAAAATAATTATAATAAGGCCCAATATTTTTTCTTCTTTTGTTTGTTTCTTAATGTGCTACTTGTTACAAGGGAATGTATGTTGTTAAAAGTGTATGTGAATGTCAGTGGTATGATGATTTATATGGTTAGATTAATTAATTAATTAATTAATTTGAAAAATATCTATGATGTGCTCATGGTAGATTTTGTACATTGTTTATGTTACATCAGTACAACATATGTCAATCTGATGAATACAAATTGATACAACAACTATAACAAACATTGACACGTTCCTAAGACAGGATCATCGGCTACCGCTAGCAACTTTTCTTTATTATTTGATCTACCTTCTGCCGTGATAGCCACACAATGTGAACTGGCGTGTGTAACCAAGAACGAGTGAAGAGAGTGCGACTCGATGACCGACCCAGATCCTGCCCGCTTAATTAGAAGCCTCAAAAGTGTGAGCTGTGTGATGGAGGAAAATGCCTGACGAGGTCATAAAGTAGTGAAGGGCAGATCACACAGCGCTGTCGCCAGATCAAAGACCACAACGACAATGGCGACCAAGGCAGTCTAAGGTACCGTTAGACGACGGCCAACAGCGACAGTTGTACGTCCATATCGGACCGTCACGCCTGATTACCCTCTGGTGGAGCAGCTCGTGGGGGAGCGAATCCCCGGCGCCCTGGTTGGAAGTGGCTTAGGCCCGTAACGGATAACACGGTTGATTAATCTCGTCATCGATACTGGCGAGGGATGAGCCCCCTGCGCCCCCATCCGTGTCGGAAGCCGGAGCGGAACCGCTGTCCTGCCGCGCCATTGGAGGGCAGCCGGGTGGAAAATGAGCCATTAGTCAACCGTGAAGGGTCGTCTGCTCTCTTCCTCGCCGCCCGCGCCAAGGCCACGTGGCCGCCATTATGACGTGGAGATTGTTTTGTCGTCATCAATGACGCGGCCTCGTTGGTGATATTCGTCACACTGGCTAATGCGACGGTTTCCTACCGACGCTGTGATCAAGACGTTTGTTTTCTGTCTACCTCGCGCTTTCACACTAAAAACACGCGACTTCAGTACTCCCTTAAGTAGTGGCCACATTTGGCTTACGTTTTACGGCTTATGCATTGAATTATGAGATTTTTCACTGACCCGAATTTGGATGGGTGGGCACACCTTATGAGTTTCATGGTCATATTTGGCTTACATTTTACGGCTTATGCATTGGGTCGGAGTTAGTGGCGCCATGTTTATCACGGCTCGGTTCGAATTTATAAACGTGTGTAGCTCTAATTTCACTACAACAAGGCACTTTGTCATGACGATTTAATGTATTCTTTCACGAGTTGACTATAAAAGGAAACAACTTTACTAAGATCGACACGTCCCACCAATTGGTAGAGCGTTCGCCTGGCACACCGATGAACCAGGTTCGAATCCCATGGTGGTCAATATAAAATGTGGCAATTTTCACTGTCCATTTTAACAGTATGATTGCTTTGGTGGTTCAGTGTTGATTCAGGTCCCTACCCCTCTTTCCCTGGGATAGTTATCCCCGTCTGCCATATCGCCAATGGTGGGTGTAGACGTTAAACCTCGATGTTCATGCATTCAAGATCGACACGTCATTCCCTACTCCCCTTTCCCAGTCCCCTATTCGCTTATGTGACGTGGGACTTTACTCTACCTGCCTGCCTGAAGATCGACACGCACCAAGTGAATTCAACTGCCTTTAGCTCGCTAAGTCGTATATAGCAGACAACATGTGTGGCGTGCAATCATGCGTGTGGGAGAAGTTTAAGTTAACCTGTAAACTGACGTCACACACTCTCGCTTCTGCTTGGTCCTCGTGAGCCTGGCTTATGTAGTTTTGCAGAAGGAATCAAAACTGCGCTATCCTTGTAAAATGTAGCATAAGGAATTCATAAGCGTAACACAAGTGTGGCCGGGTGCGTAAAATACGTGTGGCCGGGTCTTTAGTCTAGCACTACGACGCCGCTTCTTACAGAAACAGTCAATGAGTCAGGCAAAGAGGAGGAAGACCGAAGGTTGGGGGAAGGGGAAGGAGAGGGCTGAAGGGGGACGGTGCTCAAAGGTTAATAATATTTCATGCTGGATACCAAGGAGGTAACCTCCTTGCTGGATACAGACATTTGAAATGAGTATCAACTTGTAATATCGGCTACAAAACCGCTCGAAATTATGTAGGCAATTTTTGGGTTTTTGTTTGTTTGTTTGTTTGTTTGGGGTGGTGGGTTTTTTTTAACCGATAAACTCAAAACATAAATGTATACCCTACATTTTATGTCTTGTTTTTATTTTTTCCTATTGGAAGTTGGATAAACATACTTGTGAGCCCTCGCTCGCTCGCTCTCTCTCTCTCTCCCTCTCTCTCAAATCTTTTTCTTTAGCTCTTTCTCTCTCCAGGGGGAGGTTAAGAGAGACAGAGAAAGAGAGAGAGAGAGAGAGAGAGAGAGAGAGAGAGAGAGAGAGAGAGAGAGTAGAGGTGAAATTCACTAACTGTAATCACTAGAAGAAACTTTAGAGGATGATGCAAGAAAAGAAAAGCCGCCATCTCTTAGATCAGACAAGCGAAGAAAGCGAAGGATGGATGGGGGAAAAAAAAGGAAGAAAAAGACTCATCCCTGGAAATCGGCTTATCGTAAAGAACACACGGGTCTTAGCGGACACCTGATACCCTGTCCGCTTTTTTCTTTTACAACACAGGCTGTTGGTTCTTGACGACAGAAATGAAAATATACAGGCCTACTACATGCATTTCTTCTTATATAACGCGTGTTCCAGCTCAGCGAGTTAAATCAGGGCGCCGGATAAGATGAGAACAAGCGTGCACAAAACTCCTTTGCCGCAATTACCATTCCTCATCGAACCTAACGAGTAGCTGCCAATTCATAGTGAGGTGCGTACTGAATTACACCCTATACTGTAATAATATTAACAACCACAACAACAATATATTACATTACATGATTATTGCTTTAGGTCCAGCGGTCTCTTCCGAGCCAAATCAGGACCAAAAAAACGTTGTACAGCAACAGCAATAATAATAATAATAATAATAATAATAATAATAATAATGATAATAATAATAATAATAAAATAATAATAATAATAATAATAATAATAATAATAATAATAATAATAATAATAATAATAATAATAATAATAAAATAATAATAATAATAATAATAATAATAATAATAATAATAATAATAATAATAATAATAATAATAATAATAATAATAATAATAATAATAATACAGAATGCTATCACGTGAAGAAGAAGAAAAAGAAGAAGAAGAAGAAGAAGTAGAAGAAGAAGAAGAAGAACAAGAAGAAGAAGAAGAAGAAGAAGAAGAAGAAGAAGAAGAAGAAGAAGAAGAAGAAGAAGAAGAACAACAACAACAACAACAACAACAACAACAATACAGGATGCTATCAGGGCACTTTTTCTTGAATGGAACTGAAGATATCGCTATAATAGTAGACGGAGAAAAAATGTATTTTTTGTGTTTGGAATTTAGATTGACTGCATCCAATACCTTTACATTAAGGGAGGGAGGAAATCGGAGTACCCGAAAAAATCCTCGTGGTGGCAAAATACAAAGTAGGAATACTACACACACGGAGGGGGCGCACCGCAAATCGTGTAGAGAGCAAAACTGTTGGAATCCAAGTTTCTGTCAATGCTAGGCTGAAAATTTAGTTTTTTTTTTTTTTTTATGAAGTGTTTCTGTTGTTATATTTTTATTTGTTTAAAAACTAATTTTAAGCTCATCTTTTGAACTACGGCGCCAAGCTATGGTGGAAAATGACACAGGTGTGAATGAGGGGCCATCATAGGCGGAGAGAGCCGGAGTTGTCGCACAAAGACGACAAGCACTCATTACCCTAATTACACACTTCCACTACGGCTACCCCCAGTATTTGGGACCACCTCAACTTTATCCCACGTTTGACTGACTGCTTGACTGCCGGGTTGATGCACTCGTTCATTCATTAACTGCAAGTTTGTTTTTGCAGATGAGACACCCATGATTGTTGAACAGCCTCCATTACACACCCTGCCCGTGGTTGTCGACAGTTCAGTTCCAGGTTTTCGTCCTCGATCAAACTATCACACTATCACACTACAGCACACTTTGTACGGCATCTCAATCTGTCCCATGATGATGATGATGATGATGATGATGATGATGATGATGATGATGATAAGGAGGAGGAGGTATAGGAGGAGGAGAATGATAAGAGGATGAGGAGGAGGAAGAGGGATAAGGGAGGAAGATGTTGAAGTCTGGTACTATTAGTTAAATCATTAATTCACTGATTGATTCATCTGGCCAGTTACAAAGAGCTGTGCCCTCTAGACAACACTAACTATAACAAGCAGCGTACCCCGAGTGGCTCTGATACTCTGTGCTATGATGTCGGGTAGGGAGGGATCGGGTATCACACCTCTTCTATTCTGGGTGGATTTGGCCGGCAAGGAGAAAAGAAGGAGAGGGTGGATGACAGTGATCAACAAACACTAACTTGAAGAGTGATATCCATAATTAAAGGGTCTGGGCAATAATTAAAGGCTTTAGCTGTTAAGACACAAGGCGGAGACATTACGAAAACTACACAGTGCTTTTAGGATTTAAAATCTATCGTGAATTATTTAGTTTCGTCTTTTTCACTGTTGGCTTACAAACGAGCTCACGTTCTGTACATGATCTGAGACGGCTTAGTTGTCTATTGCATAATACCATCGATGCTCAAGCTTGCAGCAAATAGGTCTTCTGGGCTTCCATCCTGACATTTGTTCAATTTCTTCCTGAAAGCTTTTAAGTATTTACGTTTCTGTATGTCTGCACGTCCATGCGTGAAGATGAAGCGGTCTAAAATCACATGCAGGTGAAGAGGCGTTAAAATGCAATACTGAATTGAGTAATTTCCAGCCTGAATGGACAGAAACTCTGCGAGCAGGAAAGTGGGATCTATTATGAAACAAATAAACACAACCGAGAGAGTGACCGAAAGTACAACTTAGGAAAAGGGGAAACCGTATGTCCCGGTTGGGTGGATCACATGTGTCTCGTTTTTCTGGCCAACTCCGTCGATCCTGATCTAAGCGACCTAATTGTCTGCACGCTGCAGGACCCTAGAGCAGCTCTCTGTACATAACAAGCATTTTCTCTTGAACTGTAAAACGCAGATGGCGTGGAGCAATGGTGCAGTGCTTTGGATAGGCGCTAGCAATGTTCCATGTTAAGCAACATCGGACGGGGGTTAGTACGTAGATGGGTGACTGCACTTTCAAGGCAAACTACCAAACGACATCCTCACACACACAAAACTGAAACAAGCTGTCACGGACCGGTTTTATAGCATTTTGGTCCGATGACTTTATATTATTGCTAGTCTGTTTCGGGTGAGAAGATATTTGTAAGTTTTAAAATTCTGATTGGTTGAGCTGGTCACATGACAGTTCCCCAACGTACATTCAAAATATGTTCATTCTTTTCTTGACTATACTAAGGATTGATGTCTGGACTTCGCGCAGTTGTGTCTGCAGGTATATATTGTTTATTATTTGAAATACTGTATTATAAATGTAATAGTATTATGAAATGATGATAGTGCATTTGTTATGTAATAAAATTAATAATAAATAATGTTGATATTAGTGTGAAGGATGGAGTGGGGAAGAGACGAATATGGTGGTTCACTGTAATTTTTGAATAACGAATTTAATTCGGATCATTATTTGATTTGAAGTTGAAACTTCAATGGCAACAATAGTATTACGTTATTTGTATGAATGGAATTAATTGGTGTCATTGGCTTAATAATCTGTTGTTATAATTAGTTGTAGAATTTATTTGATTCAGGGCAGGGCGAAGTACCACTGAACAGATTTTCAACCTCAGAATAATCTGTGAGAAATACATACAGCACCAAAAACATCTATATCATGCAGGGCCGGATCTGGGGGGGGGGTTCCTGGGTTCCGGACCCCCCCCCCCCCCCCTGGCCATACGATGTACCTCACTCAGTCAGAAAAAAAAATATATAGAGTTTTTTTAAAGCTCTTAATTTAGTTGACACTGGTGGTAAGTAAAACGTTTCTCATTTTACTCAAGTTCCTCGAGCGGACACGTTTTTGTCACCCCTAACCCCTTAAAAAATTTTTGGAACCCCCCCTCCAAGAGTAAGTGATCCGGCCCTGTCATGTGTTCATAGACTTCATGAAGGCGTTTGACCGAGTCTGGCATGCAGCTCTATGGGCAACAATGAAAGTGTACAACATCAGCCCTAAAATTATTGAAGTCATCAAAAGCCTGTATGATAAGGCTACCAGTGCAGTCCTCCATAACAGCGTCATCGGGAACTGGTTCAGAACAACAATCGGTGTGCGTCAAGGATGCCTACTCTCTCCAACACTCTTCAACATCTTCCTAGAGCGCATCATGTCAGATGCCTTTGCAGATCACGAAGGCACAGTCAGCATAGGGGGTAGAGCAATCTCCAATCTTCGTTTTGCGGATGACATTGATGGATTGGCTGGAGAGGAACAAGAACTTGAACAGCTGGTACAGAGGCTTGACACCACCTCCAGAGCTTATGGAATGGAAATAAGTGCAGAGAAGACCAAAATGATGGCCAACACCAACGGCATCAACATGAACATCAAAGTCGAAGGCCAATCCCTCAACACAGTGCATAGCTTCAAATATTTAGGAGCCATTATATCAGACAATGGGTCCCGACAGGAAGTCCTCGCCAGGATCGCACAAACAACTGCTGCCCTGACAAGGTTGAAGCCCATTTCGAAAGACAGGACCATCAGTCTACATTCCAAAGTAAGACTTGCTGCGCTCCCTTGTCATCTCCATTTTCATATTATATGCTTGCGAAACATGGACCCTCACAGCACATCTCCAACGAAGAATACAAAGCATGGAGATGAGGTGCTACAGAAGACTTCTGGGCATTTCCTATACCCAACACATCATCAACGACGAAGTCCGACAGACCATCACACAAGCCATTGGACAACACGAGGACTGCTCACAGTGGTGAAGAAACGGAAACTCCGATGGTATGGCCACGTCATCAGATCATCAGGCCTTGCAAAGACCATTCTGCAAGGCACAGTACAAGGAGGTAGAAGAAGAGGGAGACCGAAAAAGAGGTGGGAGGACAACATTCGAGAATGGACTGGTTTGACACTGAGAGAAGCCATCAGGGCTGCTGAGGACAGAGAAAGATGGAGTATGCTGGTTAAACGATCATCTGTGGTGCCAATACGACCTCCGGGTTACGGGACAGGATAGGATAGGATAGAATTTGTTTATGTTGTGAACTGTATTCGGCATGGATGAAATTTGAATTGAATTGCTACACTGGTCCCGTTGCAGAGAGAAGAGAGAAGTATATGTAGTGGTCCGAAGAAAGTTTATGTATCAAGAAACTTATTTGTGGTTAACATTAAACTCCTTTGTCTGCAGAAGTCTCTTGCTGGGGGCCTCGAGAAGGAAGAAGAAGAAGAAGAAGAAAGAAGAAGAAGCCGCAGCAGCAGCAGCACAAGAAGAAGATTGATTGATTGATTGATTGATTGATTGTTGCTTTAGGTCCAGCGGACTCTTCCGAGCCAAATCAGGACCGGACAACCCCCGATCCGCATAAAAGATCTGCTGAAACAACCCTAGTGGGGAAACTGAATGCCCTCCACCGGCCAGTCACTTTACAATAAAGACATCCCACGCAGGGGACGGCTGAGGCTTTACCCCAACTAATCGAACCCCCGGTTACAAAAACAAAATAGAATACAAACATCATTATAAATTATCAACAAAACACATAACATATAAAATGCCTATAGTGCTAAATAATAACATCATAGGAAGCCCTAGTGACCACCCGGCAGAAAGCGTCCAATACTCCCAAGCTGATCCAACAGACCTCATACACAAACAAGGAGTCTTGTCCATGAAGAGTTTTCAAGAAAAAAGGTAGGTCATTGATCTAGCGAAGAAGAAGATAGTATAGCAGAGTGATAGGACAGAGCAGGAATGGGAAAGAGCAAATGAGGAAGACAGCGACAGTGGGAATTTAAAGCACTAAATTTCCAGAAAGTGGGGATACTATTTATACTGAAACCCCCGGCACTCCAACGGGGGTACTGTTGCCGCAGTGAATCGGTCATGCCTATAAAGGAAAGACAGGTTTTCAACTGGGGCTTTCACTTTTCCCTTTATAGGTTAGAACAAAGAAGAAGAAACAGCCGAAGAAGATAAAGAAGCAGAATAAGAAGAAGAGGAAGCCTCAGCCGCAGCAGCAGAAGAGAGACGTAGACGAAGAAGAATACGAAGAAGAGGCAGCCGCAGCAGCAGCAGCAGCAGAAAAGAAGCAGACGAAGAAGAATAAAGAAGAAGGAAACGAAGATGAAAAGAATAAGAAGAAAAAAGAAGGAGACGGAGAAAGCGAAAAGGAGAAGAAGAAGACGGAGGAAGAGAGGACGAGAAGGCGCTGTAGGCAGAGAACAGACATAGACAATCCAACATAACCACAGTCAGACTATTTACAACTTTCGTTCTCTCTCTGGCGAAGGTGACTGGGATTTATGTGTTCTTTGTGAGTGGTGTATATATTCTACGAAAATTACGTGAGTACAGACAGTTGTGTTTGTGTCCTTTTGATTCTTGTTGGTTTCTGTACTTCCCCTGCTTTTGTTGATTCACGTTAATGGTTTGATGGAGGGTGTAACAGCGTAGTTTGTTGTTACGGGCTGGAGAAGTTGTGAGACGGGAGAGCACGCGGATTGTCAGGCATTGATACACACAGTTGTTGAGATAATCCCCTATCGTTACACAAGCGCACGACACATCCCAGTCCACCTAGCTGTGAATGGGGACCTGGACCTGTTTACAACCGGGAGGTTGGCACCGCCCTCATAAAGCTGGCCTAGAAAAAAAAAACAGAGCTCACAAATACTTCTCTTCCTAATGACCGAAAAGGTTACGGGAAGACCTTGACCTTTACCTAAAGTGACGATGCAGCACTTTCACTTCTCTTTCCCAATAAAGTCCAATGTAGGCTACATGTATAAGTTGTATAGTTTTGTCTTGTACACTACACAGTTTTGTTAACTGAAATGCCTGTACGTGTGTCATTTAAACTTCTCCTCTACCCTTTACCCCCTTTCCTCATCCCTTGTTCTGTCCTATAGCCAACACATACAACATCAAGGCACATCCGCAATGACAAACCCTCACAACCTGTACTCTTCCACCTAAGGAAATCGGTCGCCACCAACTCCACCACAACGTCCTCACCCAGACGAGGAAGAAAAAACCAGAAGGATTCCCATGCCATCGGTAACAAGGATTTGAGCAATGTGTTGTCCCCGCAATCGTCCAAGAACGGTTACCTCCGTTACCTCTCACCCACCCTCTCCCCATTGTTTTATCTCCCCTCCCCTTCCCCCACGCCCCTCCCCTGTCTCAAAAGCGTTTTATTATACAGTGGGAACAAGCGTAATACTGTCCACCTCTACTATATACATCACGGGCCAGCGCCACGTGTTTCACGCCTTATCAATTATTTCACAGTGCGGCTTCTGTGGGCGCGCCAGGAACCACCGCCACCCCAAATGTCACAGCGCCAACTTTGACCTCTGGCATTTGGACTGCGACAGGTAACGTAGGACACACGGCGAAACACATTGACCGCATGCCGTCAAAACTAAGGATTAATTTATTGATTTTATTTTTATAACTTTACTATGCTTTTCCAGCTCAACAGCTGCTCAAGGGTTCTGGCGTAACAGTGATGCTGTTGTACATCTAAACGCGTTTTGGGAGAATGTCTGGGAAGGTTAAATGCAATCAGAGACTTTTTTAACTTCAAAATCTTCTAACCAATGGAACATGAGCACACTAAGGCATCTATCTCCAATGTACAGCTAACGCATGTCATCTGCCAGTAAGCTAGAAGGATGAAAGCAATTACTGAACAGTCTTCTCTATAAGCCTAAGAGCTAAGCTGGTTCACAGGAAACCGCTTCAAAGGTCCTCATCAACAGGTGACATACTTATGTACTAATAACTATAGCATCGGCTACAAACTGCAAGTTCCTAACACAGTCCTCGTTGGGGCTCAGTAGCCCATGACATTCCTCAGTGCGCAAATTTGCAGCAAGTGCGCAATAGTGGGCAACAAAGTGTTGCTGCATGCCGATGTCGGTGACCAGCGCTTTGTTGTTGTTGTTGTTGTTGTTGTTTTAAAGAAGTGCGCTAAACCAGACCAAACCAATCCTAACAGCGATCCTGGCGCCTTAGGCTAATTAGAAGACGCAGAAATGTTAAACTATCAATTGTCACATTGGAAGAAAAACGCTACAATCATTTCTGCTGGAGCGGCGTTGCATACCACAGAAATTGGCTGACTCATTGTGACGTATGTTAAACTGTATGTAATGACAGGTAATTGCAGTCAATCTCACCACATTCCACCTCAACTGCTTCTACCATCATATCAGGTGTACCTGTCACTATCTGTGTCTGTGGATGGGGTAAGTGAGTAGGGAGAGAGAGAGGGAGAGAGAAAGAGAGAGAGCGTGCACAAGTGTTTGTGTGCGCGCATGCGCGCGGGCGAGAGAGTGTTAGTGAAAGACTAAGACAAAGAGCCGTGGTATAAATGCAGAAAATAATGCGGAGCGGTTGTAATGCTTATTAGCAGGGACATATTATCATCCCTACCAGCAGCAGCATCAATGGCATAGTGTGATACACCCGTGATGGGTGAGGGGTTACACAGCGCATAGCAAAGATTATTACATGTTACGCAACAATAGAAATGTCACAGTAACACATGATCTGCTAAACAAAAACAAATCATCGCAAAGAATAGCTCTTTATAAAAGCTTCTCAGTAGTAGTAGTAGTAGTAGTAGTAGTAGTAGTAGTAGTAGTAGTAGTAGTAGTAGTAGTAGTAGTAGTAGTAGTAGTTTAAATAAGCACACAAGATGTACATGGGCTGCAATTGTTCTCAGACTCTTTCGTCCACATACCCACAGCCGCCCCTGGCTACATTGTATAGTGTTCTGATGCTGCTGATGCTGATGACGACGAATGGGGATGATGGTAATGAAGACGACCGCAACATCGCCATCAGAATGCCTATACAAAAGTCGGGCGCCCAAAAAAAAAAGAAAAAAAAGAGATGTTATCATGTAATTGTGGAGTAACAGCACATGTGTTCATCATTCTCCAACCACCACCACAAGCAAGCTGACAGCACTTGAGGAAGGCTTCACTGTTGTTCCGGTCCCGTCACCACCAACACTTCCCCTCCCACCTCTCTTCTCACCCACCCCCTCTCTCTCTCCTCTCTCAACTTGCGCTTATTCACTCATCCACTCACACACACACACACACACACACAAGAGCGCGCGCGCGCGCGCACAAACTCTCTAAAATACACACATATTTTGTGAAGGTCTCTGGAATTGGGAACACCTCGCCCTAAAAAGTCTACCTAGAGTCTCCCTCATGTTTCCTCTCCTTGCTTCATTGTAAGTTGACAGCACACATCCCTATACCGTTTGATTCCAGTCAACAAATTTATTACCATCACAAGAATTATCTACACCCCATTTTGTGTCGCATTTGAATCATTACAAGCATGGCGGCAGGGATAGCTCAGTGGTCAGAGCGCACGACTTTTGTGAGTGCGTCTTGGTCGACGTGGGTTCGAATTCTGACTTCAGCAAACTATTGTGTGATTGCTGGATATTACGGGCCAGCGCTTTGAGAAGCTCTCTGAGCTTGTAAGTGCGCTATATAAGAGAAATCTCTTTCTTTCATACAACATAAACAATTCTTTAACACCTGAAACTTTCGTTCAAAAATATAAATTTTAGAGATTCCTTCCTCAAAATAAAGATCTGTCATTCCCAACAAAATCCACCTCTTTCCCGTTTCCCATGCACACTCCACCCCCAACTGGACAGAAATGGATAAACCAAGGTAGCCAAACTAGAGACTGTAGAATAAATTATAATACATGGCTGTGGCCAACCCTTTCACACACCCCTTGACTTCTACCACACGCCTCTCCAACATGCAATCTCTTACCCATGTCACGTCCCCCGAGCGGGTTCAGTGACGTCAGCTCATAAAGCGAGTGAAAAGAATAAACTCAAACAAAATAAACTAACACAAAATGCCAGAGTACAAACACACACTCTTTTATTCAACAATCAACAAGCAAACACAGGACAAATGGGAACTAACCTCCCCTCAACCCCTAAACAGACCCCCGTCCCAATACTAACTAACAATTACCTCCCCTTGCAACAAACCCCAAATAGAACTAAATAACAACAGTTTCTTTACAAAGTGTATACAGAAAATCAAAATCAACAAATCAATTCAAAATGCAAGTCTTCAAATAATAAGCGATGGCGTTGAATCATGAACTATTAGCTAGACAAAGCTGTGGCACAGAAGTAATGTCTCAATGTTCTTGTTAAGTAGCTCAGAGAGCTAACAGTCTCTTTCACAAAGTGGATGATTCTTTTAACTAAATGGATATGTTTTTAGGTGCGTGTAATGTGAGTCTGTGTGTGCATGAATTAGGCATGAAAACCTCCTGGAAGTGTGTTGCCACGATACAAGGCAAAACCTGCAGCGGTGTAAGAAATCACCACAACACTACTGTGTCGTAGAGGCAAAGGTACATCCCAGGCTGGTTAGGACCCAGTCAGCGGCAACAACATCAACATCAGTACAGCACAACAGGCACATCAAAGGCAACAGCGTGGGAATAATGCGTAGAAATAAACACGTAGATGTAATAATCATCATCATCTCATCAGCCCACACCTTACAGGCCTCGGCTCGTGACGCCCTTTACCCCCAACACCACAACACGACACAACACTGTCACAACATTGGCACAACACAATGGATTAGTCTTTTGAGAGTCTCTTTCTCTTGCTCTTGCGCGTTATTTCACTGTCCAAATAACATTTATTCTGAGGATGAGGACACCTTAGCTCTGCTACAGACACTAAGTCTTGGTGGGTGTTCAATCGAGAACCACACGCACCTTAAGTATGGAACTCTACACTCACTGGCGAATGGCAGTTACCATCTTCCTTCGAATTCTACACATCCTTATCCCGACGAGGGCATAAGACCTTGGGTGGCTATAAAACAATACACACACCCTTCCAACAGTACCCTACACTACGATGACCTCTGTCACAGGGCTGCTGTCTCGTTAGAATTCCTTCCTCACGCAATAGCATCTCAAACCACTCTGCCCTTCAAAATCTGCGCCGGCCACAAGCAAAACAGTCGAGCTCTCGTCAGTATGCACGTTCTTTATTACGCGTACCCCTATTCGAAATTGGCCGACTCCCTATCTACACGAATCGCACGGACTCTCCGAAACTGCACTTTCATACGCAAAAGTAAATCGGTCACGCTATTCTATGTACAGCAGATATACAGAGAAGTGTAACTTCGTAGAAAGTGTTTCTCTCCCTACCATCTGCAAACTCGTGTCGTCACAACCCATATTAAAAGCTTACTTTCTATTTGTTGAGAAAATGGTCAACTACATCAATGTCGCGAAGGGGAAGCAGAATGCGTGAGTAATGAACATGTGCAGAGCACGTCACCGTCATTATCTACCTTTATCTGACACGCCCACCCTTCCCGCAAGTACCGGCGCTTCCTGTGTTCCTTCCGCCCTTTGGCAAGGGTTACGACCCTTTCTCTAGAATACAGTACTGAAATGTATATAATTAGACCCGATTTCATCTCTGTAGTGATTGCCCTTATGGTGACAATGGTGAACGTTGCTCAATGTCAGGCGACAAAAAAATGGCTAGCATGGTCAGTCTTTGCTGTGGTGACGGAATGGGATTAGTGATTTATCATTTGATGTTACTATTGGCTGATTGGAACACAACAGCTGCCCCTACCACAAACGTATTCAGTTGTGTGGTTGGGTGGTCTTTGAGGCGAGACAGTGCTCAAGCTCGCAGCAGGTGTGTATCTTAGGGCGTAGGGTCGTGGACCTGCCTCAGCACAGTAGTTTGCGCAGGTACAGAACAACGAAAACGGTTAGAGGAATAGCTCCCAAACAGTCCCTTCCTGATATAGGACGCAAGACTATTGGACAACGTCCCTCCCCGATTGTCATCCTGAGTGGACATTGGCGAGATCCTGAGTGGACCTTACATTAATTACCCACAACGACACATCTATTGATGTCCTCTCGTAAAGCGCACGAGTCCACCTGGTCCACATGTCTGGCGTCTAACCCTCGTCATTAGATCTGTGCTTGTATCTTTGCCAGAGGATGTCTGATCTGGTATTTGATGACTATTACCCCACAATTGCTTTTATTTTGCACAACCCCTTATCTTCTGTTGAAGACTACATGGCTAAACTAAACTTTTAAAATAAAGTGTGCTATATAAAAGTGATAAATAAAGTACTATAAAATAATATCAGTACGGCAGTAAGTATTGTTACTGATCAAGTTACTTCCAAATGCAGTTGGACAACAGCTAGAGATAAGGATTAGTCAGTCCACTAATTGTACGAAGGTCTAAGTTGTTGAAGTTGAAAGCAAACATGTTGTTGTGTAAATGGGGAACAATAAATAATCTTGTGCCTTGTACTATGTAGCGTCACCGATATTAAGAGCACATCGCCTGCAATCGGAACCCCACAAACGTCCCATGACTGTCCGCCACAATTGATAACATGAACCCAGTGATTTCTATACAAACAACGGTAAATAACAACAACAGTAACATTGATAACACTAGCAACAATTAACAAACAACAAAGCTAACAACAATAAACAATAATAATAAACAACAGGCAGCGCGCGCACGCACGCACACACACACACACACACACATTTGCGGGTGACAATTTACCTTTTTCTTAGTTTGCTTGTTTGCTTGTTCGTGTACTTGTTCGATTTTATGTACGCACGTGTGATGTGTGTGTGTTGTGGATTCAAAACCCAAAGGACTTACCTATAGACGTCGAAGACAATGACAGCACATGAAACAAACAGATCAGAAAAAGATATTAGCGTTGATGATGATGATGATGATGATGATGATGATGATGATGATGATGATGATGATGATGATGATGATGATGATGATGATGATGATTTATTACCATAATTATTTCTAAGTGTATTGTAAATGAGCGAGACAAAGTGTGGTGGACCTGTTGTCACCTCAAGTGCCTACTTCCACCTTGCTATCATCTGCTAACACTTATGTATTCGTGCTTTCAATCACGACCTTGGCCCGGGAGATAAGTCTGTCAAAGGTTGGGTCCTTATGCAGCCAGCGCTACGGAATAGGATGTAATCAACAGCGAAGGGACATGACTGCAGCTAAATCCACCAATAATTGAGCAACATTTGGACGGGAGATAACTCTGTCAAAAGTTGGGTCCTTATGTAGCCAGCGCCACGGAATAGGATGTAATCAACAGCGAAGGGACATGACTGCAGCTAAATTCACCAATAATTGAGCAACATTTGGACGGGAGATAATCTTGTCACAAGATGGGTCCTAATGTAGCCAGCATCACCTTGTGGGATAGCTGCAACTAAGTCGACAACTCTGTCATCTGTAGTTTGGACAAAAATGACGGAGTTCTTAGACGTGCCACTGCGGCGACAAGAGAAGAAGATGGTAGAACACTGTCGACATTTTAACGACAACAGATTCATTCCACACAGTAGACTTTGGGATTCAATATCTCCTGACAGTTGCCGTGTTTGAAACCGAGATCCATCAGCTTGCTCTGGTGCCAAAGCAGAACTCAAAATACGTAAAACTCGTCCCCCTGTTCTGTTAACAGATAACAAGGCGCTTTATTTGCCAACAGACATTACTTTTTTATACGAAAGGGATACACAAAGTTTCACTGATAATGAGGATTGGGTCCCAGACGCTGTCATTAACTATATTCCCGCTTGTTTAAACGAGACAAGACAACTAATAAACTTCTTGTCTCTCTTGTTTATAACACAAAGGCATTACAGCCTGACCGTGAATCCTCTGTAGCACAGCAATAGACAGCTTCGCGATATATCATAAATATATCATAGATCACATTGTGTCCTTCGAGAAACGGGTTATTCCCAAACCGAACCTATAATATCTTCATTTACATCGAAAATGTCAGTCCTATAGCGGGCAAGACATTGGTATAGGCCTATTTTATTACAATTTATATATCTTTTCCCTATCATGGGCCTTTATTGTTTGAATCTTACGCGTTTACCAAAAAGCCGTATGAGCGGCGGATTGGTTTTTACAAGACAAAGCCTCACCTCACTCTATCTAGGATACATATGATAGGGTTGTATGCTATTTACCGCTTTGCTATTGAGGATCCACTGTCAGCGTGTAAATGCCCTTGTGTTTTTGAGAGGCCAGCAGTTCCTATCTAGTCTAAAATGTCGTCAGAAATGCACATTGCAAACCCGTACAGGAGAAATACAGCGTGAAAGTTGAAGTGGTGAAAACCAAAACTTGATCGATGACTACTCCAGTTAGGTGCAGCAATGTGTGCTGATAAAGGGCAAAAGCGCAACCTTAAGTGTTCCGACACACACGTGTGGACCACATGTAACGTACAACCTGTAAGAATGGGAACCCCACACTTCCAGTTGAAGATAAACTCTGTTTCTGTCTGTCTGTTTGTCCCCCCCTCTCTCTCCCCCCCCCCTTTTTTTTTTAACCGTTCGTTCGACTAATTCTAATTCCAGAGCTTCTCTCTCTCTCTCTCTCTCTCTCTCTCTCTCTCTCTCTCTCTCTCTCTCTCTCTCTCTCTCTCTCTCTCTCTCTCCTTCTCTCCTTTTTGTTCAACATTTTTCTGTGTTATTCACGTTCTTTTTTTTTTTTCTTTCTTTCGTTGTACATTTCTGTCATCTTCTTTCTTTCTTTCTCACGGATACAACTGCACAGCGTAACGCCACACTTGCTTTACACAGTGCAATGGCAAAAGTGTGATTGGCTGAAAAGTCACAAACAAAGAACAGCTCCAGTACATGACACTATGTCTTTGGAACCATAATGGTCGCTTGGGAAAATAAACCACCAGCAAGTCGTAAATGAAGGAGATAAACATCTGGAACCTGTTAACAACCAGCGACAAATAGACAGCGTGGGTATAATACTCCATTAGGTCCCGAAACAATCACAAAGCACAAAGTGAACAGTTCCTTGACAAAACGAGAGAATTATGGTCTTGTAAGTCACGGAGCTGATCATCTGGAACCTGTTATGAAATATTGATAAGTGGAAACCGGATATTATACTCCATTAGGCCTAGTTTATGCTTTCAACAATCACGAACAGGAGAGGTTTGTTGGCAAAACCCAGAATTGTGGCCTCTAAAGTCATGGAGAAAACCATTTTGAACCTGGGAGAAAACACGGATAAACGAGCACAACGATAGCTATAATATAACGTCCATTGGGAAAAAAAGAAAAAAAAAAGAAAACAAGGACTAAGAGAGAGAGAGAGAGAGAGAGAGAGAGAGAGAGAGAGAGAGAGAGAGAGAGAGAGACAGACAGACAGAGAGAGACAGACAGACAGAGAGAGACAGACAGAGAGAGACAGACAGAGAGACAGAGACAGAGACAGAGAGACAAAGAGAGAGAGCCAGAGACGGAGACAGACACAGAGAGACAGACACAGAGACAGACAGACAGAGAGGAAATGGGAAGGGGGAGGGGTTATCGAATACACATAAATCGAACATAAATTGGGTAAATGTTAAACATCTTGAAGGAAAAAAACAAAACAGTATAGTCCAAACAAGTTCCAAAAGATATTCTTGACACGTTATTCTGACATAACAGAATCCCTCCCCTTTAGTCATTCAAGACAATAAACTAATCACATAGAAAACGACCCTACTCCTTAATACGGCAAACTGGGATAAAATAAACACCTTTTCCATGAAAATTGTCTCTTTACCCCTTATGGGGTGTCGGATAGCGCAGTGGTTGAAGCACTCGCTACTGTGTCGCAAGTTAAGCACCGTCCAGTGCGGTTAGCACTTGGATGGGTGACCGCAAACCGTGAAGCGACAAATAACAACGCCCCCAGTTGACTCAACTGTGACCGAGTACCTACTCTTTTAAGGGTGGGGAAGGTAAAGCAGCGAGGGAGAGAGATGGGCATCACCCTCATTACGCTGGCCCAAGATAAGTGTGATCTTCAACATCACGCTCCCCTACGGCCACAAGGCTATGGGACCACCTTTACCACCTTTACCTTCTTTTTTTTATCCCTTATTGCAAATGATAGATTGTGATCACTACGGAACTAAGATGTCAATTAGTTGTCAACGTTTGACACCTGTAGCGGGAGATGTTGGATAAAGAGCGACAGCTACGGTCGTACCGTGACGCGGATGTCCTACTTTCACGGATCTGAAGCAGGAGACGAGAGGTCCACACTATTACATCATAATTTCACACTTGGCCGAAAGGTTTAGTGCCGTGGCAGAGAAAGCCCGACTCCCGCCATCTCTAAGACCATAGGCCTGTTATACAGAAATCTGTCCACACACCTGTTATATCAAATCTGTCATATTTTCTGGCCGGAAATACTTGGGAGAAAAGCTGTGATTAGACTACGTCGTTAGGAGTAAGATCGCGACATGCCAAGTTAATGCCACTGACCACTAAACTGTCACAGGTGGCCACAATGCTTGGAGTCTGTACGGCAATATCCGTGTCTAGGCGGCCAATCTTATTCCTTCAGGAAATGTCGTCTCTCATAATCAGGGAAGCATGATCATAGCTCTACCATCTACCAACAAATAGTTCAATTCCACGAGTGAAGATGACGGGATTATGAGCAAACCATAGGCACAGGCGGCGGAAGCTGCTCAGGATTGGGGGGGCCACACACACACATTATATTCACTGACATCAGGGCCAGACCTGGGAAAAGTCGAGGGGTGGGGGTGGGGGTTACAGATTCAGCGAAGCGCCGAGCGTTCTAGGGGGGTCCGGGGGCATGCTCCCCCGGAATTATTTTTTTCAAGGATGCAAAATGGTGCAATCTGGTGCAATCTGAACCTTGAAAAAGCCATCTGTGATGGTCTGGGACTTTGAGCTTTTTGAACAATTGAACTGACAAACTCTGGGGTACAAAAATTATCCTCTGCCCCTCCCTAAAAAAAAACACACACACACACAAACATTTATTTATCAGCAGAGATGTTTTGTATACTATTATAATTCACTACTTTTTGTTGATCGTTAACGGTATAAAGTTTTACCTTGTAGTTTATGAACATCACCGCCCTCCTTTCACTTAATTCAGTCTTGCTGCACTAGGTTCCTCGGCATTAGTACCATTTGTGAATTGTATCTTCTGGCAAAACAATTCACTGCCTCTTTGAGATCAATATCAACATCCCTGTGCACTTTGAGTGATGCAAGTCCATTGAGTCTCTGTTGCCCCATTGTAGAGCGCAGGTTGTTTTTCAGGTTGCGCAACTGACTGAACTCGGCAGTAGTGACAGGCAGGGTGCAAAGGTTCTTTAGCATGATGAACAGGTTGGGATAAAAATCCCTGTCACAATGTTTCAGTGCTTCTGATGCCGTGGATGGGATGATAGCTGTCGCATTCTCAGCAGCACTTCGCCATTTGCAAACCCACCGTTGGTATTCTGCATCAAGGGTAGCGTTGTCTGGTAGATCAGACTCTCACAACATTGCCAGCATCACCCCTTCTGGAACCTGCATGAAACCATCCTGATTGTCTATTAAAGTAATTGGTACCAGACAGAGACCATCAACTGCTAGACCAGCATTTTTGAACCTCGAGTCCAATTCGGTTGACAGGTGCTCCAAGAAAGGAATGGCAATGCTAATCTTGAAATATTCTTCTGGAGTGGTTGCAGGTTGGTTGTCACGGAGAGTCTGTCGGGATGCTTGACGATGAACAATAACACCAGTTGTCAAAGCATTTGCCATTTTGCTGACTTCTTCACTTGTAGTCGAGAAAATTGCTGATATTGAAAACGGTAGACTGTAAAAACTGACAGCAAATGAAAGTTTTGAAAACGCGACTGTGACGTGCACGATGTCGAAAACTGTCGGTCACTTTGATCTACGCTAAGGCTAACGATTATGACGCGTCGACAGGAAATGATGACGAAGGGACGAACTTCTCTCATTGATCAGAGGGTGATGATGATGATTATGATGATAAACAATTGTATTGGTTGATTCCATTTGAAGAAAAACAAATCCTTTGATGCGCTGGCAAAAAAAAAAAAAAAAATTCTCCTCATTATTGAGGGGGGCAATATATAAGGCTGCCCCCTCCAACATTTTTCTAGGGGGGGGCATGGCCCCCCCTGCCCCCCCCTGCTTCCGCCGCCTGTGATAGGAATGGCCTAGCAGCTTAGTGGGTAGAGAGTTGGCTCTTGTGTTTAAGAAGTAGCAGGTTAGATCCAAGATGCCCGTGTCCAAGGTGGCGCTCCATTGCGGCTGCCGTGCTGTCCAAGGGAAATGACCTAATTGTTCCCTGTCCCTTCAAAAATGATATCTGCAACAAGTGGACTCAATAATTAATACTGATCTTACTATTCATTAATGACAGCACTCGCTGGGCTACGTTGGTTGTGGTAGGAACAATGGAATTCTTAAGAGCGTTGCTAGCATCGAGACCGTGGAGAGATTAAGCCGGTGTTGACACTGACGCCTTTCTTGTTGTTGCTCCTGAATATAGGGTCCTCTAGCACGCTATCCCCTCGTTACTGCCATACCACCTCTGCCAACACAACCGAACCCATCCCCCCTCCTCCTCACACACTGGCGACCTGTCATTTTTTACCCCACCCACCCACTCCGTAAATTGATTAACATAAACGATTTAAATCGACGCTGATCTGGACGTCTTTGCTTATGTTACCGGCCATGTGTGAAATCCGGCATTCTATAGAATGCCTAGATGAAATGCCTAGATATACCGGGATTTCACACTTTGCCTGTAACATATAAGCCTACAATTATATACAGTGTTTGCAAGACGTTGTTAAGATTTGGAGCAAATGTGCATGCGTCGTTGTCTTGCACGTGCGTTCAACGATTAGCTGCTTTGACAACGCGCCAAATATAAACAAAGAGGTGAGGGATGGCGTAAGCAGCCCTTACATTCCATACACTGCGGCTTCACTCTTCATGTTGTTCACCGCGTTCTGTAACACACTTTATTTCATTTACTCCGTCAGCCTGACAAACCAGTGTTGTAGCTGATGAAAGCCTCAACAGCCTACCTGACTCATCACCTGAGACGCTCCAGATGATAGCCATCCGCACGAATAGATCACCTCACTACAGGCCTCTTCAAACCAACAGCACCTCGTTGGACCCCCGCGCACGTCACAAAAATCAAGGCAGTTTTGCTTTAAATAAAGCATCTGGTTCAGTTCCATTTCTAAAAGTCATTTGACGATCGACGATCCACCAAAAACTATTGGACTAACTCTATAGTAGACCCTGAGTGTGGCCTCAGGGTTAAGGATCCATCCAAACGTTCCTCTCTCAGGTCTTTCATCGTTGCCCATTTCATCAAGGTTGTTCACCGTGGATCTGACTGACAACAAAATAAAAGGGGGAGCAGGGAGAGGTGGTGCCATTTACAAAACATTCTGACCAAAATAGAATGACACGGTAAATATTTAAACTTACAAAAACGAATGTTCACCTTGCGGGATCCAAAACTCCGTCCTTTGCATCAGCCAGTGACTAATGACGGTGAATGAAAGCCCTCTTTCATAAAACTGCCTCTGGAATGTGCTGTGTGAAACCCAAATGCTTGCACAGGTTATCGCACACACAAAACACAAACAGACGTTTCTGTAGCGGAATGGATGCGAACCCGAGCGCGGAAAAACAAACCAGAAAGACGGGATGCTGATGGCTGATTACCGCTTGATTGCTATCATCAAACAACACATTTCAAGCAAAAGATTCTTTGAGGATATATGAAGAGAAGAAGAAGAACGGGAGTTGAGGGGGTTTGAGGATGGGGAGGAGGAGGAGGAGGAGGAGAAGAAGGGTGGAGGGGAAAGAAAAAATCAACCAAGTAAGTTATTATTATTTTGGTCACTCTCTCAGCACGGCAACCAAGGATGACAATGAAAATGAATATAATGACAGTCGCAACAACCAATACAACCACAATGGCGACAAACAGCACTGAGGTCAAGCCTGTCACCAGAACGATGTTGATCATGACCAGGATTCAAAATAAATGTCAATTGCCGATAGTAAGAACATAATCAGGGATCAGTGTGTGTAAATCTAGAAATATCGCGGCATACGAAAATGGAAAATGAGGCCGATACCTGGGATGAGGAAGAACGAAAGAGAGTTTACAAGTGAATAACATGATCATTGATTAATTATATATGCCGGATCTCGAAGAGGGCAATGAATTGAAGGCGCTTCCACAGACTAGAACTAGGAAATCAAGTTTAAGAACAGACAACAGGTGGAAATTATCAACTGACGACGTAGAAGAAGACTCTGATGATAGAGAAAAAGATGGCAAGCCCCAGAAATGTATTTCCAGACATTCATATACACAATAGCCGAGAAATAAGCATTTCCAAAAGTGTTAATGCTGTTGGCGGTATTGTGATTCAGCGTTATTCTAACTATCCTATCCTATCCCGTAACTCGAAGGTCGTTGGGGCACCACAGATGATCGTTTAACCAGCGTACTCCATCTTTCTCTGTCCTCAGCAACCCTCATGGCGTCGCTCAGTGTCAAGCCAGTCCATTCTTGAATGTTGTCCTCCCACCTCTTTTTCTGCCTCCCTCTTCTTTCTCCTTGCACCGTGCCTTGCAGGATGGTCTTTGCAAGGCCTGATGCTCGGGCGACGTGGCTATACCATCGGAGTTTCCGTTTCTTCACCACTGTGAGCATGTCATCGCATTGTGCAATGGCTTGTGTGAAGGTCTGTCGGACTTCGTCGTTGTTATTCTAAGCAAAGGAAAACATGGAAAGATGGGCCACCTGTACTATCTGCATGTACTATCTGTATGTACTATCTGCAAATAACAAAATTATCCAAATGGGCTGAGCCAATGTTTAAATATTCGGAAAATGATTACGCACTACGTCCTACCCTTTGACAAAGTACAAATACTGTAAGTATGCTCCAACATGCTTATTATAGCAGTAATTAAAATATCCGCAAACTAAAAATGATGAGTTTGTGTTCAGTTATTTTTTAAGATAAGGCTAAACGCGTGTTTCGAACCAAAATTTAAAAGTCGCCGACTGACCGTCAAGCGGAGAGGTACTGGAGGATGGCCCATGATTTGAGCTCGTTCTGAGTCCCAAACTATTTCAATGAAGTGGCGATGTAGGAAGAAGAAGGTGATGGTAGATAGGGTATTTGTGTTTGTGTGTGTGGGGGTGGGGGGTGGGGGGGGGGTGGAGGAGTGAAAACAAGCGTACAATGGGGCCTTTGTGTGGTGAGGGCACAGTGGAGATGAATCTGCCTGCTATCAACATCACACTATACGCTGGCAATCATGTTAGGTCGCTTCTGCAAGGCAACAGCCGCTAAACTGTAAATGTCCTAACATAAACTGTGTGTTTTATTTTCATTATATATATATTAACTGGTTTTTACAAGGTTTTGCTGAAGAAAACTCTGCCCGCTGAAGATAACTCATTAACTGTCAGTCTGTGCCCTCACATATAGGCCTACAGAACTAAACTTTTTACCCACACTGTTTGTCTCCCTTGGTTTTACAGTGATTTTTTTTAACTTTAAAAACACACAAAAGTATTTCCTTTAATAGTCAAAAGTCCACTCTTAATTACTGAGGGGAATAATGTAATCCATTAGTATTTCGCATCAAATCAATGTCAGTGCCATCATAATTACTACATGGGGCACAGGTATGGGTTATCTGTAACAGACTGGCCCAGCTACGTCATCATCTACGTCATCATCAACATCATCATCAACATCACCATCAACATCATCATCAGGAAGGTATCCAGGTAGACAGACGATAATGTTGGACGTGAGACAGAGGTTGGGCCGGCCAGAGAGATAACGTAAGACGACGCCATCCCAACTATCATCACGAAGGCCTTTAGGGGAAAGTGTGTTATTACTAATAGTATTAGCCATTATCGTAACGAAGAGGGTATCCAGGTACACGAGAATGTTCACTTGTAACAGTACGTGCACAATGATAGCCCACGCCTACGGCCGCCTCCACCACCACACACATCATCTCGCTCCACGTACGGCAATGCTAAATGCCGCTTGCAACAACCATCCCCCTCCTCCCAACATCAGGTGAGTCGGTGGCTCGTCGTCACCACATCATCATCGCTGTTGTCGCCACCCACCACCATCACTGCCATCACCATCAACTAACAACCTCATAGGAAAGGATGCAGAAGCACGTGAGTGTTACCTGGCTGAGCTATTTCAGTGCTATGATAACCCTGAGACACACCAGCAGCCCGATAACCCCAGTCTACCTGCCCTACGCGCCCATCACAGCGCTGCATTCATCACTACGACCTCTGACCTACCGCCCTCTGACCCCGTGGCCTACTTTGCTATCTTATGTTTTCCTACCTGCCAACGTGGGAGATTCGTCTCCTCCTCACCTGTACGGCTCTGCGTGTCAAAATCATCTGGGATAAGGAAGGGTACCAATCTATACGACGGCAAAATGTGCGGAGCGGCAAAAAAATCTGAGGCCCCCTTTACGGGTCTCATTGTGAGTGTTCTTTCACTCGTAACAGTAAAACACAAGGCTCCTCAAATCGCTGCCGCTCCGCGCATTTTCAGCCGTATGGATACATAACCTACGGCTGTCATAAACGACATCAAGTACGATCAGATATATGTAAATTATAAAATGTATGTGGAATAGAAAATGATTTCCTAAGTATCATCGAGGACGTTTCAGAAGCAAAGCAAAGCAATTCCAATTTCCAATAAAGCATTTAAACACTGGACTAAGCAATGCAATTTTCAGTTTTTTTTTGTAAAAGCGAAACTGATTTCAAATCTTTACGTGCATGAAATGGATATGATTCAAAATTAAAATATCTGAAAACATCAACGGATTTCTTTCATCGCTCTTAGAAATATAAACCCTATGTAAATACAAGATCAAAATTGGAAAGCAGATGCAAACTTTGAAAAAGCTGGTTTCAGTGTTATTTGATAGTGTCCCTATATAGCGCACTTACAAGCTCCGAAAGCTTCTCAAGGCGCTGACCACTAACAGCCAGCACGCACACACTAGTTTGCTGCAGTCAGGATTCCAAACCACGTCACCCAAGACGCACGTGCACAGGGCTTGCGCTCTGACCACTGAGCTATCTTTGCTGTCTAGACGAACATCTACCTGGGAAATGCCCCTTCTCTATATACTGGCATACTCTCTCCTTTTCAAATCACCCAAATATTCTCTCTTCCCCCCCCCCCAACCTCAATCCCCTAACCGCTCCTCTCCCCATCCTCTAAGATAATGTTTGCTACAAGATAAAGGTGTACAAAGCTAGCTGTGTATTTGGAGTGCCGTAGCTATCATCACGCGATACATGATTCATTACCTCAGGTGACGCAGGACCAGGTAGAGCGAGGTAAAGGGGCGCACAATGCGATTACAACTTCCCATTTGCCAAAATGATAACATGGGAGTTGGTAAGGAGGGGGGAGGGAGAGAAGGAGAGAAAAAAGAGAGAGAAAGAGAGAGTGAGAGAGAGAGAGAGAGAGAGAGAGAGAGAGAGAGAGAGAGAGAGAGAGAGAGAGAGAGAGAGAGCAAGAAAAACGGTAAAATGACTGGACGGAAAGAGGAAAAACTCTCTCTCTCTCTCTCTCTCTCTCTCTCTCTCTCTCTCTCTCTCTCTCTCTCTCTCTCTCTCTCTGTCTCTCTCTCTCTCTCTCTCTTCCCCACCTCCTCATCCCCCTCTGTTAATTTCTTTCCACCCTCTCTCACTCTGCGTTGCACACTTTCCCCAACCCCCTCCCTACCCTAATAGCTCACTCCACCCTCTTTTCAGTGAATGAAAGATGGTATCTGTTCCTGCATGTTCACTGCGTTTCCGTCATTAGCGGCCGTACCTGGGGCTAAATGCCAGCCTTGATCTGACCCCAGTCCACCCCTGCCCACACCTCAAAGACCCCACGGTCCTTTCTCACTGGACCGCCTGCTATGGGAAGCATGCTGCTGTTCCCTCTCAACAACTATAACCACACCTAACGCAACAATGACTTCAAAGGCCATGAGATTCCAATCTTCAACGATCTCATTCCACGCACAGTGTCTTGAAAGATAATAATAAGATTCCAATATTCAAACAAGGAGGTTCCGTCCAATAATATTAACGAACAATATTAACTGAATATCCCTAGCTTTTCAGAGAAATACAGAAAATCATTACGAGCTGCATGCCAGACTCGGTCAAACGCCTTTTTGAAGTCTACAAACACATGATATGGAATGGAAATAAGTGCAAAGAAGACCAAAATGATGACCAACAACACCAATGGCATCAACACGGACATCAAAATCCAAGGCCAATCCCTCAACACAGTGCATAGCTTCAAATATTTAGGAGCCATTGTATCAGACAATGGGTCCCGACAGGAAGTCCTCTCCAGGATCGCACAAACAACTGCTGCTCTGACCAGTCCATTCTCGAATGTTGTCCTCCCACCTCCTTTTCGGTCTCCTTCTTCTTCTACCTCCTTGCACTATGCCTTGCAGGATGGTCTTTGCAAGACCCGATGATCTGGTGACGTGGCCACATCATCGGAGTTTCCGTTTTTTCACCACTGTGAGCAGGTCATCGTGTTGTCCAATAGCTTGTGTGATGGTCTTTCGGACTTCGTCATTGGTGAAGTATTGGGTATAGGAAATGCCCACAAATATTCTGTAGCACCTCATCGCCATGCTTTGAATTCTTCGTTGTAGATCTGCTGTGAGGGTCCTTGTCTCTCAAGCATATAGGAAGATGGAGACGACAAGGGAGCGCAGCAGTCTTACCTTGGAATGTAGACTGATGGTCCTTAAATGTTATTAAACCACTCAACCATAATAATAATAATATAAATATTGAGTCCTAACAGCTACAATAATGTAGACAACAGGAACAATAACTGAAGTTTGGACAATGAAGAATTGCCATACACATTGGGACATTGAGTTATGGTACCTTTTTGTACACGCTCATCCAGGGATCTCTAACCAACCTTTTTCCTACAACTACAATCTTTTTTTTTCCCTTCCAAATAAGATTCTTCCTTTTTTAAATTAACTCTGTAACTTCATAGAAATTTTCCGTAACTGCAAATCAATAATTATGCCCGCTGAAACCTTCATCCACCATGATGGTCTTATCATTGTACACAACCGTCTCCATTGTTGCATTATTTTATTCATGGTGTTCTCTTCTTTCTTTGAGAGGGCGTGTTAGCCTGCGCTGCCAGTCCGCGCCATTTTTGTACATTGTTCTCAAGCGTGAAGGAACCTGTGAACCCGGGCTTCTGGTCACTCTAAGGGTCATTAATGACTTTTAATTGGGCAAGCGGGCAGCTAGCTTTCTCGTTCTGTTTCGCATTCTTCTTAGTTTCAGTTGAAAGTAGATAACAGACCAGACGCACAAAAGTTGTCACAGCTTTCATCCAAACGATGCACGAAGCGACGCCGACTGCAAAGGACAGAAACTTCAGAAACGAAACATAGCACGCCTTACTATTGTATCAAGGTACCTGAAGGCAAACTTCAAGACGTTTAAAATAATATCTGCTCCGTCCATCCGAAAACATCATAATTTTAAAAAAAAAATCCTCCCGTCTAACATTATTCAAAACTTAATCTTATTTGCAAGCACTGAGCGAAACAATCAGGGTTGCTGAGGACAGGGAAAGATGGAGTACGCTGGTAAAACAATCACCTGTGGTGCTACGACCTCCGAGTTACGGGATAGGATAGGATAGGATAGGATAATCTTATTTGTCTTGATTTGACCCCTTCCTCCCTCCAACCGCTCTCCCTCTCTCTCTCTCTTTCTTCTCTTTCTCTCATGTCTTAAGCGTCTTAATTTCTCTGAGATAATAAGTATTTTCTTTCTTTCTTTCTTTCTTTCTTTCTTTCTTTCTCTCTCTCTCTCTCTCTTTCTCTCACTCTCTCCCCTCTCCCTCATTGCTGACCCTGACCTTGTATGATCGTAAGTCCTACCTACCTTCACCCCCAAAAATCCAGACAGCACTCCAAGGAGTCAGTAGTCTGCATGTAAATAGCAGCCTGAAGTAGACACCGGAGAATCGTCTCACAACACCTATGTTAATTCCATTCCGTGGAGTCCCTGGGCACGATAGCGCCATGGTAGAGTAGGCTCATTGACAAGCCAACAGACACGACACTCTTTACTCCCTCCACTAAACCAGCAGCTGTTCTCAAGGTCCAAGCAGCTTTCAGGACAGTTTCGTGACCTTGAACCCAGCAGGCCTCTATTCTCAAGGTAATGGCCACTTTCGTGACATTTCCATACGCCGTACAACTTTGAAAACAGCAAATCATTACTTTTACAGTCAGTTGTGTTCCAGATATTCTTACGTCCTTCGTGATGCTGTACAGCTATTTCTACCTGAGCAGCTGTTCCGTGGGTGTCGTTTCAAACGGCTTAGACACGGATGATTTACACATTTTGTGTTGAAGCGCTCATAGGCTACGGCTGTGTCGGAGTCCGAAGCATACACTGTAGCTAGCAGGTAGCAGAGTGGTTTAGAGGTACGACCCTCGCTTGGCATGCCACAGAGCCTGCTTCACATCTCAGCGGTAAAGGTAGAGTTTTGTCACAGAAGTAGACTTTCTGTAATGACTGTTAATACGGTAGTTCAAATCATCCGTGTCGTTGCAGCTGCACGTTAAAGATCGTGCAACAGTGTAACCGCGATAAACACTTAGAAATGGGGATGCTGGGTGGGGACCCAGGTGTCAACTGAGGGGAAACTCAGCTGAAGGTGATCTTGGAACTCTCGTTGCGTAACAATGAAGATAGAGCAGAGCTAGGGGTAGGGGAGTTGTAGAGAAGGGGAGGGGCGAGTGAATCTGGAACACCTCATTGTGACCCTCAGGAAATATTGGCACTGGCAGAAAATGGCCGAGGCCAGGTGTCTGTGTAACCAGGTGTCAACCGCTTATCATCTGAACCGAGATGGAACACCTGGATTAGAACGAGCGAAAAAATTGGAGAGAGAGAGAGAGAGGGGGGGGGGAGAGGGAGATGGAGATAGATGAGACAGACAGACAAACAGAAAGACAGGTTCAATTCATCATTTCACACGTAGAGTTGACGAGCACAGAGCTCCCAAAACTAAATTTCACACGTAGAGTTGACGAGCATAGAGCTCCCAAAACTAAATTTCACACGTAGAGTTGACGAGCATAAGAGCTCCCAAAACTAAACAAAGAAAAACTGCCTAAGTAATGTGCCGATACTGTGATAATAAAGGATAAGGTGTGCAGGACCCGGAGTGCATATGCTCTCCAACAGAACAAAGAAAATGGTGTAAGAACTGTACAGATACTCTCAGAACACGAGCTACGGGGCCCCCGTGTAAGGAACAGCGTAGCTGAGACTAGACGAGGCGCTCTCCCTCTACCAAGTACTTGAGGGAAGGGGGAAGGCCTCCTCTACGTTGCATGGGACTGAGCTACAAAATGGTCCACAGCTGGCTCCTACAATCTGGGATGCTCTGTGACGGTAGGTATGTGAGGTCAGAGGTCAGTAGGCGTGACTAATTAGGGTCAGTGATTAATTGTGGCGAGATAAGGCTGTCACCACTATCTCTCCCTTGCACCGGTGTCCTCTTACCCATCGTCCGCACACAGGCACAGCACACCGTCAAATTTCCATAGTTCTGTAGTCTTCTTCAAAACAACACTACGGAGAGGTTGGGATGGGAGGGAGTGTGAGGGAGGGACGGGGAGGGGGGAGGAGGGAAGGGAGAGGAGGGGTCACAGTTGCGTTGTTCTTAAAACCAAAATGCAAATAAATGCTAGGTTGGAAATGGCTCAGCAGCCACAGGTAAGATCCAGCCTTGACGGTTGTGCACTCTTGCAGCAACTCACAACCTTGCTGACTTCTTGCTGACATTGCACTTTGATGCCGTGACTTTGCTGAAAAGGCGCCGTGTCTTTGCTGAATAAGCACCGTGTCTGCCGAAGTTCACTCTCTGTGACTTGGCGACTGGCCAAATATTTTGATATTAATTTAGTTAGTAAACTTGTTTATAGGGTCCAGCGGACTGCAAAGAGCCGAATCAGGACCACAACTTGTTGGAAACAGGGCTCACCCCTGATCCGCACAAAAGACCTGCCGAGACAACCCCAATAGCAAAACTGAAGCACTCCACCGGCCGGTCACTCCATAACAAAGGCATCCCATGCAGGGGAAGCCGAGGTCATACACTAATTTATCGAACCTCAGTTTACAAAAACAAAATAGAAAACAAATATCATTATAAAATATTAACAAAAACACACATACAAAATGCCTACATTGCTTAATAATGCCCCAGCGACCATTTGGCAGAAACAGTCCAATATCCCCCAAGCTGATCCAACAGACCTCATACCCAAATGATTAATAGAACCGATTAGGAACGAGAAGGAACAAATGAGAATGACAGAAACAGTGGTAATTTTAAACACTAAATTTCAACAAAGCGGGGATACAATTTATTTTTTTTTAAACACAAAAAAAAAAAAAACCGGGACCTAACGTCTTGGGCGAACAAGCATCATTATATAGCATCAACAATCATCAATATAGTGGATCAACAATCATCATCAACAATAATTATAATATTAGATCAACAATCATCGTCATATTGGGCCATAATCACAGGCAGCTGTATTACTGGTGCATCCAATCCATTCCCAAGACGAACCCCTTTGGTGAATACCACATTGTATCACTTCTCATTACAGAGGAATACCACTTACTACATTCTAAGCCTGTGATCCCCATTCGTGGCTAGGTAATGTGTCAAAAAGCCAGCAGTTCGACCCTTTGTTTCCTTATCTGTGATGCATCACTTTGCCTAACAAGGGTTTTGGTCCTCTCCGCCGTAACAGCCAAGACCTGCTATATTTTACAATTACACACTGACGGTCATGATGCAATGGCACAGTTCTAACAACCTCCACCCCGCCCCACTTCCCAATCCGAACCACATGATGTCCTAAACGCACACCTATACACATTCACCTATTCGCAAACAATCATGCATGCGCGCGCTCGCTCTATCTCTCTCTCTCTCTATCCCCCATACCCCCCCCCCCCATACTCCTCCCTTTTTCCCCCCGACTGAGACTTTATTCGTCTATGAAATTTACATGTACGTTTTCGAATGGAAATGCCTGCAGCGAAGACCAACATGATGACCAACAACACCAATGGCATCAATACGGACATCAAAGTCCAAGACCAATCCCTCAACACGGTGCATAGCTTCAAATATTTAGGAGCCATTGTATCAGACAATGGGTCCGACAGGAAGTCCTCTCTAGGATCGCTGCGCTCCCTTGTCATCTCCATCTTCCTATGCGCTTGCAAAACATGGACCCTCACAGCAGACCTATAAACGAAGAATACAAAGCTGTATGAGGTGCTACAGAAGACTTCTGGGCATTTCCTATATCCAGCACATCATCAACGACGAAGTGCTACAGACCATCACACATGCCATTGGACAACACCATGACATGCTCACAGTGGTGAAGAAACGGAAACGGAAATTCCGATGGTATGGCCACGTCAACAGAGCATCAGGCCTCGCAAAGACCATCCTGCAAGGCATGGTGCAAGGAGGTAGAAGAACAGGGTGACGGAAAATGAGGTGGGAGGAACACATTCGAAAATGGACTGGCTTGAGACTAAGCGAAGCCATGAGGGTTGCTGAGGACAGAGAAAGGTGTACATGTAGTACGCTGGTTAAACGATCATTTGTGGAGCCCCAACGACCTTCGAGTTACGGGATAGGATAGTTAGTTAGTTAGTTATCCACTGCTTATAGAGTCCGGCGGACTGCAAAGACCCGAACCAGGACCACAAAATCAAGACCACAACTTCGATGTAAGAGGACCCACCCCCGATCCGCATAAAAGATCTGCTGAAACAACCCTAGTGGTAACACTGAAGGCACTCCGCCAGCAGGTCACTTTACAATAAAGATATCCTCGCAATACTCTAATTTATCGAACCCCCGTTTACAAAAACAAAATAGAATACAAACATCATTATAAAATATCAACAAAACACATACATATAAAATGACTACATGGCCAAATAATAACATCATATGAAGCCCTAGTGACCATTTGGCAGAAAGAGTCCAATATTCCAAAGCTGATCCAACAGACCTCACACACAAATGAGGAGTTCTTTCCCGGAAGAGTTCTCAAGAAAAAAGGTAGTTGACTGGTCTAGCGAAGAAGAAGACAGTATGGTATATTGATAGAACACAGTAAAAATGAGACAGAACAAAAGAGAGAGACAGCGCGACAGTGGCAATTTAAAGCACTCAATTTCCAGAAAGTGGGGATACTATTTATACTGAAACCCCCGGCACCCGCACGAGGAGAGGGAGGGGGGGGGGGGGAATAGGATAGGAAATGTACATACAAATTCGCCTTTCGGCTGCACGAAATATAGTAAATGTAAAATGTGGACTATGTTTAAATGAATGAAATGTACAAACAAAAACTAATAGCACAACACATACAAACTAAGAAAACAACTACTATCCACACCAACACCACATACATATAGTTTTTTGCCGTACACTCCCGCATTCACTTCTACACACCACTGGCAAAACATGCACCGACATCTTCCATATACAAATAATTTGACCTTTCCCCGCAATAAAATAAGCTTTAATCACGCAGTAAACAACTAACTATTTATAAAACACAAGCAAGGGTGATGTCTGCATGACCTTATGTAGCTTATATAATTCTATCGTTAGGCCAGTTGTGCATACAATGCAGTCAATCCGGAGACTTGCAAAGCGCTCGTATTCCATTCATGACAACACCGCTAGTTCAAGGGGGTGGTGTTGTGGTGACTTCAATTACTTTCCACTATTAGCACAAGTTGGTAAGAGCTCTTCAACTGCTGTTGTACTGAGGTGAATGATGACAAAAAAACGAATTCAGGCCTGTCTATCTACATGAAGTTCTCAGGTTCACGGAGGTTTCTAACGAATCTGCGAACGACAATAATAAGATGCTACCTGGCTGATGTGTCATAATGCCAACTATAGGCAAAGTACAAAGAAATTCATTTGCAGGTGTGTGTGTGTGTGTGTGTGTGTGTGTGAGAGAGAGAGAGAGAGAGAGAGAGAGAGAGAGAGAGAGAGACAGAGAGAGAGAACTGTGGGAGAGGGGGAGGTTGTGATAGGTGAGGGCAATGGTAGGAGAAATGGGGGTTAAGTAATTAAGCAGGCCGAGGGAGGATGGCAGCAGCCACAGACAGGCTGGGGCCGGCAGGTGATAACAGGTGAGATTCCAGGTAGAAACACGACGCTAGTGTCCCCTCCCCTCCTTTGCTCCAAGCTACACACAGAGAGAGGCCTTCAGCAATGAGTAATACCTGTTACAAACAGGACAGCAAACACATCTTTTACACGGAGAGATGCGCATCACAAAGCTGGAATGTCCCCCACAAAGGAAAAATAACGTTTATACCAAATGCAAATAAGGCTGGTAAGAGATGCCTGCGTAACACAGTGCGCAAGCTTGCAGCAAGTGATCTTCTGGGCTTTGACGTGGTGAGTTCGATCCTGTGTTCAGGGAACTAGTGTGTAGATGCTGGGGTATCGGTGGACCTTACCGTGATGTGTTGTTCAATAGTTTGCGACATGCAGTCAAGATTGAACCAAGACGCTCGCTCGATGTAAGCTCGCAGCGCTGCGTAACGCCACTGACCACCGAGTCACCCAATCAGCACACACACGTGTAAGTAGCCTGGCTTTAGGAAAAGATTGGCGGCATGAATTTCGTACAATAAAACGTTCAGCAATAATTACAGACCCGTTCTTCACAATGGGTTGCCTTCGTCACTATTACAGGTATCACTGTTAAAGACCTACCTACAACATCTTTGTGCAACACAACCCGTTGTCTTTGTCTGTCTTTTTTGGCCTTGCGTCTCAAGTTTACCTGCTGGTCGTCAACAAGCAGCCCGTGTTATCGGTACAGAGGGCCCAAGAGGGCGCGGAAAGGTAGAAAGGTGTATTTAGCCTTTGTGATAGCCCCAGTCCAAAGCGCTGTTTATAGCCACGGCCCAAAGATGTTTAGGCTGCAGCCAACATCACAGGCACAGGGCTCATTGAAGGTGTTTTCACTGCCATCAAATGTTCCCATGTTTTAACCAGGAAAGTTGTTAAAACGAGAACAAGTAGCGTTGTTGTCGCCCAGTGGATCCTTTACCCAAGATCCCAATGAAAAACACCGTTGTTCGTACAGCGAAAACGTACGTGGAACAGTTTTCACTAATATAAATGTGTCTTGAGCACGGTTTTATAATACCGAAATGCCGACTTTTAAAACAAACTTCTTGTAGGAGTGTTTGACTTGTTAACTGTATCTTCTCATTTTCTTATCCGGACTTGGAACATTGTCATTGAAGCGGGTGAAATTGGCTGTTGTCAACTATCACGCGAACAGTGATGTTACAATATCGCAATGACCATCAATTGTTTCCTAATTAAGGAGACCTTCCACTAACACGACGGCGTCACCATCACGTCATGGCTAATCAATCGAGTCTTTCGTCCTTCTCCTCTTCCTTCTTCTACATTCTCCCTCAAGCAAATTGGCATAATAATTTCACTGATGGTATAAACAATTTAAAAAAAAACAACAACAACCGTTCACTACAAGTTTTAAAAAATACCCCCTTTTCCTTCTTCTTGTTCTTCTTCTACTTGTTGTTGTTGTTGTTGTTGTTGTTGTTGTTGTTGTTGTTGTTGTTGTTGTTGATCTTCTTCTTCTTTTTCTTCTTCTTCTTCTTCTTTACCCTCCACCGCTCCCTACCCTCCACTGTTCGTCACCCCTCGGCTTTGACGCCATTCATTCTAACTACAAACAAACGGCATAAAAACTGATGTGGTGCTGGCATTGGCAAACAACCTAACGCAATGAAACGCGTACTTCTTTTTTTCTTCCTTCTCTTCCTATACTATCCTATCCTATCCCGTAACTCGAAGATTGTTGGGGCACCACAGATGATCGTTAACCAGCGTATTATATCTTTCTCTGTCCTCAGCAACCCTCGTGGCTTCGCTCAGTGTCAAGCCAGTCCATTCTCGAATGTTGTCCTCCCACCTCCTTTTCGGTCTCCCTCTTCTTCTGCCTCCTTGCACCGTGCCTTGCAGGATGGTCTTTGCAAGGTCGGATGCTTTGGTGAGCATGTCATGGTGTTGTCCAATGGCTAGTGTAAGGGTCTGTAGGGCTTCGTCATTGGTGATGTGCTGGGTATAGGAAATGCCCAGAAGCGTTCTGTAGCATGCTGTGTATTCTTCGTTGTAGGTCTGCTATGAGAGTGCATGTTTCGCAAGCGTATAGGACGATGGAGATGACAAGGGAGGGCAACAGTCTTATATTGGAATGTAGACTGATGCTCCTGTATTTCCAAAGGGGCTTCAACCTTGTCAGGGCAGCAGTTGTTTAAGCGATCCTGGAGAGGACTTCCTGTCGGAACCCATTGTCTGATACAATGGCTTCTAAATATTTGAAGCTACTGCGCACTGTGTTGAGGGATTGGCCTTGGACTTTGATGTCCGTGTTGATGCCATTGGTGTTATTGGTCAGCATTTCGGTCTTCTCTGCACTTATTTCCATTCCATGGGCTCTGGAGGGGGTGTCAAGCGTCTGTACCAGTTTTTCAAGTTCTTGTTCCTCTCCATCAACGTCATCCGCAAAACAGAGGTTGAAGATTGCTTTAACCCTGACTTTGCCTTCGTAATCTGCAAAGGCATCGGATATGATGCGCTCTAGGAAGATGTTGAAGAGTGTTGGAGAGAGTAGGCATCCTTGACGCACGCCGTTTGTTGTTCCGTACCATTTCCCGATGGCGCTGTTGTGGAGGACTGCATGGTAGTCTTGTCATACAGACTTTTGATGACGTCAATAATTTTAGGGCTGATGTTGTACACTCTCATGGTTGCCCACAGAGCTGCGTGCCAGACTCGGTGCAGCAATAATGGAAATAAAGAAAAGAAGTCTCTGACCGAGTTTGAGATTCCTTCTTTTTCTGTCCATTATTGCTGCAAAAATGACATCGAACGTCCCTGCTGGCATTGGCAAACATGCTAACGCAATGAAATTCGCTCTCTCACCCACCCACCCCTCCACCCTTCTACACTTCCCTGGGCTTTCTCCCGCCCTCCCCCCCCCCTTTTCCTCCCCTCTTCTCTCTTATTTTTTTATTTGGTGATGCAAATTGCCATAAAACGTCAGTTCTGACGTTCGCGAACAGGTTGAGTGAATGCGCCAAGCACTTGCTCGACTGGAAGACGTGAGAACGTTGATGTAAGGCGACACCCCGCACAAACAACCTCACACGCAGGTTGCCTAACGTTTCGCCAACACAAACCTTAGCAATGAATATGTCAACGAGTATTAAATCTTTCCTTTACATCCCTGGTCTAGCACCAGCAATCGAATCAAACATCGTTATTTTCTCATCTACATCTCCCATATTAGATTGTTCTAAACACGCTGATGTCAGATTGAGATCTCGACCCCCAAAAAAGCACACTTTCGGCCTACAAGTTTGCGCGTTAAGTTACAAACTACACGAGTTACCACATGTGACCAACACCACTCAAAACTAACACATCTACAAACTCCTTCAAATTAATACTGTATAATCTACAAAGAACTAAGTATGTTTTCCACAGAGAGAGAGAGAGAGAGAGAGAGAGAGAGAGAGAGAGAGAGAGAGAGAGAGAGAGAGAGAGAGAGTGTTACGTTGAAACGCGAATGGGAGTACGTCTAAAACGTGTACGATAGATCTAATCGTTTCGATTTGCAAAGTATTCAATAATGGTGTTTATTTACCTTTGATTTGAGTTTGCATTGTTGTTAGGAGAGGCTTTGTATAACGTTGATAATTTGCGTTAGTCGATATTATTTGAGAATCTTCTGGATCTGCGTGTTTACTCTTGATAGAAATTTCCGGATGGATATCGAAGGTCGTGAATGTTCCCGGAAGTAGAGAAAATGTGAATGACGTAAGTCAGTGATGACGATCTTTAGTTCGATTGGTGGCAGTGCGTCATTTCTACCACGTACCAAATCGTTCCAGAAAAGAGAGAGGTTATTTAATCGTGAGCCGAGTCGCTGTTGAGATAGTAAAGTTGTTGATAGTGATTTGGAAAGTTGCTGTGAAAGTTGTTGAGTTGAATTGAGAATTGTATGCAGTTGTTGATGTATGCTGAATAAAAGTGGAAAACTTCATACGTCGACTTTGTGATTTGTATGCTGTTTGGACAGGCTGTGTGAATAAACGAATCTGAGTTACACAACTATCAGGAATTCAAGCATCGGGGCTGAATCAGATACTGATAGAACACACCATCATCGAACGGAGTGTAACATTTTGGGGGTCAAGCCGCGATTCACGCCATAGCCAAGGTTCAACTGCTACAACAAGCGAGTCAACGTTACGAGAGGCAGTCATCGAGGGTAGCCGCCAACGAGTTGCGTCGAGAGGGGCCAACATACTGGGACTACATCACCGATAGGTTCGGGTTGACTGCAAGGGCGTGTAGTCGCTGAAGAGTTGCTTCGTGAGCGAACAACAGATCGGGATTACGTGGCTACCGTAAGACTACGTCGAGGGACAGTCTCGGAGCTACATCGCCAGTATTACAGCGAGCGTCGAGCGGACGTCGCGTCTACTTCAGCACAGGAGCGTGTACATCAACACCAGCGTGGTGCAGCGTCGCATACGACGAGGACAGCGGGGCCTGCGTCAGCGAAAGCGACTAGTGACAAGCATCAGCGCTACTGCAGAAAGCGTGCTGTTCTAGAACAGTCTAGAAAGGTACAGCACAGTCAAGAACTTTCCAGAAAAAAAAAGAACTCTACAGTCAAGAACTTTCTAGAAAAAGAACTTTCTTGAAAAGAACTTTCCAGAAGCATCAAGATGGCTGACTTCTGGCAGAAAGGGGTTGAACTAAATCTAAAAGGCAAACAGCTGACGGAGTACGTCAAATGCCAGGAGAGAATATTGCGTGAAGAAAGAGAAGAACAGCGAAGGCGCGAAGAAAGAGAATTGGAAGAGAAGCGTCTAGAAAAAGAAATAGAACTAGAACAGAAGCGTCTAGAAGTAGAAGAGCAGCGTCGCCGTGAAGAACGAGAATTAGAAGAGCAGCGTCGCCGTGAAGACAGAGAATTCGAGCTGAAGCGTCTTGAGTTCCAGCTAGAAATGGCGCGTATCCAAAACAATCAGCATGCGCCACAAGTCACCAACGACCATACGGCTCCTAAATTGCCAGCTTTCGTCGACGGGAAGGACCAGATTGACAGTTATCTGGCGAGATTCGAAAGGTTCGCTGAAAGCTCTAACTGGCAACCTCGAGACTGGGCGATTCGACTGAGTGCACTTCTGACGGGGCAAGCTCTCGAAGTTTACACCAGACTGTCGAACGATGACGCCAAAAACTACGACGTCTTGAAAGAGGCCCTGTTGCATTGCTACAACTTTACAGAGAAGGGCTACCGTAAACGCTTCCGTGAATGCCGGCCCAAGTCAGACGAGACGCCAAAGCAGTTTGTGGAGCGCCTGTCGTCATATCTACACAAGTGGGTGGAGTTATCAGGCGAAATGAAGTCTTACGACAGTCTCCATGACCTGATTGTGAAAGAACAATTTCTCAATGCCTGTCACAAGGACCTAGCGACCCACTTAGAAGAACAAAAGCTGCAGACGCTTAAAGATGTGACTGAGGCTGCTGAAAGATATCTCATCGCTCATGGGAAAACCCTGGGGCCACCCAGCGCGACGAAACATTTTCAGAAGACTGGAAACCATGTGAACCAGATCCAGGGAAGCCAGACGAGCCAGAGGACAGACAGACTCCACGCCTCCTCCCAGGGAAGGGCATTCAAGGGGCTGTTTCACCTGCAACGCTACAGACCACAGAGCTTCTAACTGTCCTCAAAACAAAAGTAGCGGACAGCGGAGCAGTACGGACAACGCAGCGGCGGGCAACCGGCAGAGGCGGTTTTCCAATCAACGGCAAACCAGTAGATCTGACCATCAGGTGTGCGGCGGGAGCGTCATTCTTCCGAGTGAGACCGAACGCACAGCTACCCCTGCGGACGTGCAAGAGTGCATGACCGATGGCCAACTTCTTCTTGCCAACGGAAAATCCATCCCCGTCGTCGCCAGCGCAGCTGTGACCGTCCAGAACATGCCTGTTTCAAAGGGACGCGTCGGAAATCATGAAGTGACTGTTTTAAGAGACTCTGGCTGCAGTGGGGTCATCGTCAGAGAAGACTTAATCGCTAAAGAACAGTTCACTGGCGATTCAAAATGGACACTTATGGCCGACAGCAAATGTTTGAAAGCGCCAGTTGCGAAAATTCATGTCAACACCCCTTTCTACATAGGCGAAGTCGAAGCGGTTTGCCTGAAGAAGCCGCTGTACGATTTGATGATCGGGAATATCGACGGCGCGAGACGACCCGACGACCCCGATCCAGAGTGGAGTCCTGCCTCAACCCAACACGTCGAAGTTGTGGAGGAGGATCCATTGCCGTTTCCCGATGGAGACCTTACAGAGCTGCTACGGGACAATGTGGTTACTCCGGCTCAGCCCTGCCGACCAGAGATCGTCGGTGCTGTTACTACCAGGGCCCAGGCCAAGAGAGACAAGATGTCTACGCCACTGAAGGTCGCCGACAACTCCAAAGCTGCCATCGTGGACAGAGATAAGCTGATCCAGCTCCAGGAAGCTGACAGTACTTTAAACAAGTACAGGAACCGCCAAGACCACGTGACCAAAGGCAGTGGTACGGTCTATTTTGAGGTGAAGGCCAAGATCCTGTACCGAATCTTCCAGCACCCGAGGGTCAACGGAGGGAAACCACTGCGTCAAGTCTTGGTACCGTTACCCCTAAGGCGCCAGGTGATGGAAGTAGCGCATGACTCAATCATGGGAGGTCACCTGGGTATCAAGAAGACGTCGGATAGAGTCCAGGCGGTGTTCTACTGGCCAGGGCTTCATGCGGACGTCAGCCGTTTCTGCCGATCATGTGACATTTGCCAGAAGACCATACCTCGAGGAAGGGTCCCGAAAGTGCCTATGCAGAGGATGCCTCTGATCGACCGACCTTTCAAGAGGGTGGCCTTAGACTTAATCGGCGAAATAAGACCTCCGAGTGAAGAAGGTCATCGATGGGTACTGACTTTAGTAGACTATGCGACTCGGTACCCAGAAGCAGTGCCACTGAAGAAGATTGACACTGAAACTGTAGCAGAGGCACTGGTGGACGTGTTCAGTAGACTTGGAGTGCCTGAAGAAATTCTGACGGACCTCGGGACGCAGTTCGTCTCTGACTGTATGAAGGAGGTCAACAGACTGCTGAGCATCCGGCATTTAACTACGACACCCTACCATCCAATGTGCAACGGGCTTGTCGAGAAGTTCAATGCTACGCTGAAGTCTACCCTGAAGAAACTGTGCAGCGAGCAGCCCAGACAATGGCATCGCTACATCAACGCCTTACTTTTCGCCTACAGAGAAGTACCGCAGGAGTCCACCGGCTTTTCTCCGTTCGAGCTGCTGTACGGAAGAACCATCCGAGGGCCGATGCACATCCTGAAAGAACTGTGGACGAAGGAAGTGGACACCCCAGAGGTGAAGAACAGCTACCAGTACGTGTTTGAGCTACGGGAGAAGCTGGAGCAGACTCTCGAAATAGCAAGAGAAAACCTGAAGAAGTCCCAAGACTGTGGAAAGCACTACTACGATCGTAGGGCTGTGAACAGGAAGTTCAAACCTGGCAACAAAGTGCTGGTGCTGCTACCTACCGATCATAACAAGTTGCTGATGCAGTGGAAAGGCCCGTACGAAGTGGAGACCGTGGTGGGGATCAACGACTATAAGGTGAAGGTCGGCCAGCATTCCAAAATATACCACGCCAACCTCCTTAAGCTGTACGTGGAGAGGCCGCCAGAGACTGTACATGCAGCAACAGCAGCTGTGACCGACGACAGCTTTGACAGCGAAGAACTGTTGGAACTGGGAGACTTCCACAGCAAAGAAGGCATCAATGATGTTAAGCTAGGACCACGCTTGACGGAAGGTCAAAAGTTGGAGCTCAAGGACCTTATGGGCGAGTTTCCCCATAACTTCAATGATGTCCCAGGCTCTACGACTTTAGTCGAACATGAAGTCCACACCCAGACCTGGAAGGAGCATCTGCAGACCTTGAGGGAGCCGTTCCACCGTCCCGCAGAAGCCAACCTGACCGTGAGACCCAGCAAATGCATCCTGGGAGCTGACAACGTCGACTGCGTCAGACATCCGATGGAAGAAGGAGACAACGGAGGACGCACTGATTCCAGGGAAGCCCACGTGATCATCGTCTTTGACCCTGGGCCGATGACGACCGCAACTGACGAGGGCGTCGATTCCTTGCGAACGAAAGAACATTGACTGTGTGGACGAACTAAGAATATTGGTAATGACAGACTTGAAAATGAAAACGTCGACTGGGTAAATGATCTGTGAACATTGACAGCATCCAGAAAGATTTGCAGATGAGAAACATTGACTCTGTGTGAATGAACTGTGAACATTGACAATATCCAGACAGATTTGAAGATGAAAACCATTGACTCTGTGTGAATGAACTGAGAACGTTGATAGTGTTCAGACAGGCTGAAATAAGTCTTAATTCTGTACATTGTTTGTGAATTACGTTTCAACGTTGTTGAAAGAAATTAGGTAAATTTCTTCTTGAGTGGGGGGTTATGTTACGTTGAAACGCGAATGGGAGTACGTCTAAAACGTGTACGATAGATCTAATCGTTTCGATTTGCAAAGTATTCAATAATGGTGTTTATTTACCTTTGATTTGAGTTTGCATTGTTGTTAGGAGAGGCTTTGTATAACGTTGATAATTTGCGTTAGTCGATATTATTTGAGAATCTTCTGGATCTGCGTGTTTACTCTTGATAGAAATTTCCGGATGGATATCGAAGGTCGTGAATGTTCCCGGAAGTAGAGAAAATGTGAATGACGTAAGTCAGTGATGACGATCTTTAGTTCGATTGGTGGCAGTGCGTCATTTCTACCACGTACCAAATCGTTCCAGAAAAGAGAGAGGTTATTTAATCGTGAGCCGAGTCGCTGTTGAGATAGTAAAGTTGTTGATAGTGATTTGGAAAGTTGCTGTGAAAGTTGTTGAGTTGAATTGAGAATTGTATGCAGTTGTTGATGTATGCTGAATAAAAGTGGAAAACTTCATACGTCGACTTTGTGATTTGTATGCTGTTTGGACAGGCTGTGTGAATAAACGAATCTGAGTTACACAACTATCAGGAATTCAAGCATCGGGGCTGAATCAGATACTGATAGAACACACCATCATCGAACGGAGTGTAACAGAGAGAGAGAGAGAGAGAGACAGACAGACAGACAGACAGACAGAGATGGAGGGAGGGAGGGAGGGGGAGAGAGAGAGTTAGAGCGGGATGAAGAGGAAGAGGGAGGGAGAGTAACAGGGAGAAAGGGGTGGATTAAAGTAGCTGGCGAGAGGCAATGTTAGTTCCCAGGGTAAAGCCAAGGTTACCCAATACTACTGAAGCCCTGAAAAACAAAAGCGCGACTTATCGTTTGTACCCCGCTTGTTGTTGCCTAAGAAATGCCACATAAATTACAACACCCGTCACAGTTATGCCGAGAGAAAAGGCAGCTGAGGAGACAGTGGATCTATCTAGCTATTGATCTAATCCCTCAGTCTGCCAGGCCGTTGGGAAGTCCTGAGGGATGCTGCAGCGGAGACTTTTGGCCACTGCCGTCTGTATGTGGCTGTAGTCCTAAGGCGTGACCTGCCCAGCGCCGTCCACGTTTTGACATCATCTGTCCAGTTTTTCCTCTGCTCCTGTTCCTTCCATAATGGTTTTTGCCAAGGTGTCGTGACGCGTGACTGACCAAACCACGCCAGCTTTCTCCTCTTCACGATGTCCGGGAGTGGTTCCTGAGGGTCCGCAAGTAATGTGACCACGTTCCTGACGTATAATTCGTTGGTCTTGTGTTCAAACCAGGCGATTTGCAGCATTCTGCGGTAGCACCTCATTTCAAATGTCTGACTACGTTTTTCCAGTTTTGCTGTCAAGTCCAGCTTTCGCAGCCGTACAACAAACTGACCGCACCAAAGCTCTGAAGAGTTTTATCTTTGGTTATATATTTAGTGTTATATTTAACGACACAAATACATTGAGATTATAATAGAAATTGGAAGCGATGGTGCAGTGATGGCTATACAGCAATTGACCACACAGAGTGCCTGAGACTAGACCAGGCCCTATCCTATCCCTCTCAGCTACGCTGTATAGCATGTGGCTTTCCTGTCGGGCCAGATGAAGCTCAGTTTGCGTCCTTTTCAAAGACAGTATAAAGGAAGTGGACAAAGAAACTTCTATCCCTCACTATCTCGCCTTAAAACAATAGTGCACATTGGACGTTTACAGTATCTGATTAAGGTCCAGCAAGGAGAATGAATTTCGTAAACTGATCTACATAACCACATTATATATTCGTCGTCATCATCATCATCAGCAGCGTCATCAATCATAATCATCAGCAGCGTTATCCATCATCATCATCACCACCAGCGTCATCAATCATCATCATCGTCAATCATCATCATCATCATCTTCATCATCATTATCATCATCATCATCGCATACATTCCATCATAACGGACTTTAAAGATCCTGACGCTCATGTCCTAGACGGGTGAGTGCCGGTAACAAGAACACACCCAGCATGCACTTGGTCCTTCTCCCCCATCCCTGGCTGCCCAGGATTGTGCTCAGTTGTCCGGGCGTCAGACCATGCGCCAAAGGCTGCGGGTGGGCGTCTCGGACGGTTTGAGTTAAATCCTGTATCGGCCAGCGCCTTGATCCTTAGGCTAAGGCGCCTTATAAATGACGAACATTAATCAAAGTACAGTTACAAGTCCTACAACTGTTTTGGGCAGTGAAAGTTGAGTAAGAGTAAGCACTATGACATAAAAATGCATGGGTGCGACAATACAATACAATTATATAATACAATAAATACAATACAACTCAGCACAACACAACTTCATTGCCCGATAACAATCACACATTTAGCAAGTCGGCATTCTAATGTCTAAGGTGCTCCAGTTGTTTATGCTTGCTAGGTAAAGAATTCACTTTGTGGCAAGCCTACCTACTATTCTTGATGTACCACGTCAACGTAAGCTGTTCGGATTGGAGGGTAAGCACACTATGAAAGAACGATGACACGCAGTACTCTGGATGGCGTGGAAATACGAGCCCTCAGAGCCCACCTTGTCAACGGCCGAGATCTGTAACACTACACCTACCCCTGATAAACCTGTTTTCTCACACTCTAACCAAAGGTGCCAGAATTTCCTACCCAATGTTGTTTAACAGAAAGAAAGGTAAGTACCTCATTGACTTTCAAAAGTATAGGTCCTTTTGGCTGGAAAGGTGGCCTGAGTGATGATTGTTGGAAACGTAACATCATAGGAGAGGGAGAAGGTACCTTATGGACAGACGGGATGCTGAGAAGATATGTCCTTCTGGTTTAACAGGTTGCCTGAATGATGACGAAGTGGGAATGAAAAAGTCACTCAAAATAAAAGGTAAGTCTTCAGTGACATAACGTGAAGAAGATACACCCTTGTGGCTGGAAATGTGGCCTAAATGAGGAAGGCGGGGATTGGGGTGGTGGGAGAAAGAGAGAGGTGAGTGGTGTGGGTTTGGGAGAGACGGATAACGAAGTGGGTGTCAGGTGTGGAACAGATTGAGTGAGCCAAACAAATAGCCCACCTTTTCAGCTGTGTCAGAAAGAATGTCTACAGCCCGTATGACCTACAGTGCATTCTCAGGCTGCAAAACAAAACACAGACGCTACGTTGGATTTGGACTGGGAGGGAAGAGGGGGATGTTATTGGGTGGGTGTGAAAGCTGCAATGTGGTGATAAAGGTCATTGTTAGTGTACCTATGTCAAACTTAAGCAACGAGCTGATCAAAATCATGGTTAGCGCAGTTACGCGAGAACTTATTTTGGCATCTTTGGTAGGCCATGCAACGTGGATCAAAGGCACAGAAAACAACCCAGTCCGTCTGATCTTACCCACTTGCCACCCAAGTTGGTGAAATTCGCGACGTTTTTGTTTTTTCCTCAGCAAAAGCACGGAAGCCGCAGGGCAGTGCCACCTTGGACATGGGGAAAATAGGATCCACTAATGTGACCAATCTCTCCAAAGCACAACATACTCTTAATCCCACCCAACGCCACCATCGTGACTGGCAACAGCCAACGCTGGAGTACTTTACGTTAGCGGCAATCTTGATGGAACCAACAATCTGTGTGTCATGAACTGGCTAGTTTTAACTCTGCCTATGACTATTTAGCCTTGTGTAGTCTTTGTAACACAGCAGCAATTAAATTACACAGCAGGCCACACACAGCGAGCTAGCCACACACAGCGCAGTGAGTCAGCACTTGAGCTTTGAATCTGACCGTTTTAACCAATCAGAAGCAGGCTAAGCGGGTAGAGCCGGTTCTGATGGGTCAAAACCTACACACAGTTTTAGTCAGTCGTGTGTGAGACGAGGTAGAGTCAACATCTCCACAGCTAGAGAAATCTCTTCACTCATAGACCAGGAAGCAGGACTTTAGAATCTTAGAATTCTCTCAAGTCATCACGGGCCTGAACTTGTCAAACAGGTAAATGAACACCCTTCTGTTTCATCGTGATATATTTATATTATTGTTGAAATTATGTTTGTGGAATTTGCTATGCATAAATGTGAATTGTTAATCCGAATTTGCGTGACCATGTGGAAAAGCCGAACACGTGGCGAAACACGACCGGTTGCGCCGCCATGTTGCATACCATACGGAACCACTGTTGTTTAACTTATATGTATGTTTGCAGACCAGTGACTGTACCACTGAATGTTTATAATATTATTAATTCTGTATGTGTATAGTTAGACACGTTTGATATTTATGTATGTATAGGAATTTAGAGTTGAGATTCCAGTGGACCCCGGAAGTAGCAGAATGTTCGTCGCTTATGTATAGAGATGTGGAGCTATCACTGAGGGCTACTTTGGCTTTCAGTGAGACGCTCTGCACAAACCGATTATTCAGGGTTGTGCAGAATTTCGTCTCTTATATTACAGACGAGCAGGCGAGCTATCCTGTGCGTCCCACTCCACAGAAACGACGAGTTGGTTGAGGAGCCTCTACCGCACAAGTCGGAAAGAGCTACCCGGAAAAACACCCTGTCAGACCCCACAGCGTGGCAAGGGAACCCAACTACACAACGACAAAGGTGTACCAGAAGCTACCTCACAGAAGGACTTCACACGCACCATCTAGCAGTTAAGTGTATTCGCCGAAGGTGCACTTAAACTGATCGAAACAGGACCACAGTAGTCCAACTCTTCAGAAACTGTAAAACGGACCACAGTAGTCCAAATCTACATGAGATATAATAGCAAGTGCCCGAGGAAGATATAACAGCTGCCTAGACTATCAGCGATCGAACTATTAGCAGTGACTGAGACTTTTTAAGTTAGATTAGTACTTAGAGAATCTTGTATAGAGTAGAAGAAATAAATGTGTGATTTTAACTGTTATCAAGTGGCTGGACTACATATGATTCATAGCCGTGTGAAAGCTAGTGTGACAGTAATCTTTTACCATTTTTTCTATCTATCTCTGTACCCCAACCTTAACACAGAACGAGCTAAACAAATAAATTTATTAAAGTAATTCATAGGGTGACTTACTAGCAGTTCCCACCGAATAAACGTGAGGGTCCATAATTCCATTGTGCAGAGCCCATAAACCCCACGTGACACTGTGGAACACGATGCACTGAACTATTTTGCTAATGAAAATCTCTCTCATTCGTTCATATCTGAGGAACATCCACTTCCACACTGGCGTGAAAATGCCGACATCCGTCACTTGTAAGATGCAAGATGCAAACAAATATTATAATCTCCCAACTCCCCACAACCAAAAGATTGGGGTCTATAGACGATTTTACCTTAAAGCACAGGTTAATAATATATAAGTAAAGGTTCAGGCCTTCAGTAGGTCGATGGCAGAGGAGCTAGGGACGAGTAGGAAGCAAAAAGGCGTGACGGACGTGCTTGTTAACCAGCCGTGAAGCTTGAACACTTCGCTGGCCCTCCATACTACCTGTGGGTGGTAGATATCGAATTTTCACCTGGGGTAGCAACCACCTCAACATACCCGGCGATAGAGAGAGACAATACCATGCGATGGATGGAGGTTACAGAACAGCCAGGTTGTCGTCTACAAAACAAGAAAGAATTGCGGGGTGGGGGGGGGGGGGAGGAGGAGGAGAGGAGACAGCTTAACATCCTATGCCAGGAGCTTGGAGGGCGACTTGATCTGTCAAAGCGTGCCTAGCAGAAAGACAAGCGAAAAGGTGGAAGGAGATTAAACTGCACATTAACACATGGTCTATATACCTATTCGCTAACGGGCTTCGTCGCGAGTCCCAAGCCCGCTCATAGTACAAGAATTGCTCTGAAGTACTGTATTACGCCGGCGGAGAACCCAGGATTGATTTACGCTAACTGCGGGAGAATTTTTTTTAACTGGTCGTGTCAGTGTTTTATTTAGCCTCGTGCATGTCATTACTGTATCAAGTTACTTTGAATAGCATGGTGACTACACAAAACGCTGACAAAAGAAAAGAGGGAATATAAGCTCAAGAAACACCCAACCTCTTGGACGTTCTGTTGATTCTAATCCTTTCTCTGCAAAAAATGTGACCAAAGCCCACAGGAATTAATTAGTAGTCCTAACACAACTGTCCTGTCTACTGTTGCCAATGTTCACTTTTCAAACTAGACAAAGGTAAAGGAAGGATAAACAACTTCAAACTGATCGCCATCAGTATCAGTACATAACAATCATCGAATGTATAGACAAGTGTAAACCAAATAGTTACTTGCAACAGCTGAGTACAGGTGTTACTGAATTAAGCATTGAAGGTATAAGGGTATAATTACTTTATCTGCCTCAGGAGCAGTACATAATTCACTGACAGTCTCAGGTGTAAACCATGGAGCCACCGGCAACACCTGAAGAGCTGGATGTCACAGGTTGAGTGCCAGCACGGCTGTAGATCAAGGGAGGCGTGATTGCTACAGGTACATTACCTGCCGAGACTCTGATAACTTCTTTCTGCTTGTCTGACACCCATTTCCTGTTTCCTCAGACTCCCCCATCTCTCCCTAACCTCCCCTTCATCCACCCCGACCCTCCACGCCTGCTGTGCCCCACTTACCTACCAAGGAAAAAACCAATCATTACCGCAGTTCAGCCGTTGAGCGCTTCTCTATCATCTGTTTTAAGATGCCAAACACAGGTCTTTCAAATCTCGGAAAACCATTCACACGCGACCCGTTTTGTGCCAAAATGTCTTAGGCTTATCCTCAACTATGACTCAAACTAGTAGCAACCCTTCCCGTCCTCCCGAGCTTATACCCACCGAACCTGTGTGAATTATACCTGCTGGTTTAGCCAACACCGCTTCCTGTTTGAGGTAATCGGGTGCTTGTTTTTAAAACGTGTACATTCATCAAGGCACCAGCTTATGTTGCCTTTAATAATCATTATCAGCCAGTATTACATTAATAATCATTATTAGCCAGTAGCGATAATCACTGTAAATATTTCACACCTCACACTTCGAAGGTAAAAGGTGCTTCACTTCTGAGTGTACTACTTACAACGAACCCCACGAATCATTGAGCCTTATTTCATTTTTCTACTCCGAAACTCATAATACGGGTTGCTTTTGCTGATGTTGCCAAACTTACAGGTATAGTGCATGTGCTGAATACCGTGTTTAACAATTCTGATTTCCGGATTTCGCAGTCAGTCCCACTAAGTAAACACAGTAACAATCATTGTAAAGTAATCAGAGGCTGCAAATCTCCTTTCGAGAAAGACCAAAGGTCAAAGTTAGAATTTGGTTGCACATTTCTCATTTTGAGGACTTGTTTTGTCTTGTGGCACTTTGTTTTGTCGGCGGTCATCAGCTTTGCCTTGTTTGTCTAAAGGAGACAACCATTTGCCGTGCAAAGCTCTCTCTCCTTGTAGAGTTGAAACACCAAAGATGGCGCTCAACAGATCGTGAATAATATCGATCTCCGCTCCCTTTGTCTCACCTCCCAACGTAACGTCCCCTAGCCTTCAGCCCTTCTGTCCAATTTTCTAAATGTGTCCTCCACTATTTCAATTTCTTTGGCATTTTAATCGCCTCTGTTGTTTCACACTTGTGTGAAGGGTTGAACTGTGACTGTGTTGTTCCCAGCACTCAATCTCCCTCACTCTACTCCTACCCGATCCCCTACTCCGTTCTGTGTGTCTGTGGGCTGTGGGGAGAGAAGGCAATATTCGTAGCTTACCTCCCTTTTGTAGACGACAAAAGCCGGGTCGATCGTTTTAGAAGAAGGATTATCAAGGAGACAGCCAGTGTGGCACTCCTCGCCAATCCAGACAGACGACGAAAGTTCAGTTTCATTCAATGCCGCAAAACGGTCTTAACAGCAGCAAAACGCGGAATTGCTGTTAAAACAGAAAGTCGCAAAGTTTGAGGTGAACGACCCAACTTGATATTGAAGCCGGCATTGATTGTTATAAAGGAAAATAAACCCAACTTGAAATTGAAGCCGGCATTGATTGTTATAAAGGAAAATAAACCCAACTTGATATTGAAGCCAGCATTGATTGTTATAAAGGAAAATAAACCCAACTTGATATTGAAGCCAACATTGATTGTTATAAAGGAAAATAAACCCAACTTGATATCGAAGCCAACATTGATTTTTATAAAGGCAAATAACGAGGTGGCCGTCAGTGGTGGAAATTTTTACCACAGTCAACAATAGCAGCCAGACTAAGAACTTCTGCGCCAAAGCTGTCCGCCATTCTATTGTCAAATTTATGCCAGAGAAGTCCAAGAAAAGAGGACGATATTGGCAACGCTCTAGCCAAAAATAGTAAAAACGTCTGTGCCAGATTCATAATGACCAAGGTCGAAAGTGAAAAGACGATAGCGATGTTATTTGATGTTATTCTTATTCCAGCCCAAACCATCCCGAGAACTCTTCTAGCCTATTGTCTTGTTGTGACGTAGAAAGTCAAAAGGCTGCGAAGATAACGGCGCTATACAAAAGCGCGTAATAAAAAGATGACTGCCTCTCTGTGTCAGAGGAAGTCAAAAGTGGGTGACGATATGGGCGCTTGACAAAAGACGATGAGGAGTTGAAGTGGTCAGTATGTGGCCCATCTGCCGTGTGGAGACATCGTGGCGTCATGATGGGACAAGATGGCTCACCTGTGACAGCTAACATCCACCGATTAAAGCAACGGTGGATATCTATCAGGGTGGCTCCATGGCCTACTGGTTCCGCCACACACTACTGTTAGCTGGTTAAAGCAACCTTCACACTAGGAATTAACTTGGATGGGACTACTCTATTGCATTGTATTACTATTTGGATTATAATTATGTTGGTTTGTGGTGTATTGTAATAGTATTGTGATAGTAATAGTATATATTGTGATTGTAATAGTATTATGTTATATTGTATTGTGCTACTAAACCGGCAGCGCAATACACACCCTACCCAGCCCAGCTGTAAATGGGTACTGGGCTGGGCTCTTTTTAGAACTGAAGCCGGTAAAAGAAGCGAACGAAAGGGGACAGGCAAACGCCTTTATGAAGCCGGCCCTGAAAAAAATGAAGGTTTTGAACGCACTCTCTCCTCTAGAGCCACAAGACTGCAGGATACAACACTTACCTTAACCATTGAAATATCTTTATTGAACAGACAATGATTATGTGAATTATATCAATTAAGAGATGTGTGTGTGTTTGCTTGTTTTTTTCAATCAATATTCACATCGAACAACAAAAGAACAAACAAACAAAAATAGTGTAATCTTACATTCTTTATTGATTAAATTTTACTACTGAATCCCAAGCGTGCTGGGTCAAGTTTAACCATACAAAGAAGGTGTGGGAGTTCCAGTAATAGAAACGCTTGCTGACTTGTCGGCTTCCTCACGATTTGAAACGGTAGAAGAGTAGCGGGAATTTTTAGTGTTCTCAAAATAACTACCCAACTTGTTAATACCAGCTATCATCTTTGATTGTTTTCCCGTTAGTAATCCTCTCTCTCTCTCTCTCTCTCTCTCTCTCTCTCTCTCTCTCCCTCTCTTTCTCTCTGTCCTCCCTCTCTCTCCTCATCTCCCGCTCCTGAACTTCCCCCTCTCCTCTCTCTCTCCTTCCCTCCACCATCTCTCTATATAATGAAAATATAAAATGCCTCACAGACAAAATGTACACCTCCAACGTTGTAATGCCCTCTACCGCTAGCACATACACTCACTCAAGGCCCGGCTACATTGGGTTGTAGCACTAGGGCACACAGTGTTAGGCTTAAGAATTCCTTATGTATTTCCTGGCTTACTGGCTGGCTAACGTACATTTTCACAAACATGGCGCATGTCTGAATTCTAATGCAAAAATACGTAAGCCGGTGTAACATCGCAGCCTGACCGAGTGTCGCAGCTGAGCCGGGCCCCTTTGTGCATGCTCCAGGTCAACTCGGGCCGGCATTTTCACGATGTTCATAGGCGTCGTACCCCTAACCCTAACCCTAAACCCTAAGCCTAATCCTTACTAAAGGACTACGATAGCACTGTGTGCATGCGTCGAATTTTTTATTGCGTTTTAAATTTCGACCGATCAGAATGCTCCCAGTCCGCTGGCGGTACTAGGCCTTTTGACGATGTCACGCCGGGGTAACATCGCAGCTTGACCGAGCATCTTATTTTTTGCTGGGCGCCTTTGCGCATGCGTTAGGTCAAGTCGGGCCGGCCTTTTCACAAAGTTCTTAGGCGTCGTAACCCTAACCCTAAACCCTAACCCTTACTAAGACTATCATAGCACTGTGCGCACGCGTCGAATTTTGTAATGCGTCGACCAATCAGAATGCTCCCAGTCGCTCCCAGTCAAAAATAAGATACTCGGCCCTTTGACGATATCACACCGGGCTTACGAGGACCACTCAGAAGAAGCGAGAGTGACTTGATGAGTTCAAAGGTCAATCTATACTCCTCCATTGTATGATTACACGCAACATAGGTTGTCTGCTACACACAACTTGGCGAGCTAAGGCAGTTGAATTCACTTGTTGCGTGTCGATCTTAGTGAAGTTGTTTCATGTTGTAGTCAAATCGTGAAAGAATACAGTACATCCTCATGAGAAAGAGCCTTGTTGTAGTGAAAGGACACAGAAACAAACCTTTATAAATTCGAACCGGGCCGTGACAAACATGGGACTACTACCTCCGACCCAACGCATAAGCCGGAACTTGTAAGCCAACGTGGCCACTAAACTCACAAGGTGTGACCACCTGTCAAAATTCCGGTCAGTGAAAAATCTAATAACCCGATAAATAAGCTCTCACTCACTCACTCACTCTCTCTTTCTCTCTCTCACTCCCTATCATCCAGCAAATCCCATTCTCAAATTCCGACTCCTCCCTCCCCTCCCCCTTAAAAAAAAACCAACTGTTTCCAAGAACAACATTGGCGTCGCCCAACCGGAAATCCTACAATAACAGTACTGAAAAGCCATGGTGACGAATCTGGTACATCACCATGGACTGCAAACAATGGGGGTCTTTGTTTCATAACTAATTCTCGGCCTTTATGTTTAATTAGGGCATAAACAGGAAATATGATCACTCTCACAGGCTACATTCATGTTTAAGTGTGTGTTTTTCAAAGCCAAACGGGCTAACCTCGATTGTTTTCCTTCGAAGAACAATGAAAGCTTGAGAATCAGTCGCCGAACACCAACTGTAGTTCTACTTTTCTTCTCTTTGTATTTGTGAAAGCTGGACGTCATTTCACCGCACATAATGAATTACACTATACAGGACTTTTGCCCTCACATAATGAATTATACTATACAGGACTTTTGCCCTCACATAATGAATTATACTATACAGGACTTTTGCCCTCACATAATGAATTATACTATACAGGACTTTTGCCCTTTTCAAATAATAAAATGAAATGTTAGAAACGGAAACAACAAACAACGAAAGCAACTTGAGGAATTCACAACCCGACCAGAAAACAACAGATTATTAGACACGACAGATGACGAAGTCGAAAAAAACAGAAGAAACTATTCAATAATTCTTTCTTTTCTATTTCTTTTTAATTTTTTTTTAATCATAAATAAAACCCGAACTTGTTACCTTAGGTTGGTATTCAATTACACAATAAGCCGAATGGAAACAAACATACACACGCACACACACCCACACACAGAGAAAAATTAGAAGGGCCAAGCCCATATGACTCACATGCCCTTTATGGAACTTGCAATATTTAACATGAAAATGACTGCCCAGAAAAAAATTAAAAAAAGAAACAGTGGCATTAAAATGCAAAGTAATACCGACTTAATACTTCTATGCTCTTGACCTTGAGACGACCTTGACCTCCGGCTCCAAACACTCACGTAATATGAAATAAACTACAGCAAAAGTTGTATTAAGACACACACACAAACTTACCTTGGGATGACCTTGACTTTCAGTGACCTTGAACCTGGGATGGCTTTGACTTTCACGTGACCTCTCATGTTCATGTATGATCAAATAACCCAATGTTGTTGTATACTATGGCTTAAATAGAGCCATTCCTCTTTCGGTGACCTATTGTCTGTATGTTTTTGCAAGGCCTAAAATGACATTGACCTTCAAGATAACGCAAAAATGGAACATATGAAAGATCGAGCTATCGTCTCTAAATACAACAAATTTGAACTTGATAACTCTCATAGTTTTGAGTCAAAGTCAAAGCATTTCTTATTCCACAAAAGGAAAATTGATGGGTCTCTGGTACACATAAGCAACGATGTACACACGCGCACATACGCGCACAACACACACGCACACACACACACACACACACACACACACACACACGGGTAAAAACATCAAAAATGGTGGTTTTTAAAATTGTTGTCGCTTAAAAGTAGCCATACTGATAATGGACAGTTCCAGTGACCTAATTTGAAGTGAGGTCGACCAAATGTGCTTATGAAGTGAGTCTCATTCATATCTATCATGCATCAAAGAATCATAAATTCAATATTAATAGGTGAAATTTTGAGAAAATTTGTTACTTTTTTACTAACATTTGTTATCCCTGTGACCTTGATCTTGAAGTCATTCATCTGATCGGACAGACAGACGGACGGAGGAACAAATATATATATATATATATATATATTAAACCTTATTGCTATGTCATTTTTCTACAATTTAGGACTCATCTCGCACAAATTGGCAAAAATCTGATTTTTGTTTTGGGGGGTGGGGGGAGGGAAGAGGGGTGGAAGGGAGGGGGGCGCGTGAGTACATAGACTCACATTGCTATGCATATAAGTCAAAAAGGCCGTTAAATTTTTAAACAAAATAAATTAAAAATTACATTAGTACAGAGAATTTGATATATTATATGATTGCCTTTGTCAGACAAAGATGCAAGCTAGCTATTGCAACAAAGAAAGAACTACAAACATAACCCAAACAGACCCTAACTTTAATGAAGTATAAATAAGGAAACATTAACTAAGACAGTCAGAAAACCCTCCATTATCACTTTATAACCCCCAGCAGCGGTTAGCTTGCTCCACCCCACAAGATAAGCTTTTCAGGATGGGTGCTTGAGCAATGCAACCTGTCTCCTCGGACAGTTGACTAATGGATGTTTCGGGTACTTGGCGGGTAGCTAAACGGGTGGACAGATTGCAGGATGGAACCCTAGCGGCTGTCAAGTGGTGCATGATAGCCAAGTTGTGTACCAGATTGGTGGCGATAAGAAAGCTTCAGTGTAATAACCTTTTCATTTGAACAACTTGTTGTTGTTGTTGTTGTTGTTGTTGTTGTTGTTGTTGTTGCTTTTGTGGTCATCCTAATATCATTTGTCGTTCTCTAAAATCAATCCGCTTTGGGGTATATTTTTAAATGTCATTTGTCAAATAACACTAACATCAAATGAAGAAAACTTTAACAAGCAAACATGACTAGTTCCAACGTGCACTGCAAATATGGTTTGCAAAATTGAATCATAATATTATTCGGAGCGGTGGGGAAGTTGTGAAGCGGGAGAAAGTGCGCGTGTGTGCGCTTTAATGCGCGAGAGATAGAGCTAGAGAGAGAGAGAGAGAGAGAGAGAGAGAGAGAGAGAGAGAGAGAGAGAGAGAGAGAGAGAGAGAGAGAGAGAGAGAGACCGATAATTTTATTGTGTAGCAAATTGCTGATAATTGAGAACATAAAAAATTATAACCTACATTGTATTACAAGATTTTAATTGACAGCTACACATACTTCCTAAATTTGTTAGAGTAATTCCTTGTTCTTTGGTATGAAATCACCTTTAGCTGTCTGACAGCTTAGAAGAGGAAGATGATGATAAACAGAACGAACAAATTAAAGAAAGGGAGGCGATCGACGGGGACAATGGAAGGACAGGAGAGGGAGAGGGGGGGGGGGGGTAACAAAATAAATCTGTTGAACACGCTAGATCCAACCTATCCTATCCTATCCCATAACTCGGAGGTCGTAGGGGCACCACAAATGATCGTTTAACCAGCGTACTCCATCTTTCCCTGTCCTCAGCAACCCTGATTGTTTCGCTCAGTGTCAAACCAGTCCATTTTCGAGTGTTGTCCTCCCACCTCTTTTTCGGTCTCCCTCTTCTTCTACCTCATTGCACTGTGCCTTGCAGGATGGTCTTTGCAAGACCTGATTATCTGGTGATGTGGCCATACCATCGGAGTTTACGTTTTTTCACCACTGTGGGATCCAACCACCACTGTTAATTTAGAATAATCAAAGAGCTTAATTATAGTATATCCATAATAAGCTCTTTGGTATAATGTTAAAGCAAAGATATTGTATTAACAAACCGTTCATTAGTAAATCATAGACAACTGGCATTTGTGCATCAAGATGTACCAATATGGTCCTTTCCAATATGGACAGGTCATGAGAAAAGCAAAGCTCACTTAAAATTTTAGTGAATTGGGATATCTTTATATTTAAAAAAAAAAAAGTAATTCAATTCTCTTATTTATATATTTTTTAAAAGTAATTAAATTCTCTTATTATCTTATTTATATTCTAGACGCTCGTGTGTTATGAATTTGAGGGGCTTTAAATTTCTTTTTTTTATAATTATTACTTTAAATCAAGTTTACAGGTAATAAATGTCTTCAAAATTAAAAAAAATATTTTATCCCTGTAGAAGCGAAGCAGCTTGCATAAACGCGACTGAACGAATGAGGGAGGAAGTGGAGCAGATGAACAGGTAAAATATCTACAGGGGAACAACCTTACACAATCTGCCTTTTTTTTTTACCTGGCACACCTCTCCTACCTGAGCATAAAGCATGGTCTGTTGTCAGGACCTGGGAGGACTTATCAGTTTGTTGATGCTCGCTGGCCCCAAGATACGGAGGTGTAAGAGGCAGATACTGTACAACAGCAAAACTGAAGTATATCTCCGTCGGCTGGCACGTCAAGTATGGGTTTGGACCCTCCTCTACTTATAGGCCAGCCCCCCCCCCCCCCCCCAAAGTGTCATTGTTGAGGTAGGTCCTTACACCTCTTCCTTGCAATGGTTATCCAGTCTGTCGTATCGCCAGTGGTGGTTGAGTACGTTAAACTTCATTCAATGTTCATTCAGTCATTCCAGAAATTGTCCATGTCTTTGCTAGCTAATAGGAAATTGACATTTATTTATTTATTTATTCCTTTACTACAGCCAACATAATATAGCCCATAACTATCTTACAGATCATTAAAAGTACAAAGTAGAAGTGTATTCTGTAACTTGTGTTCTGTAATTTGTAATATGTCAATTTGATAAACTATCATCGCCTGTGACGATTGACCTTACTCTCATTTACATCTACAGCCAACGATCGCATGCTGGTCAAAGCAGAACTCAAACTACGATCCCAATCCATGAGACATTGGACAAGATTGAATAGGTGAAGCAGTCATGTGAATGAAGGCGAACTTAGATTACATATGGAATGCTCACTGCTTGTGTATCCAAGATGGGAGGGTTGGCGTCTTGAGGCGGGGCACGCATGTTGTGTATATTGGCTACCTGTGTACCTGAGTGATCGTGCTTATCAAGGCTTTCCACCTATTTCTTCCTGGAGGTGGGAGCTGGAGCAGCTTTGAAGGTGGCTGAGATGGACAGATTGCTGTCAAAAGGGACCATCAAGTACATCCCATCCTTTCCCTCACACAAGCCACCTCTGTCTGGCAGATCTGTGAAGTAACGATCTAAGTTTCACTCCCAGCCAAAAGTAATATTCCTCAATGACGTCCTCCACAGCATGTTGAAAATACAAGTAAGGTTAGGGTGCTTCTTCTTCTTTGTCCTTTTACTGAGCTGTTAGATATGTGCGCTATATTATATTGCATGTAGTAAATGAATCAATAAATAAGGTTGGCGGCAGGGATAGCTCAGTGGTCAGAGCGCACGACTTGTGTGAGTGCGTCTTGGGCGACGTGGGTTCGAATCCTACTTCAGCAAACTATTTTGTGATTGCTGGATATTATGGGCCAGCGCCTTGGGAAGCTCTCTGAGCTTGCAAGTGCGCTATATAAGAGAAATCTTTCTTTTTTTAATAAGTTAATAGGCAAAGCTGTTTACTTGTCAAAACATTAGCCCATGGAAAGGATGTCCTCTAAAGGAAAGGTTTTATCTTTATTCTTTCACCACCGTTTATACCTCATAACACTCTCACTCTCTCTCTCTCTCTCACACACACACACACACCTCCTCCTCCTTCTTTTTTTTTTTTTTTTTCTTCTTCTTCTTCTTCTTCTTCTTCTTCTTCTTCTTCTTCTTCTTCTTCTTCTTCTCCTTCTTCTGACTAGAGTTAGAATTAGGGATAGGGCTGGTGTTAGAAAACCCGTACCCTAACGAAAAAGATTCATTTCGTACTGTTACAGATGACTGTTTCGCTCGCACCACTATTTTGGTGATACATAATTATGTGGAGTTACATTGGACCGTTCCTAGATCTGAAGGGCCACAACTCCAAAGGTTGAAGTGATACAGGTGAGAGCTAAGGGAGCTGAGGCAAACTACACCGTGAGTCACAAGGTAGAGTAAGCCACCCATGTCTACTGACTCCCAACAAAGGGTTCCATTACATGTGTCATCTTCCTTCCACGTTTGACACAATTTTGAAAGGCAGTTACGGTTAAAGAAAGAGGAGTCTTCTCCGAGTAAACCAAAATTTTGACCCATCTTAAATATCCGAGGCCATCAATCGTTTAAAACAAACACATACAAACACACACACACATTTAATGGCTGTAGTATTTGTGTATTGAACGCAGTTTGGAATGCAAACAATGCACACCGAGTCCGGTTGCTGCTGAGCTGATGTTGCCATCATCAACGTTAACTATCACAATCAACATTCTAATGCTGGGCTTGTTACGTCAACTGCTGCCTCAAACACCATATACAAGAAGAAGAAGAACAAGAACAAGAACAAGAAGAACAAGAACAAGATGACGATGATGATGATGATGACGACAACGATGATGATGATGATGATGATGATGATGATGATGATGATGATGATGACGAATGATGAAACAAACGAAATCTATATATTCCAAGATTGTGCGCTGCCAGCGATGAGTTGGTTTACAGGAGAACAGGTCTCCATAAATACCCCCAACACCACCGTTACCCCTCCACGTCAGATATGCAACAATATCATACATAGGCCCTGTGATTGTGCTTATGGAGTGCAAATATTTATGCGCTTAATACATTTTCACTCCTTCCTAATCGGTTTTCAGTATGTAGTTGGGTTCTGCTGCATCAAGTGAAAAACTCGCGGCGACGATGTTGGTGTGTGTAGCCCTTAAGTGTATGCTGCGCGTCTCAAACTAGGTATAGTAATCTTCTTCGTGGCACTGGATATTTGACTGTTGCTGTACACTCCCTGAACTGAGAAACGCCTGACGTTTGTACACCCACCGCCCACCTTGCACCATCCAACCCACCATATCAAACCACAATCGCTCCCCAACGTCTAGAAGACCGCACTCACCATCAAGGTGAAATCAAAAGACAAATAAAACACCACAACAGGAAATGAAAGGTGAAAAGGAACATAGTCGCGTGGGCCAAACAAGGCCAGAGAGAGAGAGCATATGTGGCGAGAGAGAGAGAGAGAGAGAGAGAGAGAGAGAGAGAGAGAGACAGACAGAGAGAGAGAGAGAGAGAGAGAGAGAGAGAGAGTCAGGAACAGCAATTCCAGCCTGTTAGAGAACAAGGGGGACAATTGTGAGACACACCTAGGCGTGGGCTGTGAACAAGCTTGGGTCGTATCAACAATCACCTGAGATTTCAGGTTACAGGTGGTTCCTATGCTCTATGGCACCCAGTTACCTACCCCTGCCCAACACCCCTTACTTTGCTACAGAAAGCCTTTGCATGTAAAGCCCATGCCTTAACCTAACTTAGCTCGGTTCCAGACCTTCACTCAGTGGTATCTCAAAAACTGTCTTCGTGGAAAACTGTCAGACGCGAACCTTTTCGCCACAAGTTCCTCAGCACATCCCCTCATTCTCTCATAGTGTCCATTGAAAGCTAGCTCTCGCACACGCCTCATAAAAACAATCTTACCTACTTCAGAATTTCTGGAACCATATATTCCCGCCGTAAGTCATTGATATATAAAACAATCAATCAATCAATCAATCAATCAATCAATCAATCAATCAATCAATCTATCTATCTATCTATGATCTATCTATGCATGATTATGACATTCTTATCTGTAGTAACACTGGTACTGCAAGACCTAGAATGAGCAAGAACAGTTTAATAACAACGACAACGACAACAACAATAATTGTATTCATTTTAAACATTCATCCAAGATTCCCAAATGTTGTTTATTTCCGATATCAGTCCAACAAACTGCGAGTGAATTCTGAATGAAGAAAACAACAACAACAACGGCTAGTTCATTTATTATTATAATGCATTTTCCACTTCAAACAGCGCAACGCAAAGTACCACCGAGCCTACTGGATCTGTACAACAGAAACATGCCAGGAATGGCGAAGGAAAGCAAACTGCATTTGGCCAGTCAAAAGGTCGGCGGCACTGGGGTCAGAGGAACGGAAGACAGACGACATTGTTTTACACAAGGTAAGGCAGCGACATTGTTCTGGCAAGGTAAAGCAGGGCCCCGCCCTGTCTAATGCCTGCATACCTTTCACCTGTACACACACCGCTAGGTCTACAAAGACAATGAGCATCAAAATGAAACAATCGCAATCACCGTTTTATTTTTGACACCATGTCGTGAAAATACTAGACTGAGAGCAGAGACGAAAACGTAAGACATTTTATTTTATAAACAACTGTACAGTGTTCATTGGAGAGAGAGAGAGAGAAAGAGAGAGCGAGACAGAAAGAGAGAGAGAGAAAGAGAAAGAGAGAGAGATGGAGGTGGGATGGAGGAGGGCAAACGAAGGATCACAACTAGAGAGGCGGAAGGGTGGGAGAGGAGCGGGGGAGTTAGTTAGTTATTCATTGCTTACAGGGTCCAGCGGACTGCAAACAGCCGAATCAGGACCCCAAAATCAAGACCACAACTTCGCTGAAAGAGGTCTCATCCCTGATCAGCATAAAAAATCTGCCGAAACAACCCTAGTGGTAACACTGAAGGCAATCCACCAGCCAGTCACTTTACAGTAAAAACATCCCACGCATGGGACGCTGAGGTTATACTCTAATTTATCGAGCCCCCGTTTACAAAACCAAAATAGAATACAAACATCATTATAAAATATCAAGAAAACACATACATATAAAATGCCTACATTGCCAAATAATAACATCATAGGAAGCCCCAGTGACCATTTTGCCAATATTCCTAAGCTGATCCAACAGACATCACACACAAATGAGGAGTTTTGTCCCGGAAGAGTTTTCAAGAAAAAAGGTAGGTGACTGGTTTAGCGAAGAAGAAGATAGTATAGTAAATAGATGGAACAGAATAGGAATGAAGAAGAGCAAAGAAGAAAGACAGCGACAGTATTAAATTCCCAGAAAGTGGGGATACTATTTATACTGAAACCCCCGGCACTCCCACGGTGGAGGGGGGGGGGCAAAGGAGGAGGGGGGAGCGGGGGAGCGGAGATGGAAAATACTGAAGAAGAATAACCTTAACATCTCAGAACTCTAACGAGCAACGTTTAAACATAAACCTCTACAATTTTCTACCACATATCCACCTAACCACTCTACACATTCCAAACAGTCTTTATCAGCAGTTTGTCCCCACCCCGTCCCCACAAATGACACTGCACACCACCCACCCACACACGCACTAAACAACTGTCCTGAAAACCCTTCCTACATTTTTCACCTCCACTCACCCCACACTCTGTACCTTGGCCCAGCATCCTTTGCGCACGTGTGCTCCAACTACTATGCAATGACAATCAGGACACATACACACCAACGTCACTACTACAGCAGACGTTTGACTGTTAAAAATGTTGGCCAGAAATAACTAATACGCTGTAGAGTGCAGTACAGGTGTATTTTGACAAGGTGTCAGACAAGCAGTCAGCAATTCCTGCGGGCTAACTATCAACACTTCCTAGGTGTAACAGCAACAATGAACATAGGTATGACGGACGCCGCGTAGCTGAAACACGCTTATGAAGGTATGTAAGCCAGTAGTGCAAAGTTACCCTAAACCTCGACGTGTAAAGTCTCAGTTACGTAGTGTTAAGTATGACGTTGTCACCTAGCGCGCGCTCACACACACACACACCCACACACAAACACACACACCCGCACACGCACGCACACACACACGTAGGAAACAATCTACAGCCAATGGACATGTGACGTCGCATAGAAAAACATGGCATTCCAGTCCATAAAAAGAAATAACAGTACAATTTAAAATAATACAAATAGCAGGTGTCGACAAACAAGCAGGTACAAAATGACAGGTGAGAACAACTAAAGGTAGACATTCTGACAACTTTCCTTAAATTTCAATCGATCATGGCACTGTGGATGAGACACATAACTTCATACATACCTGGTATCTTGCTTTGTCGTTTTCTCATCTCATTCTAAGACCAAGATCATGTCAGCAGTGCAGCTAACGTGTAATGTAGTTACCAATACATAAACAAGTCGCGATTAGACAATGGCCACTACAGACAAATCTGCTCAGCCAATTACAGCACGTAATATTTCATTTTAGGGCCCAAAGTCAGTAGAGATGGGAACCGTGGGTCAAAGTCGTACCGGTATTACTGCGGTATTTTTAGATCGTATCGGTATTTCGTACCGGTATACCGCGATTTTAAGTGTTACAATCAAATGGGATATGACACTGACAGTAGTGACCGACGCAAAAGAAAGATTGTCATACACTTCAAAACAGTTTCAAAGAACCACATTTCCATAGAAACTGAAGCTTTATTTTTGCTTCAACGCCTTTAAAACAATTATGATAAATCACTGTTTAGAACATCAGCAAACTTTAAACCACAAAATCAAAATAAAACAAAAACATTCAACGGGAAAGGTCTTTAAGAACTTTAAGAATTCAGAAGGATTGGCGACTGGTACCATGCTCAAACACGTGGATAAGCTGTTCTTATAAGTTCTTCTTCAAGAACAGCTGCCTATCCACGTATTTGGGTTTTAGACTCCCTCTCTGGGCGGACAAGATGTCGCCCACTGTCGCGTTATGTGTTGTCGAGATTTCCCAGTAAACCGGACCTTGGACACCCGCACCGGTATACCGTACCGTCGCGTTTCCGAACCTGAATACAGTTACGTATCGGTAAAACCGTCCAGCCCAAAAAGTCGGTCAAATTTTAAGAATTCATAATCTTGTACAGAAGAAGAAGAAGAAGAAGAAGAAGAAGAAGAAGAAGAAGAAGAAGAAGAAGAAGAAGAAGAAGAAGAAGAAGAAAAAGATGTTGTTGATGATATTGATAATTAAAAATCTACTGAAAACATCAGCACCGAACATTTCTCGTCTCGTTGTCCATAATTTTGCCTGTCAACAAAAATAAAACCGCCTTCCCCATCTTTACCCAACCACCTCCACCCCCAATGCCACCCATCCCCCAGCTACCCTTATAACTTGAACACCGGGCTATATAACCTCTAATTTATTACGACCAAGAATTGATGATGATGATGATGATGATGATGATGATGATGATAATGATGACGATGACTACGACGATGACTACGACGGTGATGTTAATGATGAGGCTGACGATGATGAAGAATCATGCAACATTTCAGCACTCAACATTCATTTCTGCTTTCTCCAACACAATCACAATGGCTACGGGCTACTAACCCTACCCCCCTGATAACCACCACTAGCCACTGAAAGGCCGAGACAAGGCTGCGAAAAATCCATATTGGTGTGTGTGTTTTGTGGATTGAAGAGCGGGGTTTAGCCGGCTTTGATGTCAATGCAGCCTGATGATTATTACAGTGGCCGCAGAACTACTGGAACCCTCACTGGTTTTCTTTTACAATGTCCACAAAACACAGGTTAGAGGTAGAGGGGTGGAGAGAGGAGAGAGAGAGAGCGTGTTTAGGAAGGGGGGGCGGAGAAGGAGTGAGAGAAAATTGAGAAGGAAGAAAATGATGTCCAAAGAAAATGAAAAAGACGAGGTAGACGAAAAACAGTCTTCACCATTTTTCTTGTACCCTTTCAAGATTAGGCAGGATAGAGGAGAATGTGTGTTGTTGTTGTTGCTGCTGTTGATGATGATGATGATGATGATGATGATGATGATGATGATGATGATGATGATGATGATGATGATGATGATGCTGATGATGATGATGATGATGTGCATGTACTTGTTTTTTTTGGAGGACAGGGATGGGGAGGGAGGAGAGAATCAGAAGGAGGAAGAGACATTTTTAAAGAAAGCTTAGTTTGGAGAACTAAAAAGAAAAGACAAGGTAGAAGAAACTGAATCCTAAATAACACAATGTAAAGATGAGAGAGAAGAGAGAGAGAAAGAGAGAGAGAGGCAGGCAAGCAGGCAGGCAGACAGAGAGGGACAGAGACACAAACAGAGAGACAGAGACCGAGAATGAAAAAGAAAACACCGACAATGATGATGATGTTGAGGATGATTATGATTACTATGAAGTTGATGACGGCAGCAACGACAAGGACGATGATGAATGATGATGAAGATAATGATGATGATGATGATGATGATGATGATGATGATGATGATGATGATGATGATGATGATGATGATGATGATGATGGCGGCGACGACGACGACGAGGATGATGAGTATGATGATGTCGAGATGATGATGACGATACAACTGACGATGATAACGAAGAAGGAGAAGAAAGAAAACTACAAACAAGATGACCTACACTAGGCGTAGAGGCAGAGAAGTTGACTTTACAGCGGGCGTTGTTTTGTTTTCATCTTTCCGTCAAATATCACGTGAGCAATGCGGCGGTAACAAGCTGGTGAGGGTGGTTTATTTATTCAAAATACTGATGCTGCTGTTCACCCAGCACATGGCAAGGGAGGCACGCCATTCCTGCTGCAGTCACTTGATGCCATTAAAGCTTAAGAAAGATCTGGAGAAAGCACTGTGAACGAAGGAACTGCCCATGGCACTTGGAAATGGACTCGCGTTCGGGAGTTTGAATGAAAACAACACAACCCAGACGCCTCACCCCACCCCACCCCCAACGTCCCACCCAGCCTCTAACCGTTTTTAACCATCACGGATGGTCAAAACCAAAAATAGGAAATATTTCAGCAAGGTGAGCTGGTGTTCCGGATAATTACAAATAACTGCTTCGTTTTCATTTGGGCGCTGCCTTCAGCGTCCTAAAGATTGTGCAGCCAACATCATTAAGAAAAGAAAAGCAAAAACGAGGATGGCAGTTTGGTGAAATGTATATGCGTTTGCGTGTGTTCAACCAGGGGAGAGCAGGGATGTCGGGTGGCGTTTGGTTTTGGTGTGCAGTGAAATGGATTGGAAAAATCGTCATCATGCTTTGGTTATTGGAAAAATAACTCTGGGTTCCCTCCTACACCCTGCTCTCCCCCCCCCTCTCTCTCATTCCCCTTCCCTCCACTGTCAAAACCACTCTTCTTAGATTGCTCTTCAAGTTTTGATTTCATTAGTTCCTGGTGTGGTTTTTTTTGCTTCAGCGCTCTTTCCCCACCCCATTCCAAACTTCATTCCCTACGTTGCCGTCTGCTGCATGGTCGTCCTTCTTCTCTTTAGCTCCCTTTTCGCAAAATTGTAAAGTCTGTCACGATAGCTCGTATTTTCTTGCTGGTTTTATTAAGCTGAAGGCAGGGCGGATAAATAAATAAATAAATAAATAATCTTTTATCCTTGAACGATAGAAGGACGAGAAAATAAGGAGACGTAAATTCTACATTTAGTTTCCCGCGTTACAAAATTAATAATAATAATAATAATAATAATAATAATAATAATAATAATAATAATAATTTGACACACGCTCCAGATAACTTTTATCCGAATTTTTTTTTTACCTTCTTTTTTTTTTAATGTTAAACATTAGCGTTTTATTATAATTGAAAATATATAAGCTTACATTACAGAATGATCAACAGTGGATCAAAACTGGCGACAAGTAAGCTTAATTCTTGTGGGAACTTAACCACCTCACACACAATTTTAAAATTTAAGTAATGACGTACTTCAAAACACGCTTTTGACTTCAAAGGTTTGGGGTGATGACGTCGTACAAAAAAACACGTCATTAGCCACCCGACACCTCGGTGAAAAGTTGGCGGTGTCCTACCAAGCTCTGTCCCCCACGGCTATCAGGTGCCGGGTGGACCAAAAAAAAAAAAAAAGAAAAAAAAAAAGAAGCTGGCCCTTTCTTTTAAGGCACCGGTAATTGTTCCGCTAAAAACAAAATGAAGGAAGAACAAGGGACGTAATCACTTGTACTTCTGTTAATTTTGCCCAATCCTGTCCTTCACTCTCTTCACTCGCAGTCCTCACTCCGGGAATCCACTACCCACCGGCTTTCCGCTTTCTAAACGGAAGGAATCACAAAGCCCTATTATTACCCCTCCATGAAGTGCTTTTCTTTCACAGCGCGCTTTACCCGCTACACTCTAACTGAAAATTGCACGTGTTTGACATTACATCCTTGGTAGCGGAACCAACATGTTTGACGCCATTAGCTCGAGGTGACGACACAACTTGCGTCACAACAGCAGTGAAGGTAGGTGCTGAGCTCTGTGGAAACCAGAGAAGAGGATTGAATGGTTCAGGAAAAGGATGACAAGTCGTGCTGGGATCCGTTAGGGGACTTTTTACACTTTCATTTTTGCCGTGTGAACTCTTCCCTACCCATAGGCCTAACTCAACCACGCTGAATGATCGTCTTTTTCAACACAAGCACCTGCAACCAATTCCACACAGCAGATCACACATTTCACGGTGTCATTCAAGCATGTAAAAAGAAAAGCGATGAATTAATTATTCGGTATTGCCACCGATCATGTGGTTCTTAAAATACGCGCGTGTTCCAAGCACGAGAGCTACTCAAGGCGCATGCCCAAATCAGGATTTAACCTCAGCAACAGGGACGCACCCTTGCTGAAGCACCGTGCACAGTGTAAAGCCTTGGGAACATTGATCCACCAGGACATGACTAGTTTCTTTAACATGTCACTGAGGTTACCTTAGAGGGGGATAGGAGGCAGGGGAAGTCTGTACAAGAGTCTTCGCACACAGTTTTTCGTGAAACAAGTGACTTTTCCTAGATCCCTATCTCCCTGGATGATATCATACAAAGAATTATGCCCAGGACGCTATCATTAAACTCTATTCCCATTTCTTTAATGAAGTGAGACAACCATTTCCTAAAACTGTTTGCCTCCCTGCTTACAGAAACGATTCCATTCCCTATCGTTGATCAACAAACATTGACATCTTCATTCCTAAACAAAAGTTCTGACCAGCTGCCAGTAATGACAATGGAAAACGCGATCATTGCACACGGTACACCCTGGAACCAATTGTGCACCTCGTGTACCACAAAACTATGAACACGAGCGCCTTCAACATTCATTACCAACTTCCTCTCTCCACAACAATGGAATACTCTCCAATATCACTCATATTGGACTGCACCTTGCTGTAAGGCCCGCAGTCATCGTCCACTCTGACACCACATAATAGATACGCCTACAGGAACAGATGTAGCGCAAGTCATTTGTACAAACCATGTCACTAACTCCACTGCTGCCATCACGGCACGCGATAGCCGCCGGTCAGCCAGGGAAACAAACCAGGTGAAGCCTCTTCATGGAAGCAGAATTTTTAACAATGCCCTCGAGGACTTGCTTTTTGAATTGCTTTGTCCCTTCGTTCCCACTCACCACCCTCCACTTTGGAGAAAATAAAATGGGCGACTTTGATTGCAAAAACACTACATTTTGCAAATAGGTCATTTTACAATAATTAATTTGTTTTAATTCAAGTCTTCATCAAGTCAAATAATTGTATTGTCAAGTTCCTATACAAGGACTACCCTGTGTGTTTGTGTATTAAGTAATTAATACGTATAGTTGATTATTTACAACCGTCGAAAGTATCCTTACAATCAAAATGTATAGGATTTTGTTGTGTGTGTCACGACGTTAGTCGCACGCGATCGCCTGAAGTAAGATGCGAGTACCCGACTCTTCAGAAGCCCTGCCTACACAAAAGTTTGAATAAAGCCAGAACATTTCTCTCGGCCAGGCACCCGACTGCCTGAAGTCAAGGACACACCACAATAGATGCAGGCACAACGTGGCTTTGCTCCAAAATCCAGTAGACAGCGGACTGCTTTGAGGATAATAGGAATAACGATCTGAAGTTTACTCTCCATAATTTATATGACCTCCACGACCTTTACAATTCAGCCGAAAGACAGCCACGAAGCTGACTCCTAGCACTGACGCTGTTGGTTGTGGGTGGTACACACGTGACATGCTGTAGGCCTATTAGTGAGTACTCATATCAACACTCGCCAAACGCAGCATCTCAACAAAATGGGCGCTGCAGTACTCACGTCCAACAGTTTTAAAAAATACCGAAGATTTACAAAAGTAATAGCGAAGAGGGGGGGTGGGAGGAGGAGGGGGAGGGGAACAGGAGGAGGGTGAAGTGGGGTGGGGGGAGGAAAAGTGCTAAAATTTGCGGCCACTTTCAAATGTCACTCTTCTGCCCTGAAAACGTGCATGTTGGAAAGAGAGAAGGAAAAGGTTTAGTACGGCAGCGTGCAGTCAAAATGTCAAGGCTGCACATCATGCTCTTTAATTACTGTTGGTATTTTATTGAGGTGGCCCAGAGGAGGCTCACTTCTTCCGCACCGCTTGGGTTCTTTGCCCGAGGCCAAACATTGTGCCCTGGCCTCACTCGGTCCCTAGTTCCTAATACCATCATACTAAACACAACCACACATTCACCTTTACTAAGAAGATTTCATTTCACTACAAGCTTGTCTCACGCCCTCACCATGGCTACGCGGTAACAGTAGTTGGTATGGTGTGATGCTTGTGATTCTTCTCACAAGACACTCGCTGTTTCCAGGGTGACGACGAAGATAACTACAAGGGCAAAGCCTATATAACTCACATGCTCCTTACGGAACTCGCAATATTTAACATAAAAATGAGTGCCCAGAAGAAAACAAAATGAAACAGTGGCAATAAGATTCAAATACCGACTTCGAAATTGCTCTTGACCTTGACCTTCGGCTAGAAATACCTTCATATAATATCAAATAAACTACAGCAAAAGTTGCACTAAACAAAGAAAAAAAAACCAGTGTCCTTAAGATGACTTTGACCTTGGGATCACATTGACTTTCACGTGACTCTCATCCTCATGTATGATCAATAATCCAATGTCGTTGAGTACTATGGGTTAAATAGAGACATATTCTACTGTATGATGCCCTTTTTTTTTGTATGTTTTCGCAAGCCCTAAAATGATCATGACGTTCAAGATCAACGCAAAACTGGAACAAATAGGGAAGATCAATATACCATCTTTAAATACAACAAATTTGGAATTTATATCTCTCATAGTTTAGGGTCAAGGTCACTTGAAAATATCTATACCAACCGACTTTGGACAGCTCCAGTGACCTTAGCCTTTGAGTGCGGTTGACCATATTTGCATATATTATGTGCGTCTCATTGATATCTACAATGCATCAAAAAATCAAAAGTTCAATACTAATAACTGTGAAAACTAATTCTGTGAAACATTTTCATTTTTTGACTAACATTTATTGAAGTGAATCCATTCCTTCACTGACCATTCATAGGATCTAATGGATATACACCATCTTGCCAAGTTCGGTTTCGATAGTTGAAATATTCGTATGTTCTGAGATATCAATCCACTGGCAGATTTACACATACATACGCCGGACGACGGACAGACGGACATTTTTGGACTGCTTTTTCTTTTCTTTTCTTTTCTTTTTTTATTTGGCGGGGAGGGGGGAAGTGTGGTGGGTCAATACATAGACTCACATTGCTATGCATGTGAGTCAAAAAATGATCACCGAGTTGGCTACCAAACGGCGACGATGATGAAAAATTAGTATTTCAATAACTTCGTATCTACCTCCTGCTTATTTGCCCAACTTTAACGTCATCAATGTGACGACAGAATTCAACGACGTCATCAAAGAGACGACAGAGCTGGAAGTTCCCCCTGTCGTCGGCAGATGTGAAATGGTTTCCTCAGGGCCTGTCACCTCTCATGCTGCTTATCACCTCCCCTTGACAACACACTTTCCTCCCTTGACAATAAGACCTTCTTCCAGGCTGTGCCTTCCTTCATCAAAAGTTCCCCAGGGTGAGCTCCACTCATACACAAAATCTTTCCATTGGAAAAAAAAAAAGGATCTCCCTTGTAAAAGAGTTCTTTCCTTTGACAAAAAAGGTTGGGTCCCTCGGATAAAAAAGCTGGCCCCGTCTTTTTAGCGCGCCTGAGTGACAAAAGGCATTGTGTGGAGGTGTCGGGTTCAGACCTTGATTCGGCCGCCGGCCCTTAGCTCTGCTCCTCTGTCATCACCGAATAACCAACAACAATGCCCAACTTAGGATTTTCTCGTAGCCTAACGAAACCTGGTTCGCACGGGACTTTTGATTACGGGGATGCTTTCACCAACATCCTAACAGGCAGTTTAATACAGGAGATCTCGACGGACTATACGACAGTGCTGCAACATTTTTAGTCTAAAAGAGATAAGTCATGCTGTAAGTACCATCTGCAAGAGCGTAGGCTTCTAAATGTAGACGATGTTCCCAAAATACCACTAAAACAGGGTGATCATGCTCTTTCGATTTCACTGCGGAACTAATGACTACTTGTGAATAATTTCAACTTTGCTGAACAACCTTCAAAAAAATTCACTACCAAAAATAAAAAATAAAAATATAATTAAAACATTTTTGTAAAGGAAGAAGCAAAATAACAAGAAAACATGTAATGAACTGTTGTTATCACAAAGTTGTTTTTTTTTTAATATATATAAATTTCACGCCTGTCGATGCAGAATACCTGAATCGTTTTCACCTCCCGCAAACCTGTTGTGGATGCAAGTCTTCTGAGGCACAACTGTCGGCAACTCGGGGTTAGAAACCAGGAAAAGGTTGCCAGTAGCCTCTTCAACCAGCCACAAGTCATGTATTTTGATGGTTGCCAGTAGACTCTTCAGGTTACATGTTCCTCAAAGCACAAGGTCAATGAAATACGCTATATAAAAAATAAAAAATAAAAAAGAGTATACATAAAACATAAGGACACAGATTCTTGTCCTTCCTACCTTGCTGATCACTTTAAGATCTTCTGCTGACACTCGCACACTCAAGGTTTCCGTCACCCGCACTAAGACATACGGCCAACGTGCATTCGCTTACTCCGCACCTAAGCAGTGGAATTCCCTTCCCTCCCATATCCGCAACATACAATCAACACAAGCATTCAAAAAGGCCCTCAAAACCCACCTCTTCAAACTGCATTATTCAGACTGATTTGTATCCCGCTGCCATTCTCTCCTCTTTTGTCTCTGTATGATCCGTAAGTGTATACACGGCTGTAAATATTTATACTGTTTTTCCTCCTGGGCCTAACCGGGCATATAAATAGCTGTGAATAGGTTTTTGCTATTCTATTTCTGTCTTTTTTGTCATTTGTGTACATAGTTGTAAATAGTCTATTTCTGTTTTTTTTTTTTTGTAATTTGTGTACATAGTTGTAAATAGTTTGTACCTTTACTGTTCCGTCTTTTGGTGTATTGTAGCAAAAGCGATGTTTTATCGAGTGCATGTATTTATATGTAATGACTATGTAAAGCGTGGTGAGTCTGAGCATAGGCTGGAGTACCCGCTATATAAAAATCCGTTATTATTATTATTATTAACAGGGTACGGAGCGTGTGTGAACAGAAAAGTGTAAAGTCGGACAGACAAGACACTAACTGAATGCGATCCTCACCGCCAACATCGAACCAGAACCGGGAAAGGATACGCACCTTTTTTTTTTTTTTATCCCCCAACACAGCAGAACGTAGAGCGGTGTGCAAAACACAAACTATTGAGACGGGTAGGAAACAATGTTGGCGGGGACTAAAACACGATGTAGAAGGGGGTACAGAGCGTGAGTGAAGAAAGGCTCGCTGTGGGAAAGACAACAAACAAGACAGGAGCTGGTTGGCCACCACGTCAAGGTGTCGCCACGCTACATTACCCACACACAACCAATACAAACACGATTAGCCTCCCTTTGTTCATCTCAGAGTATACAGGGCGTGTGCAGGTCCAGGGTCAACACGCAACATCATCAACACAACTTAAAAGGCTACAGCAGTTTGGGTGTGAGTTTGTTTCATGTTATCAGTATTACAAAAATACGACGTTGTATCAACAAACTGCAGTGCTTTTAATCTGATCACAGACCTTGAGTCTGATCACAGTATGTATCAGATCATTTATTATCTCATAAGCTACGTAAGTTCTCTGATCTGATTTAGGACTATGGCGCGTAAACCAACCATCCTTTATAATTTAAAATCAATATCATCATCATCATCATCATCATCATCATCATCATCATCATCATCATCATCATCATCATATCATCATCATCATCATTATTATTATTATTATTATTATTATTATTATTATTATTATTATTATTAATTTATTTATTATTATAGATTAAAATGAATGAAGAAAATCTGGAACATGAAGAACAAGAACAGGAGGAGGAGGAGGAATATGAAGAGGAACGGGGATAAAATGTGTGAGGCCGTACGGGAGAGAGGTTCTGATACTCTGTACCGCCCTTTGTCGTCATACCTGCCGTGGGAGGGAAGGGGGAGGGGGGGGGGAACGAGTGGGGTTTTCTAAGCGCGCGTTCGTCCATGTGATGCGCGGTAATAATAATTCTGTGGGAGAAAAGTGGATGTCTCCACAAAGAGTAATAACCTAAAAATGACGAAATCACCGTGACCAATATCAATCGGGTGCTAAATGGTATCAGCTCATTTTTCAAGACGCGTGTGAAATCAGCGAGTTGTATTGTAATACGATCATTGTTACCTTAATTTAAACCGTGAAAATAAACACACTAATTATTTAAGGCCAACCCTGCCTACCGGAACAACGTACTGTACATTCCCTTTCTCTGGGTTTAACACTAAATAAAATACCGACTAAATGACAAACAAATTTGCGTTCTTCAATGAAAGAATAACAATTTAATTTAAGCCATGTAAAATATCGGTAATCAAAAATACAATTTTTTTTATATAAAGGCAAACGCGATGAAGCTGAACCAGGAATTATTAAGTATGTATAATTCAGATCTTTAAAATCACCGACTGGAATTTTCAAAAGACTTGATACACACACTCCCACCCATCCACCCACACATACACAAAATTAAATAATAATAAAACAAATAATAAATTCCACTGTAATATAATTGCATCATTATTGCTTTAGGTCCAGCGGACTCTTCCGAGCCAAATAAGGACCGGACAACCCCCGATCCGCATAAAAGATCTGCTGAAACAACCCTAGTGGTAAAACTGAAAGCTCTCCACCAGCCAGTCACTTTACAATAAAGACATCCCACGCAGGGGACGCTGAGGCTGTACTCTAATTTATCGAACCCCGTTTACAAAAACAAAATAGAATACAAACATCATTATAAATTACCAACAAAACACACACATATAAAATGCCTACATTGCTAAATAATAACATCATAGGAAGCCCTAGTGACCACCTGGCAGAAGGCGTCCAATATTCCCAAGCTGATCCAACAGACCTCGTACACAAATAAGGAGTCTTGTCCCGGAAGAGTTTTCAAAGAAAAAAGGTAGGTGACTGGTCTAGCAAAGAAGAAGATAGTATAGCAGATTGATAGAACAGAGCAGGAATGAGAAAGAGCAAATAAGAAAGACAGCGACAGTGGGAATTTAAAGCACTAAATTTCCAGAAAGTGGGGATACTATTTATACTGAAACCCCCGGCACCCCAACGTGGGTTGTAATATAATAGTGCAAGTGTACAATTATCATCCGTCCTCACTGCATACACACACCTTCCAACCAAATGAGTCACGTGTGTACGAGTGATAATCACGTTAATGTTAACCCTATGTAGCAAGCGCCACCCTGTGGGATAAACCTTATAATACGGTAATTCAGGTCCACGCGACTTCCAAACTCGGATACCAGCATCCTATCATAAAACAGTATGCCACTCCGCACGTTGAAGGTTATAGCCCTATCCATAAACTGCCTTTAGTAATTTTCGTAATAATAACATTTAAATTAACGCAACGTTGAGCGGCATTGGACCCCCCCCAAAAAAAAAGAAACAAACAAAAAAAGAAAGAAAAACAAACAAACTGAAATCTAAAAATGAGATCCACTGTCCATATCGCTATAATGACTGGTGATGCAGGGTCAAAGATTTTCTTTATAATGTCCCACAACGATTGCTCTTTTCACGAGACTGATCTTCGGTCAAAACTATCACTTCTCCTTGCCCGACTGAAATAACAGTAACAGATGGCCGTTATGCTATATCTGAATTGATACAGTCATATCATGTTTTGCAAGGCAGAACTTTGTTCTAAAAGGTACGATCTTCTTCCTCAGCCATAACAAAGGAAACCCTTATGACTAAACAAGGTATACATTGATGTTCTCTTTGCAGCGCTGACCTTTAGTCCTATTTAACAGTAACAACGGCCACATTTGTGGTTCGCTCATTCCTAAAATGACATCAAAGATTTCTAGGACAAACTTTATTTTCACAACTAGTTTGTCTTTTCACAACTATCTGCTTAATTATAAAGTTTCTATAATTCCATTCAATGGGTTGTTGTTGGTTTTTTTTTACCACCGCTCAAAACGTGCATTTTGTGTTGATAAACGAAAGTGTTTCTAACGATTAGTCAGCCAATAAATTATGGTTTGAAGATATTAGAGCAATACATCTGTAAAACTACCTAGTAGAAGGTAAGCCTACTCCGACTACATACTAAGATCCATTGAATGGGATTTCAAAAGCGCACGCGAACCACGTCAAAGCTGTCATACACACGACTCGCTATCAGCTACTCATATGGGCGATAATAATGACAACATGGACGATGGCCCTGTGCAACTGAGCAGGGTACCAATTTACGGCAAACGGTTTTATTGCATGCAATGTTCTTGCTAGCCAAAAGAAACTATCTAGTCTTAAAACAACAAGAATAACACCTTAGCGACAGGATATAGTTGAGACGACTGGATCAGAAATCGGAAGCGGAAATGCGTTTGACTGCGCATGACAGATCAGCAAGACGGGTCACGTGACCGCCCCAATCACCGATCGACGGTTTCAAAGGGCAACAAGGGGAGAGCATCGGTGTACGAGTTGCCTCCCTTGTCAGCGGCGCTCGTCTTGACCGTGAGGGGATGAGGGTTCGTCGCCCGGACGGCGTCAGAGTAGCGCGAGACACGATGAATATCATTACCGCCCACCGCCGTCCAAACTTTAATTACAGGTAACCGTTTACTGCCAGGGAGCAGTGGGAGTTCTTACAGCAGCCTGACGCTTCCATGAGTATGCAGCGATACAGGAAAAACACTCAACTTTAACTTACAACTTAAGAGGAAGACAAGTTCAAAAAGTTGATGGAGATAAACGCGCCAGATTACAACAATCCCTATACAAAAATTCTCCATACAAAGATTCTCTATACAACATTCTCTATACTAAGATTTTTTTATACAAAGATTCTCTATACAAAAATTCTCTATATATGTGTTTCGTTAAACAAAATTTGGTTAGGAGTTACAAGAAAACCCAACTTAAGATGGGAAAAATCCACGCCAACAATCGTGGAACGAATCAGTACACCGGCACCCCTGCCAATCCATACGTGATTAGATACCTGGCTCTCTCAAAGATTGGGTAAAGAAACCTGCACCTATCACACTGACAAAGTTGGTCCTTCAAAAAGGATGTCCCCAAAGCTTCTTTTTTTTTCTTCTTCGAACAACAAAAATCGGAAACATCTTTATCTAACCTGTAATTATCTTTTCAAAGAGTACGAGTTAATAGCTATGAAGTGAAGCTACGGAACTGATCTGATTTCAAACAGCAACAGTAGAAGACAGACACCAACGGCAACTAGTGCCGGCAGCGATGAAGATGGCAGCATTTCCAGGTGCAGCAGCAGCAACAGAAGGTCAGCCATTAAAAGTTACACCTTTATTTGATTTTGAACATCGTCACCAACTTCTGCCCTCCCCCTTTTCCCCTCCCATCCTGAAAATGATCATAAACCCTGTTGGCACCCACGGTCATTATGGACCTCTCCCGCTATTAAAATAATCAGTTGTCCGGTGCGGAGAACAAAAGAAGGCATCTCTAGGAGGTGGAGGCTAACAGTCAGAGGGTGGGGGCTAACAGTTAGGGGTCCAAAGGCAGGGTTGTAAAAGTTCCTACAAATAGAAACCGACGCTGTGAAAGGTACCATCATGACAATTTACACCCCTATTTCAGTACTGCGACATGCTGCATGGCTCTCAATGACGGGGTCAGCCATTGTAGCATTATTTCCACAAGGCAAACGTATCCTTTAACATCATATTCCTTCTTTCCCCTTCTGATGATTCCATGTATGTTCCAAAAAAAAAAACCAAAAAAAATCTTTTCCCGATTTAATACAAAACTAAATATAAAAATGTTGCCTTCCTTTATTATTTATGTCTTATAGGTAATTTAATATAGTGCCATATCTAACAGCTCTGGACACGTCTTTTGATAATCATTCTCTTGATTGCCTCCTTGTTCCAATTGCTTTCCCTTATCTCCATTTCCCAATTCTAAGGCCAGATTCTTTTAACCCCGAAGTATTTCATAGCGAAAGGATGAACAAATTCAATACAAAATACCACATCTTTTATTACCTCAAAGATGGACTTGTTTCCCGGTGAAAGTCAAACTTGACCTGGAAGGTTAGTTGTAGAGAGCACAATGGCGTAATATAGAGAAACTCCGTAGGCGCCGATACACGTCCGTCAGCCGAAGCCAAGTATGTCTCAAATGCTTTTCCTAGATACAGCCCTCTTTGCTAACGCGAGATTAATCGTTAAAGAAATAATATCAAATAAAATAAAACAAGTTTTGCCTCACTCATCCCCACTATTCTGGTTCAGAAGCTGGAGGTGTGTAAGGCGCTAGAGCGAATGGCTACATATTGCTGGATGGCCCTTAAATCTTAACCCCTCATTTAAAATGGCTACTGTCCACTTAAAGTTGAACTGCCCAGTTACGGACTCTGCAGGGAAGAACGGAGGTTAGGAAGCTGGACATTATTCTGCAGCTGCTAGACCCCCATTACAGATATAGCAACATAGTATTACAATTAACTGTCGATTCCTACAGTTTCGAATATTAGTCAGTATTCCCTTAGTGTGGGACTGAGAGACACAAATGTTCCAACTTCTCGTTTGACACGAAATGATTTTAGATTAAGCCCATGTTCTTCACTGTTTATCAAGTATTTGGCTGTTCCCGTTCGTTTCTTTGGACATTATTAATTTTTATTATTTTATTGACAATAGAACATCGCAAAGTTCCAAATGTAGATAAAGGAACTACAACTCTCAGTGTTCTCAACGTCGCTTACTGATACTTCTTTACAATAAGAAAAGTTTATGAACGATGGTTGTTATTTCAAGCACAAAACCTTTAACTAAATAAAATTATTATTCATCTTTGCTCAAGAAACCCAGAAAGAATTTATTTCTGGAGTGAATTCTCTCTCTCTCTCTTTTTTCCTCTCTCTCTCTCTCTCTCTCTCTCTCTCTCTCTCTCTCTCTCTCTCTCTCTCTCTCTCTCTTATCCTCCCTTAGACAAACACGCACACACATCCTTCCCACACAAACGTCTGTCTTGGGCTGGCAGCTGAAATAAGAGGGCAGATACTTTAGAACAAAGGGCGAACGCTGTAGCTAGTCGTTGATGACCAATCACACCTTCTCCTGTCCACCGGTCACCTTGCCTCGGTCATCTCAATGCCACCAGTGCCTTGAATACTTCCCCAGCAGCAGGGGGCTGGCAGCAGTTGATCACTCTGAAGTAGACATTGTGGTCAAAGGGAGGAGATGGATGCATCTAAAAGTTGATGCGACCCGCATGGGTGATGCAGGACGATGCAGAGTGCCATAGCAAGAATAAGGAGGGCACGTGTGTAAATGGTCATCCTGGAGTGGACATTGTAGGCAGTGGCAGATACCGTTGGAGGGTACCACTACGGTCCGAAGTTAAAGCGACTCGCATGAGGGTTGTAGAGTGATGCCACTTATGCACAACGACCACTATACCTAAGGCAACAGCAAATCATACAAGAAAGGCCACAAAATGACATGGAAACTTTAAACAGACCTATGCCCAAAGGTATAAGGGTACAATGTCAAATATTCAGCCTGCATCGTGCATATTTCTGTACCTATTTCACTGTTTCTTAAGGGTAACAACATATGCATAGTTTTACTCCAATGGCTCTGGGCTGAATCATGTTCGTGTTCAGTCTACGTTTTACTGAGTTCAACGAACGCCTGTGTAATCTGTTCGTTCCTGTCGTTTTTTATGATGGATTTTATAGATAGATAGATAGATAGATAGATAGATAGATAGATAGATAGATAGATAGATAGATAGATAGATAGATAGATAGATAGATAGATAGATAGATAGATAGATAGATAGATAGATAGATAGATAGATAGATAGATAGATAGATATTAGAACACATTGTTGGTCTAAACATAATTTTACTGAAGAGAACATATTGTTCAAACTGAGCAGTGGACAAACGTACTTCTAAGTATAGAACGCAGCAGACCGAGGTCCAGCTGGTAAAAAAAAAAAAAAAAATTGAAAGAGCCTGCATCACAGTGGTAATTGCCCCCATGTCCTAACCCCACCTCCCTCCCCCACGTTTCACTCTTTCTTTGTTAGTCTAAAATAGTGCAATACAAACATTTCCTACAATGCAGCGCCCTTTAAACTCCTGCAAATCCATCTTAACGCTTGGTTCTGCCACAAGCTGAGAGGCCAAGTGGTCAGTTGCAGAGTGGACATGACTCGCGCCTTCTGACCTCTCCCAGTTGCTCCACCTCTATCCACCAAATGGCCATAAGCACAGACGGCTGTGGGCAATTCCCAAAGTGCCGAAAAATAAAAAGGTCTCCGAGGCCCCTTCGAGGTGGATATTGTCCGCTTCGGCCAGCAAAACTGACCATTGTCCAGAGGGCGGGACCCCGACGTTTGGCCCATTGTGCAACTGTCGTGAGGAAATGGAACTGGTCATTGGCGCCCCGTGTGAAACGGCCACTCGCGAAGTGACCATGACGACTAACCGCTGACCTGGCTACCGCACGCTCGTGGCCGCAGCACGCCGCTGTTCAAATAACCTCGTTCGGACCAATCTGGATTCCAAGGTGACCATACGGTCAGATCCAGTCAGGCAAAATAGAAATTTACCTTCAGCTATAAAAGCTCTCAATCATGGGAGAAAAGCCGAAAATAATAATATAAGTTTACGTTACCTAAGCCTCTGTATGTCATCTTGAGTCAGCATTCCACAAACATGATTATGATTACCCCCTCCACCCAAAAAACTCACCCCCTACACCTCTTCCTCTGTCACAACCACACCTCCCCACCCTCCTCTTTCCTTCAAGAAGTTTGATAACGTGGACGAAATGACCCAAAGGACATTTAGACCCGCCACGTGGCCCAGGTCACGGTGGAAAAACAGTTGCATTTTCTGCCTCATGAAGTCTTAGCCAAGCTTTCGACATTTGGCCGTTGAACCGTCTGACCCCTCCCTCTTGCCTAAAGCAAATCCTGCTTTTTCAAAACGATGACTTGAACGGTCAAACCCCTTTTGGACTGACCTCAACTGCCCTCTGCTTTGGCGCGTCTTTGTAGCAGTCCAGGAGCGTGTCCAGTTTTCACGCTTAAGATTTTTTCCCAAACCTGTGTAGTTGACATTTTCATGGAATACAAAGCCTAACATTTCCATTGAGGTCAACTCCGTCAGACAATCTTACTAACACTTATCCCTCCTACACTCCCACCCCCCTAACGGCGTTTCCTTTTCATTTCACAGGACAGTACATTATATAAAATGGCATGTGGTCTATTTCAGTAACACTCATCTTAGTTAGTTAGTAATTCCTTATATGGTCCAGCGGACTGCAAAGAGCCGAATCAGGGCAACAAAATCAGGCAACCTGGTTGAATGAAGACTCATCCCTCATCCATTTAAACGATCTGCTAAAACAACTCTAAGGGTAACACTGAAGGCACTCCACCAGCCGGTCACTTTACAATAAAGGCATCCCATGCAGGGGACGCTGAGGCTGTGCTCTAATTTATCGAACTACCATTTACAAAAACAAAATAGAATATGAACGTCATTTAAAAAGAAACAAAACAAAATATATACATATAAAATGCCTACTTTGCTAAATAATAATATCATAGAAAGCCCTAGTGACCATTTGGCAGAAAGGCACGGTGCAAGGAGGCAGAAGAAGAGGGAGACAGAAAAAGACGTGGGAGGATAACATTCGAGAATGGACTGGTTTAACACCGAGCGAAGCCATGAGGGTTGAGGACAGAGAAAGATGGAGTACGCTGGTTAAAAGATCATCTGTGGTGCCCCAACGACTTTCGAGTTACGGGATAGGATAGGATAGGAAATAAATAAATAAATAAATAAATAAATAAATAAATAAAACTGAACTCCAGCAAACACCTTCTAGAAAACAATTTACACCCACTCCGGGTGTAAGACTGACCCTAGTTTTACTCTCCTCCAGCAACAAAACTCCTTCATCCAACGACCTTCTGACCTTTAACCCTTAGTCTCCTACGCCCCTAAATCCGGGCAGGAGCCAGGTTGACACGCAGGAGAGGGTGGGCAGGACGTGCTGGTCGTGCACAGCGCATAAAGCCAAGACGTCCAAGCGTGACAGAAGCGTGCATGGCGACAGGGATCAAGTCTGAGAAGTTGTTGATCTTTTGACTCCCTCCCTCTGTACATTACGGAGGAATACATTAATTTCTGTAGTCTTATACCTTCTTGCTATCCCTCTCAATAGGCGTGACAGTTAAAAGGCAGAGTTCAAATCAAGGTACTAACTGCGCTTTTTAAATCCCTTTACATGTTCGTCAAGGCATCATATTAGGCCGGTGGTGTAAGTAAGTCCAGTGTTCTTTATCCTTGTCAAAACTGCCGGATATTATTTTAGCACTGTAGTTGTTTAAACAATTATTTATTGCTCCTAAAAAGAACAAAAAAATCACAGATCAATTCGAATTGGATCTGAACCATTAACCCCGAGCAGGGCATCAATTCGAAGTTAATATCCCCACACGTAGTTATAAACTCCAAAATACTATCACAAACAATTCATGCATACAACATTAACAATTAACTATTTTTCTATATTCTTCTTTCTCTGCTGTGGCTGTTGTTGGTGAATGTAGTGTTTGTTGCTACTGTTGCTGTTGTTACTGTTGCTGCTGGACGGTTACTACGCTTCACACTGCAGTGCACCCATTTTCAGAATCTCGTTCACCAACTTAGCGAGCTGACGTTCCACCGGCAACAGCCACCAAACTATGACCTAATGAAAAGGGAGATGGAGCGGGAAATCATTGTCATAAGTATTTCTGACGCAGGCAGGCCAATAGTGGCGTCATCACGCAATCACCAGCGCTGCACGCGCACTGACACTCATAGAGAATAAGAGCAAGATGAGAAGGGTGACTTGAAGGTCGTAAACCCGCAATACCCCCCAAACCCCCTTTTCCAACAAACACCACCACCGCAGAAGAAATGGTAAATACAACAACCACACCAACATAAAACGCCACCATCATGTCTTCCCCCCCCCCCTGCTTTCCTCTCCAACGTCTTCCCCACCCCCACCCCTCTCCCCAGCACCAACCCAGTCAAGTGCATTGATATTCACTGTGCACTGTATATTTACAGCGACAGTATCAACGTGTGTGTGGCAAGATGACAAGGATTTGAAGCAGCTATACCTTGGCAAGATGCGGGCGATCAGCAGCATGCACAAGGCTACACGTAGTCCTCACTTTTCATGTGGGGGGCTCATTGTAGCCCTTTTCAAAAAAAGGCGCCAACTTGTGCGGGTGGGTACAAGGGTGGGTGGTCTCCAATATGATATTTTAATTATAACAAACGTGTCTTGGGACGGAGGGAGAGAAGGGGGGGGGGTACGGAGAGAGAGAGAGAGAGAGAGAGAGAGACCGACGGACAGAGAGACAGAGAGAGACTGATAGACACAGAGAGAGACAGAAACAGAGACAGAGAGACATAGACACAGACAGAGACCTTGATTCACACAAGGAAAGAGGTTTTGGGCAATTAGTCCAATCTTGCAATCTGTCTGAATAATCTCATCCACCTCGTAGACATGTTCAGTCTCTCCATATTCCAATTGCCAAGTAAAACAAAGTTTCGTGCTGGTCAAAGAAGATCGTTGGTAAAAGAATGTTCTCAAAAGTCCCAGGTCCTAAACCTTTTTTTCAGGACAGATGGAAATTGTAGGGAATTACAATAATACGGGAGCTGAGAGGAATTTTTTTGTAAATTTTTATTTTTTTTTAAAAGGGGAGGAGAGCTAGAAATAATAAGTTATAAAAGGGGTGATCACAATAAAGTGAATACTAAACAGATATTGACATTGGATGGGTCTCTGGCCTGGGTTAATTTCCAGTAGCTGCTCCACGCGACGCTTGCCAAGGTGATGGACATGACCAAATGAAGCCAATGACGTTCCGCTGTAAATGACCGTACACGCGAGGCGCAAGCCAATCAGTTTGATTTACCAAGAAGACAATTAGTTCTAATTGCCAAGCACCTAAGTTCCAATAAAATTAGACAGTTGAAAATGCTCACTGTGACTTAGCAAATAATTAAAATCTTGCCCTTCACGACTTGGTTATAAAAAAACAGCCCTTTTACGCAGTATGTAAAAAAAAAACAAACAAACAAAAAAAAAAACATTTCTGAACCGATGTTAATATTGTTTGTGCTTGCAGATAGTTCAGATACTGTCCCATCATTCCATATTTTCATTTTGATTCTTTACGATAAAGTCACAACACCGCAACATCAAAACAACAACAACAACAAACAAAACAAAACAAAACAAAACAAAAAACGTTGAGAATGCTGATTTTGGGGGCTACGTGTGTCTGGAAATACAATTGGAAATGCCAACTTTTTAAAATTTAATATTTATTAATTTTTCCAGAACTATATAAAAGGCCACCGTGGTTCCAGCTACATGCATGTCTTGTCAAAGGTGTTGTCCGTGAGCTGGCCTTTGTCATCTGTATGTTGAAGGCGCATGGAAGTAGGCAGCAGTTCATCGTGTGATAATGAAGGGGTGTGCAGGTAGCCTGTCCCTCCCCTGTTTTCCTCCGGCATCTCGTTATTGCCACGTGGACAACGACCCTTATGACCCTTCCCGTCAGCCCTCGACCACTGTCACACCCTCACCTCACCCACCTTCTGACCCCTCAGCGTTTAATTAAGGAAACGTCTCCCCCCACACCCACCCTCCTCCTCCCTGTCACCTTGCTTGCACTCTCCCCTCTAGTTGTAGATTTCAATGGTTGTTTTCAATTTGTAGTTCTGGATATTCTTAACCCGTTAATATTTTAGTGCTTGCTCTCTAGCTCTGTTTGTGGCACGAGCGGTCATGCTTCTTCTGAACCTTTAATATTTTAGTGCTTTCTGTTTGTGGCATGAGCGGTCATGTTTCTTAACCCGTTTATATTTTAGTGCTCTCCCTTTGTGGCATGGGCGGTCATGTTTTTCAACCACTGGTGGGTAGATACATGAATTAATCAACCAACCAATCAATTAGTTCATTAATTAAAACTGTTTCTCCAATGGTACTTTCAAACTGTCAGGAGTAAACACCTTAAACTAGTTCTACACAAACCTCTGTGATTTGGTCGTTGGGGTGAATAGGGGGAGGAACGAGAATGTAATGGAGAGTTGATCTGATGAAACAAGGAAAACTATACCTTAAAATCAGTGTACCCTTGTTCTTTCTCTTCATCCACCCTCCCACCGCCACCCAACCCGACCAGAAGCATGAATGGAGGAGACATGCAGACAGAAAGGCCTAAATTGAAGGATAATTGACATGTAACGCGATAAGTATAATGTAGAAAAAGGGCGCGCTGTATCTATGTCAGTCAATAATAGCAGCGGCCGGCAAATTGCCAATGCCTACACAACTAACTCTCACTATAGAAGACGTGTCGCGAGACCATCACACCGCATAAAAACCTATCCAGCTGACTAACCTAGGCACAGAGGGTGGACAGTCCAATAATGAACATTGAAGTTTAGCGTCTACTCCCCCCATTGGCGGCGATAGGGCAGACGGTCACAGTCCAAGCCTAAACAGTCTTCAGTCATAGTCCAGTCCCAGTAATGAAATAAATAGCCAAATAAGCAACTAATTCCTATAAAAATGCTATGCAGTAAAAAATATTCTTTAAGCAATGAGGAAATACCTATAAAAAGTCCCAGTAAAAAAAAGGGGTCTGAAACATGATTTTTAGTGCTTATGTTTTTTCACACTTCAAAACGTCAAAGGGAGATTACTTGAAATAAACATTTCATTCAAAACCATATCATGTTGCATGTCAAATGAAAGCTCTAGCCTCTTAACATATACAGTCCGAAAATCTGTTTCAACGCTTTCTGTGTCAGTTTTAGTTCTGACTGTGGATTAAAATTTAATTAACATAGGGGTATAAATGCAAAATTCCGATGATCTTAAAAATCTTGATCTCGATTGTAAAAGTCGACTTCTATTTAATTCACAAGAGATAAAAGATTAATTAAAAGGAAGACACGCGAAATAAAGAAAAACAGAAAAACCCAGGAAATTGATTAGTTTTCCAGTAGAATATAGAAGTGGTCTACCTTAGTCGCTCTCAGAATCCGACTCGTCATCCAGCTGAACCACAGAGTTTGTGCAGCTGACTCCACGGCATTCTCCACAAGCTATGGTGCACGTAAGTCCGTGCTTTCTGCATCTGCATCTGCCAGTTGAGCAGTCTTTCTAACAGCAGCAGCAGCGGATAACATTCACAATATCCTATGGAGAAGCTGGCTTATTAGTTATGATTGGAAGTAGCCCACCCTCCTGTAACTTCCATTCCCAATCCATTGGTGATAGACCATGGTCTCTGTCTAGACTCAGCTACTCCTGGACTTGGTAGAATGTTCTGTAGGCATGGAATTCAGCTGCTGCTGCTGTTGGGGGAGCACTTTAGCTTGGATTTGTGTATGGCTTGCAAACACTTTTTGCTCATATTTGACAAACCACAGTTTGGTCAAGGTATCAGAACGTTTTTCACTGTACAGGTGAACAAATACCCTCTCACCAGCCGCTGCAACAGCATCATGACTTGACATCTTATCATTGAATACTCTAGCCTCATCCAGGAGCTCTCCTGAATCAAGCTTCTTGACTGTGAGTGATTTTGAGATGTTGAAGGGATGAGATGTCGTTTCGTATCCACAGAATGCATGGGCAAAAAGAATGTTATTACAGACTGTTGTTCCGGTTTGTTTTCGCAGTTGGCCAAGAATATTTCCTTCGTCTCGCAGAGGATCATGTTAGGATCAAAGGCTACATGTCTCCCAACCATGCCTTTGCTTCTTCGAAGTTGTTGCTTTTGTTGTTGCACCAATATTTATTCATCAGATTAACATAAGTTGTACTGATCTTCTTCGAAGATGGGCAACATCTTTGGTACTTGGGCCATCAACATAACCATCGAAAATGATTGTAGCTAGTGTATGTTTCCTAGCAACAAATCTGACATACATCTCTGCTAGATCTTTTAGGACGACCCTCTGGGCCATGGAAGGCGATGCAAAAGGGATCCACCATCGAGAATGTATTTCACATTTTCTCTTGGCAAGGATGCAGTTCCATTGACAGCAGACCAGAGAAATCCTGCAAGAGTATGTTTGTTGGCTTTTCTGGGGAATCCTGTCGCATCAAACAAGGAGGCAGGTACATTGGCCAGTCCATAGTAAAACATTTCTTCGAGCCTGTTGGTATCATTCCCAGCGACTTGCACCAACCTTTGAAACAATAACTGCGGATCCACTTGCACCATTTCCTGGCCAATAGTCACTCCAGTTTTTGTCGCCATTGTGACTGCTTGATTGCTTTTCTTGAACGTCACGTCAGCTGGAGATTGACCCGTCATCCCTTGGAGAATGCGCTGACCAATTTCAACAGCTTGGTCAGCATTGACAGATGAGTCAGCTGCTTGGCCAGTAGAAATAGACCTAAGACTCATGTCAGCGCAAAACGGATTTTTTGATGAAACATAGTTGATGACTGTCAAAGTTTCTTTGTGGTCTTTCTCTTGCCTTATTTCAGAAGAATCTTTGTGCTGTTCACTTGTTGTGAACTCTGTTTGCGTCAAGGATTGCATCCAGTGGTTTGCTGTTGCACAAGCAGGCATAGAGGGAAGCCAAACAAGCTTTTGTCGTTCGCCCATTCCGCGCCCTTTAGTTAGGCCACCATTTGACGTCAGCGTCCTCATCAAAGTTTGCTCAATCACCAGATCACACGACAGACCAGCCCTATAGCGATCGCTTCTCCTTTTCACGTGATGGCCTGCCATGAAATCGTGATAGACTTCTGGGTAGGTTTTGTTCAACTCCATCATTTGCTGTAAGTACAGCCTGGCCGACTTGGTGTAGAGGTTGTGCCCTGAAGCAGCAAAATAGGGCAACATTTTGGCAACAGCAGATAGATGGAGCTTGAAATCTCCAGTTCTCTCAGCCTATATTGCTGTGTGAAGGAGGTGTACCATTTCTTGAATCCATAGCTTGCTCGTTCTACTTGGACATTGTCGTTTGAAATCTTCCAACGTTGCTTTAATGCGTCCTAATACAGGATGTATTGCAGCATCTCTTGCTGTTGTTTTGCCCTGCATCAGTGATTCAAAAAGAGCCTAATCAAAGTCATCATTGCCAACAGACTCTATTATGTCAAGATCTGCAGGATTATGTAGAAGTGACTCTTCTTCTTGACAATCACCGTTTTCCTTCCTAGGATTGTAATCATTGGACAAAGTGTCAGGATGGAGCAACAGCCATGAAATGTTGAAGGAAGTGCTTACAAATATTGCACTCAATGCTGCTTCGACAAGAAAATGTGCTCTAATTGCCCTAGAATAAGCCTTTCCAGCAATGATGTGAACTGCAGAATTTGATGCACAAACTACCTCTATTGCCTTGTCTTGTCTTGCAGTATATGCCCACAATACAATCGTGTTGATCATTATGGCACTTTTTTTTTTACCAAGGTGCATGCTGGGTGTGTTCTTGTTACCGGCGCTCACCCGTCTAGGACATGAGCGTCAGGATCTTTAAAGTCAGTTATGATGTAATGTATGCGACACAGACTAGACCTCGGTTTATACTCTCATCCGAAGGAGTAGGAAACGAGAGTAAAGTGTCTTTCCCAGGGACACAACACAATGCCCGGCCTGGGCTCAAACCCGGGACCTTCCGATCCGCAAGCCAACGCTCCAACCATTCGGCCACCATGCCTCCTGCATCAGCCATAAGATGACCCTACATGTATTTATCAACCACAGGCTCTGAAGTCTTTTCTTTCCCCTCCTACATACGTACGTGGTATAGTATGTATAGTATGTAATTGAGGCCTACGAGAGACCAGACTTCCAAGCCTGTATCAACAATGCCATTGACATTGTCACCTACGCACATTTCATCACTTGGCTGTAGATTCCTGACGTCATGCGGAACAATATCTGGGCGGTAAAAATGGGGGTTCCCCAATGCATTCGCATCAAAAAATAGTTCGCTTTAAAAAGTTAAAATAAACATATTCATACCCCTTCGATTCCGTGGGACTTTTCTTCAGTTGTAAACACAACTGTAAAGAGTAAATTAGAATATATATCATTTTTATAGGATTTACTTACTTTCAAAAAGCCTGTTGGATTGGACTATCAGTCTTTTTCTGCCGTCAAAGCTTAGTCACAATCACAACCTATTTCACTCAACAATTTAAAAAACACACACACACACACACACACACACAAATCCCAACATAATATATATTATTAACCACTGCAAGCATCAGAATTGTATTAGCATATAATAATAATAATAATAATAATAATAATAATAATAATAATAATAATAATAATAATAATAATAATAATACAGGATGCTGTATACGCGCCTTTCCCCAAATCAATCAGGCTCAAAGCGCGGCGATCTATACCAACATACACGCTCACCTGTCTCATCCACCCTCACACACACCAAACACACATCCATCACTCAAACAGGTGGTGTAAAGGCAGGGAGATCGCTATTAGAAGACGGAAAGAAAATCGAATTTTTATTTTTGATTTTTTTTTTAATCTCAAACTCAGTCCTTTTTCTTTCTCTCTCTCTCTTTTTTTTTTTTTTTTTTTGAAATTTCTCTAGCATCAGAGAAACAATCAATGAAACCGATCGTCAAAGTTATCCCCGATGTTGGCATACTCTCCCCCCCCCCCCCTCCACCCACCCACTCCACAGAACTGAGTCCGTCATAATGATAATATTCCAGCAATCCGCCCGTGCAAATGGCGATAACGGACATTCTAGTTGGCAAAGGGCACGAGCAGTTAGCCAGAGCAGAGTCTGTGGTAGATCTATGTCAAGAAACACAGCAACTCCAACGTTAACACTAGTCTAATACACTTACAGTCAGTTGATCCTGAATGTCTACTAGAAGAAGAAGAAGAAGAAGACTTACAGTAAGACGTATTTTGCCAGTGTGGGAGTCCCTGCAGACAGGAGAAAGGGGGCGTGCGAGGTCTTTGTAGGGGGTGTGTAGGAGCCTATAGCGAGGTGTAAAGTCGTTGGGGGCAAGTTGTCATTATAACCATTATGTTGTTTGATAGGGTTACCTGGAGCCTAGCTACCCCGGGTACAACTCCTGCCTGGGCGGGGTAGACGGGATCGGATAGCCCGGGCTAAACAAGCTCCCCCTCCCCCCGGGCAATTCCAGGTTCTGTCCCCAGCGGCAGCGGCTTAGTCCCCCCATCTGTCAGCTTTGCCGACATTTCAAACTTTCTGCACGCGCGCTCTCCATAGGCTACACCTCTCTGCTCCCCCTTCACGCGCATAAACACACACACACACACACACACAGAGAGAGAAATAAAGAGAATTACACACACACACACATTCTCTCTAGAAGAAGAAGAAGAAGAAGAAGAAGAAGAAGAAGAAGAAGAAGAAGAAGAAGAACAAGAACAAGAACAAGAACAAGAAGAAGAATTTAAATGCTCTCAAACCTCAAATCAAATGTCAGTCAACCCCACACATACACCTTCACCTAAAAATAATTCCAAACAAAATCACCAAGGGTGGGAGGGGGTAGGATGGGGAGAAGGAGGAAGAAAGCTACTTATAAACTACCAATCTCCCTATTGCACAAGAGAGCAAGTGGGGGTGGGGGTGGGGGAGGGCACAATGGATGGACAAAGAGACAAAGAACCAAAACTACCAGCCTTTATTTCAGTGAAAGGGGTGAGGGTAGGGGAAAGAGCAATGGAGATAACCGTCCGGGTGATATATGTCCTCAAAACGGAAAGTGAAACTTCTGAAATAACTGCCAGGCCAATCCATCTTTTATTCAGCTCCACAATAAAGGCTCAGCGGATCTCCTTAATCAGACAAAATCACCGTTCCAAGTTTTTATTCCAGTCCTGGTCTACGCTCTCTAGTTATTTATTTAAATTCGTGTCCTACGGGCGGGGAAGAAACAGTTCGCAATGCACATCGATCTTCTACGCCGGCCACCTCCTCGGTCTTAATGCAGACGCAAGGCGCACTAAACACTAAACACGCGCTTCAATGATCTAATCCTGATTCCCGCTCAATAATTGTTACTGGTAAAAGTACACCCATTCAACCAACATGAAACAGTTGCCCGTGTTTAGTATAATCTAGTACATACTGATCTTATCATAATGGCATCTGTCACAGGGCCGGATCACTTACTCTTGGAGGGGGGGGGGGGGGGGTTCCAAAAATTTTTTAAGGGGTTAGGGGTGACAAAAACGTGTCCGCTCGAGGAACTTGAGTAGAATGAGGAACGTTTTACTTACCACCAGTGTCAACTAAATTAAGAGCTTTAAAAAAACTCCATATATATATATTTTTTTTCTGACTGAGTGAGGTACATCGAATGGCCAGGGGGGGGTTCCGGAACCCAGGAACCCCCCCCCCCAGATCCGGCCCTGTGTCATCATCCTTTTACTTGAGAAGATGATCTTGATTTGGGTCGGAAGAGTCCGCTGGACCTAAAGCAATAATCATGTAATGTAAAAACTTGAGAAGAGAACCAAACACGCGGTACTGCTATCAGGGAACCAGGGTGTGGGAGCAGGTAGATACATTTTGTAAGTACTAGTAACAAATTGGAAGTGTTTTAAATTGAAAGTTCTTTTGATCTCAATAATGGATTTTCGATGTGGGCCGACATGGTTTTAAAAATCTACACCTTTTTAAAAGTTCCGTTGCCGACCCTCCATCGTAAGTATGTATGACGATAGTGTGTGTGTGCGTTAAGCTGTGCGATGGGGATGGGGTCGGATGACGGAGGGAGGAGAGAAATTGTGTAGGGGTGTACAAAGCTAATAAGTAGGAGGGGTTGCGCCTGTTGATAAATGGTGTTGTCCCACTGGCGTACGCTGTATCAGCTCCTATGTCGCCATGTCGTGTGAATGTAATCCATTCATGAGCCAATGAACACGTCACAACAGGAAGATGAATGGTCATAGGCGTGTAGTCTTTGGGGATAAGAGAGCTACAACCTCTCCCCATGTTCCAGCTCCATCCTCCACTCAACCCTCCCCTTTCCCATCCCTCACACCTAACTCCTTTGACTACTTCACTTGTAACAACAATTTCAAGCTATTAGGCCTACTCTTATACCAATCTACCCCCAAAATACACACACACGTTTTTAAAGCTTAAAGCAAAATTCCCCCTTCCCCCCACATTCCCCAAAACCCTTGAAATTTGCATTTACACGCTAGGGTCTAATAACAATATGGCTCAACAGAAGCAAATATTTTAGAAATAATTAGATTAGTTGGACAGAAAAAGCATCGGCCGTGTCCCTTGCATCAAAAGACAAAGCAGGGACTGTTGTAAAAATGACTGAACCTTCGCCGTAATACAGTGGTCCCGATACGACTCCTCGTCTCGTTTCGTTTCATAGATTAACGTCTCTGGACACAGTGCGTATAGGGGACAAGTACGACTCCTCGTAGTCCGCTGGACATTTTATAGCATTGATTATCTATTAATAGGAATAAATCAATGCTATTTCCACCGTCAGCTTTTGCTTCAATATACACCCTCGGGTGACCGCTGGTACCATTATTGGCCAGAAAACCGCGTCGTATGTTTGTTTACTTGTGTACAAAGCTAGCACAAGTCGGTATACCCACAAACTCCACACCCTCACACACTTCCAAACACCACCGTGCCAACCCAAACCACCCTACCTAACTCCCGCCTCACGCCATCCTCACCGCAAAGGAAGCAATAAAGAGGATTCCATCTAGGTTTATTAGCATACAATGAGTTTTTCAGGCGTGCGCTTCTCTATCCCCTCCCTTTTTCATCAAAGTCGCGGTGAACCAAACAGATTTGTTTGACAGCAACTGATCGTCTTACGCCATCTGTCAATCACCAGGTGTAACTGACACGCACGTGCGTGGCGCGAGCCCTTACAGCAGATTACCTGTGGTATTGCGACCGTGTCAATTACAGGGACGAAAAGGGGGCGGAGCGTCGGCGCCGTGGAAAAAGAACAGCGTGCGCGCCTCACCTCAAAGGTGGGCCAGGTAAACGTGCAACGCTTTGCAAATCCAGGTAAGTTTGTTAACATATATAACACCAACTGTGCTATACAAAACATTCGACCCTGTTCATGTTACCCATTACGAAAGATGATAATAATTATAATCCAGTAAAGCAAACCAAATAAATGTATACAATAACAAAAATAAATAAATAAATAAAACACAACATTTACAACTAAACCATAACGTCCAAAAATTACACTCAGAACATCTTCTATTGTTGCTCTGCTAAAACCTTATAACAGTTGGAATCTATCGGTTGACACTTTAACATAAGTTGTTCTCCTTAATTCACACACTATTTTAAAACAACACATTTTCTTGTTTTACTTTGTATTTTTAAAGTATGAGATTGGCCAGAGGTAAGATCACGAATATAAAAATGACGCATACACTATCCAAATGACTATTTCACAACAACTTATATTGAATTCAGAAATGCATGTCGCTCTAGAGTGCGTAGAAGAAAAAAAATATTGTATGGCCACTGAGACCTAGTCCAAACAGAAGAAGAAGAAGAAGAAGAAGAAGAAGAACAACAACAACAACAACAACAATAACAACAACGACAACAACAACAACAGCAACAACAACAAGACGAAACAGCGAAGGGGCTCCCATCTTCCCATGAAACATACCTAATAATGAGAAAAGTTACAAACAAGCCAAAAACTTGTTTGTAATAAAGAAATTAGGAAGAGCTTTCTCCAAGACTGCACAGGAAAATTCCATCGGGCTTGGGTATGCGATACATTCTGGCTGAGAATTAGATCAATGCTCGGGCTACAGTGAGTGACAGATCACACACACACACACACACAAACACACACTATCATATAAATAAAATAAAATAAAAATAAAAAATAAAATAAAACGATAACAAAAATTAAAATTAAATTATCAAATAAAATAAAATAAATACATGTAAATAACTCAACTAAAGTCAAATAATAAATGTAAAATCTGGCTAAAAGCCAGAAGCGTCGTACAATCAACGGTAGTCGTCCCGGGTAAAGGTGAGGGGTGTTGCTATGAGATCGCGTGCACTCTTTGCGAGAGCGTGAAGTGGGGAGTGATGGGATTAATTTTGCGTATGATTGCAACTCGATCAACAAATACTCAGAGGGAGGGGAGGAAACGGAAACAAGATTGCACGTCCTTCAGGTTGAGCAGCTTGAAAGCAAAGTGCTTCATCATTCTACTATTACTGCTACTCTATTAGTTACTACTACTGACATTGTGGAATCCAAATACAACAAAAAGTAAATAAATACAATAAGCTGAAGTTAAACTAAACTAAATTAAAACAAAATATTACTATTTCAAAAGCATTTCTAGATATTAGGAAATAAAATAAAGAGTTATAAATAAAGTTAAAATAGAAAAATCAATAACTAAATAATAAAAATATCAACTTAAAATATGCGGCTACTTTGAGATAGAAAATAAAAATCAAATCAATAATAAATATTAAAATACACTGGATACAATTAATAATCTCAAAATAAAATCAATAACAAAACGAAATTACTGACAAACAGAGACAAGATTAATGTATGAAATTTATAAAATAATTCAGCATAAAAGTAAAAAGGACATAAAGCAGTAAAAAAACAACAACTGGTATTCATTAAATACTGTAATCACAGTCATACAAAATAAATACAATAATCAAACTAAATACAGTCATCAAAGTAAAACTACCTTATACTACACAATACAAAATATATGTGTAAATACAAGCAAAATATACATACTGATTACTTCATAAAATCAAATCCCTGGAACAATTTATTATTACAAGATCTCCAACAACAGTACCTCTAAAACCTGAATTATACAAAATACACCTAACTGAATTCTCAAATAAATGTTTTTTGTAAGAACATCAATAGAAACATATAAATAAGATGCTTTTTTAACATAAAATAATTAAATAAATAAATTAATGAACTAAAATTAAAATCAAAATTACAAACATAAAAAATAAAGAAATACATTAATTAATTAATTTATAATAATAATAATAATAATAATAATAATAATAATAATAATAATCATCATCATCATCATCATAATCATAATCATCATCATCATCATCAAAATAATAATAATAATAATAATAATAATAATAATAATAATAATAATAATAATAATAATAATCCAATAATAAATGGATTTATAAAGCTCACTTATCTTATAGAACCAAGAAGAAGAAATCTAATATTGATAAAATTGTACTTTTATAATTAGTACTTGCGCAATTGTCAATTACTACAGTGTTTTAAAAGGGGAAATCTCACTTTTACATTTTTTATCTTTTCTCCATTTTCTGACAATTTATCTGGATTAATGTTGCAGATGTTGATATTGAACTCTTGACTAGCACATTTTCTCCATCCCACGGTAGCATGCTCATTGTACTCACAAAAATAAGAAATTGCCAAAAAATCAAATATAAAAATATATAATGGTCACGTGAGTTGTATATGAAACTCACATTCAGAAGATTGATTGATTGATTGTTGCTTTAGGTCCAGCGGACTCTTCCGAGCCAAATCAGGACCGGACAACCCACGATCCGCATAAAAGATCTGCTAAAACAACCCTAGTGGGAAAATTGAATGCCATCCACCGGCCAGCCACTTTACAATAAAGACATCCCACGCAGGGGACGGCTGAGGCTTTACCCCAACTACTCGAACCCCCGGTTACAAAAACAAAATAGAGTACAAACATTATTATAAATTATCAACAAAACATATACATATAAAATGCCTATATTGCTAAATAATAACATCATAGGAAGCCCTAGTGACCACCCGGCAGAAAGCGTCCAACACTCCCAAGCTGAACCAACAGACCTCATACACAAACAAGGAGTCTTGTCCAGGAAAAGTTTTCAAGAAAAAAGGTAGGTCATTGATCTAGCGAAGAAGAAGATAGTATAGCAGAGTGATAGGACAGAGCAGGAATGGGAAAGAGTAAATGAGGAAGACAGCGACAGTGGGAATTTAAAGCACTAAATTTCCAGAAAGTGGGGATACTATTTATACTGAAACCCCCGGCACCTCAACGGGGGTATTCAGAAGATGAAAATGTACTTTTCAATGCACAATTTATTTCTTAAAGGCTGTAAAGAGAAATAAATTTACTGTTTGCCGAGATAACAGATTTTGTCCAAACGTGCAAAATGCAATGCAATACAATACAACAATACAATACAATGCAATATAATACAATGCAATGCAATACAATACAATACAATACAATACAATGCAATGCAATATAATACAATGCAATGCAATACAATACAATACAATGCAATATAATACAATGCAATACAATGCAATGCAATGCAATACAATACCATGGAATACAATACAATGGAATACAGTATAATACAATGCAATACAATACAATGCAATACAAGACAATACAATACAATGCAATGCAATACAATACAATACCCCTTTATTCAATTATTGTCTTTCACATTAGGTACGTAAAAGTGGAAATGTGATGAATGTAATAATAATAAATGTAAATTATTGTTCAAGTAATATATTGATAACATTTTTACACAGGTACTATACCACACTACCCCACAATATAATAAGCACTAGGGCCTACTACTACTACTACTACTACTACTACTACTACTACTACTACTACTACTACTACTACTACTAACATTACAACAACAACAACAACAAATAATAATAATAATAATAATAATAATAATAATAATAATAATAATAATAATAATAATAATAATAATAATAATAATAAATTATTTCACAAAGCACAAAATTAAACAGTTTGCTGTAAACGCTATAGCATAAATATATTCATAATATACTAATTTTTCTATGTATCTTAATATTATAACTATGAAAATAACTATAATATATAACTATCATAATAATGTATGTATATTACTATTACAATTATAATATCATAATACACTAATTTCTATATATAATTAAAAGCTATCATAAAATAATATTTAAAACAATATGTATTTCATAATATAATATTTTTTTAATATATAGCTATCATTTCCAGCACCTGTGACTGTGAGCAAGTTACTGAGAGTGACATTCAGCCTGCCATGTCTAGGCAGGAAACTAACACTTGTAATTGGCCTAATTACCGCGGTACTTAACAAGCCAGCTCTGTGTTCTACAGCTCGCAACACTCACTGTAGCTAAACCAGAGGTTGATACAATGATCATAATTATCAAATACTTTGTGAGCCGATTGTGTGAGTAGATATGAACAGTACGAGAGAGAAAGAGCCTGCTGTGTGATGATATTCTACTTCATAAAACAATATAATACTAGGCATAAGAACATGTATCCATCTTGCAGCTGTGTGTGTGTATGTGTGTGTGTGTGTGGGTGTGTGTGTGGTTAGGTGTGTGCGCTCGTGCGTGTGTTATAGATACATGTATGTGTGTGAGGCAAAGGTTTGATTCCAGGCCTTTCGGCGGTGGGAGCGGGGAAAGGCGGGAGGGGGGAGAGAAGGGGGAGAAGGGGAATGGATAAAGAAACACACTACACATGACAAAGTGACATTGATTAAGAAGTACAATAAAATGAAAAAGAGATACCATACAATTGTTTTTACAAAATGGCCTTGGACACTTCTCTGAGAGAGAGAGAGAGAGAGAGAGAGAGAGAGAGAGAGAGAGAGAGAGAGAGAGAGAGAGAGACAGACAGACAGACAGACAGACAGAGACAGAGAGAGAGACAGACTGACAGAGAGGAAGTGAGGAGGAACAAATGTGCATCTGAGTTATCCATCAATCAATATTCTGCATCTGGATCCATTTCAACTGAACTCATGAAGTTTTACCAACACAATAATCAATATTCTGCATCTGGATCCATTTCAACTGAACTCATGAAGTTTTACCAACACAATCTCTCTCTCTCTCTCTCTCTCTCTCTCTCTCTCTCTCCTCTCTCTCTCTCTCTCTCTCTCTCTTACGGCGCCCAGCAGAAATAAAATTCCGAGACAACAGCAATGTAATAGGGATTGGAAAACTGAGGACAACCAAACTAGCAGATAGGCTCAAACTGTTCTCATCGTCATGCAAACTGTATGGGAGAGGCCTGGAGGGTAAATGGATCCACGTTCTCCAAATCCAAGGACTGATACACAAAAAGAGGGTGATAGAGAAAGAAAGAGTGGACTCCCACCCACCAACTCAGATACTATCTCCTTTCTCTGTAGACCCACAGTGAAGTTACTACAATAATCTCTCTCTCTTATACTCTGTCTCTCTCTCTCTCTCTCTAAAAAAAAAATAATTAAAATAAATAAATAAATCAAATACAATAAAACTATTGTTGGTTGTTTCACACACAAAAATTAAAGTGCAGGTCTATTTTGTTCCTCTTTCTGTACAACCACTCTATGTACAAAGACGTACTCTTCCCTCCTCCCCTTACCTCCACCCCACTTCCATCCACATCCCCACATAAGTAACGACGATCAACAGTTTAATTCTGGATTTAAGAAGAAGAAGAAGAAGAAGAAGAAGACTCGCTCAATCTAAATGTCAATGACATGCATTTTGTCTCCTCTCTCTCTCTCTCTCTCTCTCTCTCTCTCTCTCGGAATCTGCCCCAGTCTGTGAGACCACACTTGGCATGAGAAGGATTTCAGCCAATCAGAACGCAGGAACGGTTGACCTTAAGCCGCGAGAGGTGTGCTGACCTCTAGGCACGATCAGTAGTCATGACATCACACATAAATTTGCAGGTTCTGCCGGTAGTCCCGGCAACCGATCTGCCTGCTTTTTACCTACCAGCCATTGCCCATGTACTGCTTGTGGGTTGAAAACTGGTCATACTGCTACAAAAACCATGACATTCTACTTCACTGGCAGCTCACATCTTTTGAGCCACAGCACAAGCACACCTCTATCTACCTTGCCAACCACACAGCTCGTAAATAAAGCTAAATGCATGGTCAAAACAAAATGGCTGCTGAAACGACCTCCACTGAAGCAAGTCTTTCAAGTAAATAATGGGCTGTCGCTAATCCCACTGTACTATTACTTCTACGGCAAGAGATTTTCAGTCTCCAATGTAAAAAAAAAACCAAACTATACATTTTTTCACTTTTTTTTTTAATGCGAAAGTTAAGTTAAAAGCAGTGAGATAATGGGACAGGTGATAGAAAATACATAGACTATATCTGAAACAATTTTCTGGCCACCCCCACCCACCTTCTACCTCTCGCTCCATACACCTACATCTTTACCCTACGTCTCAGCACTTCACGGGGAAACAAATCCAGAAACCCATTGTTGTTTTGCAACCGTCCCACCTTCTACCTCTCGCTCCATACACCTACATCTTTACCCTACGTCTCAGCACTTCACGGGGAAACAAATCCAGAAACCCATTGTTGGTTTGCAACCGTCCCAGTAGCCACACACATCAAGGATGCAAGCATGGAGTACAAGTGTGTAAAACTACTCTCTGTCCCACTTCCTCCACCACCTTCCCCCCCTCCTACCCTCTCTCTCTCTCTCTCTCTCTCTCTCTCTTGAGTTTGATCTCTCTCCCGCCCTCTCTCCTGCCATCTCTCTCTCTCTTTCTCTACATTTCCCCCACCCCCCCTCTCTCTCTCTCTCTCTCTCTCTCTCTCTCTCTTCCTCCTCCTCCAGCTCTGTATACCACATACCTCACCAAATCACAACAAACAATGCCTATTCTTTCTGCTTGGTGCCGATACGTAGCGTTGCTTTGACATAACTAAAAACTGCAGCACACCAAACACAGCACAATGAAAGCTGAGAAGTCTAAAGCATGGCACAAGGGCTCATTACTATGTAGTGGTGGTGGGGTCACCTAGGTGGAACTTGCCCTGCCAGCCTCGCAAACAGTGGTTGCAAGTGGGGATCTCAATTTGCTCAAATCAATTGTGGGTAGGAGACACGTGAGGTAGATCTAAAAGGTCAACGTCATTTCTGCAGGTCGACTGGGATTGGGAACGTAGAAAATAAACCTACGTAGATCAGACTACCCTCTCTCTCTCTCTCTCTCTCTCTCTCTCTCTCTCTCTCTCTCTCTCTCTCTCTCTCTGCTCAGCCTCAGCATCAGTTTGACACTGATCCGGCCATAACCATTGTAGAGTCAAACGTCATCCGCCATCGACAACATAATTTACTTCCTCCTGAGACGACAACAGGCACAAACATTTGGTCATTATTTACAACCACCTAGCACACACCTGCAAACATTTAAAGGAAAAGATCTAAAAACGGTCAGATTCAAGCAGTGCTGAGGGTAAAAAAAATCTCTTGGACAGGCGCAGACAGTGTCCACTTTGGGATGCAGCGGCTAAAGAAAACCGCAATAGCGACACGACGGCTTCACGCTCTCATGCAGGACCAACGGTCGGAGCCATATTTAGATCAGTTTACCTTAGCTCACCTACATCAAAAATCACTCCAAAACTAAATGAAAACGATAATAAAGCATACATTTGAGCAAAACAGTGTCAGATGGGGTAGGGATGAGGACGATGTTGGCCGGCAGACGACCGAATAAGCCGTGGCAAACAGCGAGGTGGCTGCAGGTAGCCAGAAGGTAACAGTGGGATAAGAAGCGAGCGAGTCGTGGCAACGATCACGCTTAATCTGACAGAACGTGCACGAAATTCTCACACAGCTCACCATAAAAATGTCGGGAGAACACGAAGAATCGTTCACTTACCGTTCTTTCGACGAGGATTCCGCTGTTTTCGTCGCCCGCACCTGCCCTCTACCTCTGCCATGTTTTCATTTCATTTGAGAAAGTGCGACTGCAGTCCACGGTAAATGCGCATGTACGATAGTCGCAGTATCAGCTTCCGGTAACGGAGACAAGACACACACACACACACAACTTTCACAATCACCGATGAAAATTTCCTCAGCTTCTGTTATCTACACAGACCTACCGGGGGGCCCGGAGTGATCAAATTAGCGCCAGGTCACAGGCAGTTGACAGGCGGGCGCCATTGTTTTTAGTCGAAAGAGGTGTCGGCGACAGGGAAGGGAAGGAGATCGGGGCCGTGTTTAGCTCAGCGCGTGAGCTCGTGACGAGGTCGGTGGTGGTATGCCATGCACTCGGCCTGGTGTCGCTCCAGTGACACATTCTAACGTGCCTGCCAGGTGGTCCGTGCCATTCCAGATCGCTTCCAGACCAGGCCTGCAAATCCGACCACCGAAAACGCCTTTCTTCTTTTCTGTCACATCTTCGCACCTCTCTCTCTTTCTCTACCTTCCATATTAGGATGAAGAGACCTAGCAGACGTATGCAATATGCAAATTTGGCATCTAACTACCTAAACATTGTTTACGTTCTTTGCACGGCGGTGTCGCATGCGCACTCACAAGCTGCACGTTCGGGACGGCAGGGGGACGAGGCCGGGGGAAAGCCGGGAAGGAGAGGCGAGGCATTTCGGAACATAACTGACAAAGTAGATCTGTTTAAAGGGGGAGGGAGACTTTTTATGTGGGATGATCACATTTATTTGTAATTGTTATTTATTACAAACCTTTGTTTACCTGACAATGCTGGTAAGCCTAGATTTCTTGCTCTCTCTTTCTCAAAATCTCTCACAAAACACTTTCTCGGTCTTTGATAATATATTCCCATACATTAACCTCTCGCCGCGCAGTGGAGCTGCCTTGATCGATACAGGGGTTTACCAAGACACAAGGAGGGAGGATGTAGATGAGGGAGAGGGAAGTGCACGCAGAGGGTGGGTGGGGGGTAGGTGGGAGTGGGGTGCGAAGCGGGCCGACGATTTAGGCTCTGGGCCTTCATCGGGACAAATCATTTCAGTTGGGATGGTCCCGGATGGAGATTCATTAAAAATATTGGATGAGGGCGCTTGTAACCCCCCACCCCCACCCAAACCCTACCCCTCATCTCCCTTATCTTCAGCCTCAGTCTGCCCTCCTACCTCTCTCTTCGTTTTCTCATTTCCTGGGGGTGGGGACTAGGGGTGGAGCTGCCGAATTATTCCTTCGCAGAGCGTGGCGCGGCGCGTGCCGTTGTCGCGAGAGAGGCAGAAGCTATTGTGTTGACGCGACGCAATGGACACACATCGCCCTGCTGCTCCTGCACTTTTAAAGAAGATGAGAAGGATGACTTTTGATGCCTTTGTCGATGATGATGATGATGATGATGATGATGATGATGATGATGATGATGATGATGATGATGATGATGATGATGATATTCTGCACCTATACTAATTTTAAATATGATGATGGAAGCGAAGATGGTGTTAATTGCTCATGGTGATGATGAAGCTAATTATGAAAATGATTATGACAATGGCGATATTGCCGACGATAATGCTCGCGGCCATGTTTAGTTCAGTTTGTATAGTTTGACTCAGCAGCTCTGTAACTTAGATGGAGTCTATGCCGACCATCAGAGAGACCACATGCACTTTGCACTGGGTAACAAAACAAAGAAAAGTTTGTAAGAGAGAGAGAGAGAGAGAGAGAGAGAGAGAGAGAGAGAGAGAGAGAGATTAACAGCCACTTCAAAGAACTTTGAGTACAATGTAAACCTAATAATAGTAGTCTTTATTATTGTGTTGAATAGCGAGCCGCATTCTGGAAAAATGTATGAGCTTAGTCTATTGATGGAGAGTCGCACACTACAAATGGACGTCACTATAATTTTATTCATCACCATCACTATAAGTATCTTTACTCCCTGTCTCTCATTCTCTAATTGTACAGCAAGGATTTTATGTATTTAGGAAAGAATTGTTTCTCTCGTACGCATTCATTATGATGGGGGAGGGCATAGTGTACAGCTCATATTACTGTTCACGTTTTGTGTAGGCGTAGTACTCTCCTTGCATTCCTGAAACAAACTGAATGCTTGCTGAAATTCTTTTCTATTACCACGTTAGATTAGCAAAAGCTTTGATTGATTCTCCAGTTGCTCAGTTTATATAATTATGTATTTTATTTGTATGGAGGTATGTATGTATCTGGTGTAAATGTGTGTGAATGCGTGCGTACGTCTTATCATCTCGATGAGGAAGACGTTAATAAAACAACCAACGACAACATCAAGATTTAGCTTATTTGCCATGTCGTTCTATGATAGCTTTCTCTTTACAAGTTTCAAGTTTTAAGCTTTCTTTGTGTTGTTGTTGTTGTTGTTGTTGTTGTTGTTGTTGTTGTTGTTGTTGTTGTTGTTGTTGTTGTAGTTTTGTGTCTGTTTAATGAAATAACCAAGAAGTAGACAACCAACATTTGCAATTTATCATTTGATCCCAGATTACCAGTCCCCAGATTACCAGTTACTGAATGCTTGCTGAAATTCTTTTCTATTACCACAGTTGTTAATAGACGTTATATTATATATATATACATATATTATATATATATATAATTTAACGTCTATTAACAACTGTGGTAATAGAAAAAAATTTCAACAAAGAAAACTTAAAACTTGAAACTTGTAAAGAGAAAGCTATCATAGAACGACATGGCAAATAAGCCAAATCTTGATGTTATTGTTGGTTGTTTTATTAACGTCTTCCTCATCGAGATGATAAGACGTACGCACGCATTCACACACATTTACACCAGATACATACGTACATCCATACACATAAAATACATAATTATATAAACTGAGCAACTGGAGAATCAATCAAAGCTTTTGCTAATCTAACGCTTACATCAAATCACCAAATCTTGAATTGATTATTATGTTGCTCGCTGAAGATGTTGTTCTGTTATCTGAAAGAGTTGTAGGATTACAAACGCTACTTAATATTTTATACACAGCAGCTTCCTCTCTTAGTTTAAAGCTGAATATTGCTAAAAGTAATACTGTGGTGTTCAGTAAAGGGGGATAATTAGGAGCTGGGGAAAAAATGGTTTCTTGATGGAAATGTTTTGCCTGGAGGCTTGCAGATTACTTAAGAAAGCGTATAATATCTTGTATGAATTGGATCCTTCCTCCTATCCCCGGTAAATCGAAGGTTGTTGGGGCACCACAGATGATCGTTTAACCAGCGTCCTCCATCTTTCTCTGTCTTCAGCAATCCTCATGGCTTTGCTCAGTGAATGTTGTCCTCCCACCTCTTTTTCATTCTCCCTCTTCTTCTGCCTCCTTGCACCGTGCCTTGCAGAATGGTCTTTGCAAGGCCTGATGCTCTGCTGACGTGGCCGTACCATCGGAGTTTCCGTTTCTTCACCACTGAATTGGATCACAGACGGAAAAATACGTGGGTAATCAAGGTATGATTGAATATGTTTGTTTCAGGATGGATTTGAGTGTGTATGGATGAATCAGGGCGTAGGTCGTGTAAAATGGTTTCTGCGTGTTTTTAAAGAGCGATTGATAGACTGTAGATGGCGAGAATGGAATGATCATGTAAATACGAGTCAACGGTTTCAGTTATACACATCCTTTTGTAATATGTCGCACGATGACAACTTCGGTATTTAATGACGAATTTCGGATCTGGTATTTCTGATTTGCCTATTCATTTTTATAGATATCGCAATTTGCATACCTGAAAACAAAATGGGCAAATTATGTAATCAAACTGAAGAAAATTAGTTGCATTTTTTGCTCTGTCGTCCCTATTGTGATGATTTGCGTAGAGAATATATGTCCCCCAAATACTATAGAAACCCAAATGTATCCAGGATGCCTTTATTATTATTATCATCCAGTAATGAAAATGTAGTAAGGAGATTATTCCTTTTTTTTTACACGGAGCGTTCAAGATTAGAGAAACCGTTTTGTCGTGATGTATGTATTGAGGATTTGACATACTTTATTGTTTCGATGTATGTTTGACTTGTCTGGTGTTGTATTGTAATATGTTGTGAATATGCTCCACACACCCCTTCTTAGGTGGTTTGGCCTTTTATTGAATAAAGATTCCTTCTCTCTCTCTCTCTCTCTCTCTCTCTCTCTCTCTCTCTCTCTCTCTCTCTCTCTCTCTCTCTCTCTCTCTCTCTCTCTCTTTCTCTCTCTCTCCAGTCGCTCACCCTTATTTTACATCCTCTAAACGGGACTTTCCCTTATTACCCGTTTAACGGTACCCAGAGTACTTTCTCGCTTTCTCTGGAACCGCGTCGGTAGGGGGGACGAAAGAAAGGACAGATGGACGACTGAAACAAAAGAACGGCTAAAGGGACAGCACCGCTCTTACACCTCGACAGTTGGTCGCCTCCCTTTGAGGGTAAGGGAAGTAACTGATGCCGGTGGACCTCACGCAGGGTTCTCCGCCTTTGACAGAGCGGTCACGCCTTATCACACGGTCAGAGCAGGTAGCCATCGATGAATGATGGAGAAATGGAGGTTGTCTCTCAAATGCCCGTGATCGTGCTCCCTACATCAAAGCGATCGGCAGATTGGAACATGAAGGAATTAGTCGGAATAATGTGAAGTGGTACTCCTTTGTTGGTTTTAAGTCAAGAGTTTGTAGTAAGCTTAGTTCGGGGATTTTGCAAATTCACCACCCACCCCACTCCCAAGTTCTACACCATTGTGTCCCAAATATTAAGACAAAAAAAATATAGAACAAAAAAGCACCCACAAGTAACAGAAACGAGAAAAAAATGTTAAAAGATTTTTATTAAACTTTTTTAAAATTAATTTTAGAAAATTATTATGCATTTCAAGTATACTTTGTATTTGCATGTTTCAGACTTCAGGGGGCGCCGCGTGGTGTTGAGTTAGATCCTGTATCGGCCAGCGCCTTGAGCAGCTCTTGAGCTGGAAAAGCGCTATATATGAGCGAAGATATAAATAAAAAAAATAAAAAAATACAAATTTCAGTTATGTACTTTACGTTATGCTTCTTCTGAGGAAAATTTTTATGCACTTAACAAATTTAATTGAATTCATTATTATTTCAAGAAAAATCATGTTGCACATTTCCCATGCATTAGTTCTTCTCCCAATACTGGATTTCCCTTTTCTCTCCGGAGAAGAAGAAGAAGAAAAAAAGGAAGAGGACAAAGAAGAAGAAGGAGAATAATAATAATAATAATAATAATAATAATAATAATAATAATAATAATAATAAGAAGAAGAAGAAGAAGAAGAAGAAGAAGAAGAAGAAGAAGAAGAAGAAGGAACGAAGAAAGAAGGAAGTAGAAGAAAAAGAACGAAGAAAGAAGAAAGAAGAAGAAGAAGAAGAAGAACGAAAGAAAGAAAGAAAGAAAGAAAGAAAGAAAGAAAGAAGTAGAAGTAGAAGAAGAAGGAAGAAGGTGGAGAAGGAGGAGGAAGAAGAAGAAGAAGAAGAAGAAGAAGAAGAAGAAGAAGAAGAAGAAGAAGAAGAAGAAGAAGAAGAAGAAGAAGAAGAAGAAGAAAGAACTAAGGAAGTAGAAGAACGAATAACGAAGAAGGAAAAAGAAGAAGAAGAAGAAGAAGAAGAAGAAGAAGAAGAAGAAGAAGAAGAAGAAGAAGAAGAAGAAGAAGAAGAAGAAGAAGAAGAAAGAAAGAAAGAAAGAAAGAAGTAGTAGAAGAAGAAGACAAAAAGTGGCGGCCAGAGTCTAGACTACAAGCCCATCTTGTGAGTGACAGCCCTCTCTCCCTTCCGTTGCAGGGGAAATCAATATTTAGGGGTACAGATGGACGGGCGGTGCGCTGTGTGACAAAGACCACTGCTGATGAAGGCCAATGATCACACTGATGATTCACTCCTCCTTGCACCCCCTCCACCCACCCTACCCCTCACCCCAAACCTTGTCCCTCTACTCTACGCTCTCTAGCCCCCTCACTGAGCGCCCCTGCTTCCACCACCACGCTTTACCACAAAGCACATACCCCATCTCCTTCTCTGGTTCATCTTCTTCCTTCTACTCCATGATAGGGCATTACAATCTCTCTCTCTCTCTCTCTCTCTCTCTCTCTCTCTCTCTCTCTCTCTCTCTCTCTCTCTCTCTCTCTCTCTCTCTCTCTCTCTCTCTCTCTCTCTCTCTCTCTCTCTCTCTCTCTCTCTCTCTCTCTCCTGCCTTTTCCTTCTTCTTGACCTTGATCTTCTTGTTCTTCTTGAAGTTCTTGTTCTTGTTCTGGTTCTTCTTGTAGTTCTTGTTCTGGTTCTTGTTCTTCTTGTTCTTCTTGTTCTTCTTGTTCTTCTTCTTCTTCTTCTTCTTCTTCTTCTTCTTCTTCTCCTCCTCCTCCTCCTCCAGGTTAGGGCATTACAATCTCTCTCTTTCTCCTCTCTCTCTCTTTCTCCTGCCTTCTTCTTCTTGATCTTCTTGATATTCTTCTTGACCTTGACCTTGATCTTCTTCTTCTTCTTCTTCTTCTTCTTCTTCTTCTTCTTCTTCTTCTTCTTCTTCTTCTTCTTCTTCTTCACGTCAGGGCATTAAAAGCCTGCCAATGGTTAAGAATGGGGATGATCAACGATGAGCAACTTACTAAAATGTCTTCTTTATTTATTTATTGTATTTTTTGGCGGGGGGAGTGGGGAGGCGGGTGGGGTAGGGGAACGGGGTGGAAAGGTGGGACTGCGCACTGTAGCCTGTGAGAAAGTAAAATAGTTGGTAAAATGTTGGTTGGGTTGTTTTCGTTGGTATTCTATAGAATGACAAAGGTGAGTAGCTTTACAAGGGCGTTAACTTCCTTGTAGTATATTTCCTTAATCATTTATACAGTTATTTTTATTGGATTCATTCCCATAGCAATGAAGTTTACAACAAATGAGCCCCAAACTAGGCTACAAATAGCGAGTATTCAGTACTAAATTATACTTTTAAATTAGCTCAATGTGAGCACTGCTCGCTGTAGGACAGACAGTAGACTTTTCTATAAATATAGTATGTATTGTAACATTGTTCAAAAACGTTTGCAACATTCATTTATACACTACAGTTAAATTTGTGCAACGCAAAGTACTTTTTTCTAAATAAATATAATTTGCATTTTCTCAGAAAATATTTCAATCCACCGTATAATGTTAAGGGCAGCGGAATTTATCATATCAGAAGATATTATAGGCCTTACATATTGTGTGTACAGTCTTGTTAGAGTTGACATTGTTAGTATTAATATGAAAATTGAGTTATACTTATGATTTTTATTTGATTTGTATATTTTATTGATTTATTTCAGGTTTGCCTAATATCACACAGCCTCGCTCATCACAACAAAATTAATTTAAATTCAAATCATTTCCGTACTTTTACGTCTGTTAAGTCAACAGACGTAAATTGTACGGAAATGAATTGAATTTAAATTAGTTTTGTTGTGATGAGCGAGGCTGTGTGATTGGTGTTGACGTCTTTGTGCAGTACCATAGACGACATTATGAAGCTACACAGCGTACATTGACAATATTGTCCTTGTTCACACACACACACACACCCACACACACCCACACACACCCACACGCGCACACACACACACCGAAACGCATAAACACACAGACATACACACACGCAAACACATTCATATACTCACAGACACACACAGAGAGAAACACACATATGCGCGTATGCACACACACCCACAATCATACACAGACACATACACACACACGCATACATACACATAGCGCCGATGCGCGCACACATACGCACACACACCCACACACACAAACACACACACACAAACACACACACATATATATCCCGAAACAAACCACAAACTCTAAATCAACACAGTAGGGAAAGCTTTAGGGATTTTTCAGAAAGTACTCCGATGTATAAACCACATTGTAAACTGCGCAACACTATCGAAGTGCCTGATTTACATATCAGCACACCCAGTGATCACATCACAAAATCACGTCCAGTGGCCGAGGTCTTGACGAATACGTAGCTGCGCAATGACTTACGAACGCGCAAAGCCTACGTCTATCGTAGCTGCGCAAATGCGTATCTTGGTGGTCACAACGCATGCTTTGTCGCTTGCGGAGTAACGTATTACGTTTGGCCTTACGTTGAGAGTAAAGTTGGGATATTTTTGGCGCAAATTGGGGAAAACCCGGTAAAACACGGTATTCTCCTTCTGTCGTGACGTCACGAGAAAAATAGAAGACGACAAAGATTGAAGGAAAAACTAAAGTATCCCAGCCAAGATCCGCCAATTTTACATAAGGAGAAGTTCACTGCTTGCTTGACCTGATCAAGCAACACTCAGATGACTTGTTCAGCAAGCTCAACAACAATACAATACAATACAAGGTTATTGCTTTAGGTCCAGCGGACTCCCCCGAGCCAAATCAGGACCAGAGCTCAACAACAAAATTACGGCAAAAACAAAGCAAACCCTGTGGAATGAAATAACCATGCGTGTAAACGCACATGGGACAACACAGACAAAAACTCCCCAAGTGAAAAAGAAATGGTCAGATTTGATGCAGGCTGTGAAGCACCTTCAGAACAAAATAAAACACCCTCCGACAGGTGGAGGACCTCCTCCCGTGATACCATGGTGGCATGATTTTGTGTTGGATATTCTGGGACAAGAAACATGCCTTCTGGAAGGAATTACAGGCATGCTTCTCTCTCTCTCTCTCTCTCTCTCTCTCTCTCTCTCTCTCTCTCTCTCTCTCTCTCTCTCTCTCTCTCTCTCTCTCTCTCTCTCTCTCTCTCTCTCTCTCTCTCTCTCCTCTCTCTCTCACACACACACACACATGCGTGAGTCATGTAGCCTACTGAACCCGGCCAGCGGACAACACAGTTTGTGATGAGCATTTCTGCATTGCAGATGAGTTGTACATTGATTGCCTTTGCAGTTGACATATTCAAATTCATTGATGACAGGTGCAATTATCTGAACATGTGTGCAATCAATGCAGCCCAGTACGTTTGGGAAACCTGCTAACTGGTAAAAACTCTCAATCACATCATCTGCTTTCTTTTGGGTGGCGCGGCTGGAAGCTTAACGTATTCCCCCAGCCTTCGAGACAGAATTGAGGAGAATCGGGCAATAATTCTACCTACTGTTCGTCGGTCCACATTGAACAGGTCTCCCAATAGTTTGTTGAAATGCTCCTGATTAAAAAAAAACGTAATGCGATCAACACTTGCATCAATGGAGGCAGAGAACTTCCCCTCGGTAGTGGGTGTTCCAGCTCGTCTCCGGACAAATAATAATAATAATAATAATAATAATAATAATAATAATAATAATAATAATAATAATAATAATAATAATAATAATAATAATAATAATAATAAATTGCATGTATACAACGCATTTTTCATTAGAATAACAACTCAATGCGTTTACACACATCGTTCGTACGCATCGTCACAACATTCGCACTACATCATATACAGATCTACAGGAGTATTGATGTCTCCTCGCCGAAAACGAAATCTAGCAAACAGTTCCACATCATCATATACATCAAATGGGTTGGTTCTATCTCGAAGGATCCGTTGGCACCTGAAATTCCTCCTCAGTAGCATACGAAAGAATAATCTGTCCGCCTTTGTTCATGTTACGCAAAGGTTTACGACAGGAGGGGAGCAGTCGTAACTATGCGCTGAACGTCGCAGCTAAATTTAGCCTACGCAAGCGTCAAGACCAGCACGTTTCGGAGTTTACGTTGTTCGTAGGCTCTACGCATTGCGTAAAGATGCTACGTATTTGACAAGACCTCGGCCCCAGGCAAGGAAAAAGTTTCGTTTCGTTTCGCTTGGCTAAACAAGGTGTTTGGAAAAGCTCTCATAGCTAGCTAGCTACCAGTAAGTAATTCAATTTAATTCATTTGAGTTCAACAAATCTTCCATGAAAAGAAGTATGCACAAACATCTATGTCGAAGCAAACATTTCTTTGCTAAGTAAAATTTCGTTTGGCTGAACAATGTGTTTGGAAGAGCTCTGAAAACTACAAGTAAGTAACTGAGTTCAGTTCAGTTCAAATCAACAAAATCTGTATCAAAGGAGTAATGCATAGCCATCTGTGTCGAAGTTGGACCTTTCTTTGCTTAAGGTAGTTGGGTATGTTGAAATCGAAGTCGATAGAATGTCCTAAAATGAGGTTTATTTTAAAGCAAACACCTAAGAATACATAAAATGCTTTAAAAAAAAAAAGGATATCACGCCGTGCTATTTGTCAAGTTAGTGCATAATTTCTGACTTGAAGGGTGGCAAACTTGAGAGAAAAGTAGCATAATAGCAAAAAGCTACACAGATGGAAAGAAAATGAAGATTTCAGCATGACAACGACCACAAAGGTAAACGTGTCCCTTGTAAGTAACATTTTTGTGATTAAAAATTAAATTCCAGTGTGACAGTAACACTTTTTTAAGACCAACAAAATTACAATTTTGACTCCCATCTTCAACATCTTTTTGGAGCGCATCATATCAGATGCCCTTGCAGATCATGAAGGCACAGTCAGCATAGACGGTAGAGCACTCTCCAACCTACGTTTTGCGGATGACATTGATGGATTGGCTGGAGGAGAACAAGAACTTGAACAGATGGTACAGAGGCTTTGGAATGGAAGTTAGTTTTAGAGTAGACTAAAATGATGACCAACAACACCAATAGCATCAACAGGGACATCAAAGTCCAAGGCTAATCTCTCAACACGGTGCTGAACTTCTTCATATATATAGGAACAATTGTTTCAAACAATGGGTCCCGACCGGAAGTCCTCTCCAAGATAGCACAAACAACAGCTCCCCTGACAAGGTTGAAGCTCAATTGAAAAGACAGGGCCATCAGTCTACACTCCAAGGTAAGGTTGCTGCGGTCCCTTGTCATCTCCATCTTCCTATACTCTTGTAAAATATTGACCCTCACAGCAGACCTACTACGGAGAATAAGCCTACATGGCAGGGGGATGAGGTGCTACAGAAGACATCTGGGCATTTCCTATATCCAGCACATCATCAACGGCGATGTCCGACAGACCATCACACAAGCCATTTGACAACACGATGACATGCTCACAGCGGTGAAGAAACGGAAACTCCGATGGTATGGCCACGTCGCCAGATCATCAGGCCTTGCAAAGACTTTCCTGCAAGGAACGGTGCAAGGAGGCAGAAGAAGAGGTAATAATGGACTGGCTTGACACTAAGCGAAGCCATGAGGGTTGCTAAGGACAGAGAAAGATGGAGTACGCTGGTTAAACGATCATCTGTAGTGACACAATGACTTTCGAGTTACGGGATAGGATAGGATAGGTCACTTTGGATCTATAGCGGCGGAAACCTTGCCATCTTGCATGGGCCAAAGAACCAAGATGATAAGTTATCCACAGCCATGGACAGCATCAGACTTCAGTAAACTCTGTACATCTGTTTCGTGGACATGTACTCCTAAGTTTAACAGTGAGTTATAATGGTGTGAATTCAGGTGCATGAGTAGAAAAGTGTAAAGGTGACAGATATTCAGTTTGCTTGTCTTTTACATTAATTTTTTTTAATGCTAGAATTTGTTTGCCTGTGCTAAATTATTTTATTAGTTCCTTTGTGTTTACCCCCTTTTCTTTTGGCTTTTGTGTTAAGAAATAATTGTGATTTATAGTGTAACATTGCGTTTGATAATAAGTGTAACGCATATGCTATATTGGTGACAGAGAAACAGTATACGCGAGCAGTTGTGTTTATTAATATAACAGTATTTAATTAGTATAATGTGTAATGAAATTAAGTTATTTCATTTTTGGATATAGCACTCGAGATAATCTAGATTTATTATTTTCTTCTAAACTGAGATGTAAATAATAATTGTAGTTGTTTATATTATGTGAAGTTACTGTATATTCAAAAATATTGATAGTAAAAAGACAATCTAGTCAAGAATCTATGACGTCACAAGGAAAGTGACCTTGGAGGAATAATATAGGGAGACGGCGTGACCTAGTATTCGCTACTAAGGGGACTGAAGCCAGAGCACGTGGGAGTTGCCACGCCCATCTAACCCAAAACATGGATTGTGTAGTTTAATCGTATGGTATTTCGCCACCAAGTTTTCACACGAGTGCGCATTTAATTGTTAATATTATTTATTGGTGGTGATGTTCAGGGTAAGTTGTGCATATTAATGTTGTCCTATTGTTGATATAACCAAAATTATGTATTTTTTACATTATTGTAACCTGTTATTATTACTTATTTATTAAATATTTTTAAAAAAATCTTTTTGATGTTCTTTGGTTTATTATTATTAGGGATCTGCTTATCTTTATTTAGGGGTGTACTTTCCGCATTTGTGAACATAATAAATATTGGTTAACTCATCGATAGTGTGCCTTTACTTTTAATTAAAATTACTTTTATTTTTAAATTATTTTTTTCCTTCCCATTTGTTTATTTTGATTTGAATAATTATTTTGTATTATAGTTTTCAAATGCTCCCAGTGGGTTTTAAATAAATGTTGATGCTTTAAATGTCTAAATCACGAAAGTATAATGAACAATAAACTAAAGAACATCAAAAAGATTTTTTTTAATATTATTCAGCAGTTACAACCACAATAGCAATTATCATTGTAGCTTTGCACCAGGCTATTTTTTGTTGTTGTTGTAAATGCTTTTTTTTTAAATACATTTTTTGTTTTCTGTTATTCAAAAGGTGTTTAAAATATGTATAGTGAATGTTATAGTGTGTTTAGAACAACAGAGGCAGTATTATTTATTTATTTATTTATTTATTTTGTTAATGCTTGCAGTAATAAAGTTTGACAAATACAACTTAAATTCACATTTCATTCAGTAATTTGCTTTAGTGAAATGTGTGCTCCTCATGCCAAAAAGTAAAGAACACTGAAAGTCAGTAATTTAGCTGATGGATAGCTGATAAATCAGGATCCAATTTTTATTTTCTTTATAAAGCCTTTTTTTTTCCCAAAGACAATTAAATTAAAGTAAACACATTACATACACATGTAATAAAAGTAATATTAGTATAACAGTGTTATGGAAATGCGCATAAAAACATATAGCAGATTGATCAATTATCAGGGACTGAAGCCCATAGCTCTCCTATCTGCCAATCTCTCTTTAAAAAAAATAAATAAATAAAAGACGTGCCATTTTCCTTGCAACCCAGTCACAGTAAAAACTGTTGAAATCACATTTATAAATAAATTACCAATCGAATTGTGACAATTTCCTTGCATTACAGATATATTTGTAATTAAACCAACATGACAAGCTTTCAAAAGATACAGATTAAATAATAATTAATAATAATAATAATGTGGTCCCTAGACAGCCTCTTTGTTTTCAAAACACCACCAGAAAACAAAAAGCAATATTGATGATTAGTATGTGTAGGAATTTCAAACATGCAAAATATGCCACAATTAAAGTTAAAATAAAGACTTTAAAAAAACATTGATAAAAATGGCAATCCCCCCCCCCCCCAAAAAAAAGGGGGTTATAGTTTATATGTATTTAACAACAATAAGCCTGATCAGTATTGACAATCAGTCCTTACATTTGTTTATTATATAATATTTCATAATATAAATTATGACTAAATGTTTTCTTTACAATCAATAGCCATGTAACCAAAAGTATGTACCCCACCAAATTTACCTCCATCCTCACAATAAAACTGTCATACCACGTTATGTACGACAACGAGCCGAAGCATGGAATAGAGAGAACTTTTTTTTTAAAAACTTTAACCTCTATGCACAGTTCACTTTTTGTTTGTTTGTTTGTTTAATTATTGCTTAAGGTCCAGCCGACTACGCAGAGCCATATTAGGACCAGCACAGTTCACTTGCTTTCCGCTTGATTGTAGAAAGGCAAATAGCAGCATTAGTATTCACATAATTATACAAATAGCTATAGTAGTTGTAATAGCATTTATTATTGTTATTTATTACATTATCTAGCACTTAAGTGCAGCTTCATTTCAAATTGTCTGCAAAATGTGTTACATGAACATGTACAATCAATCTCAACTCAAGTTACTGGCCACTGAAAATTACTAATTTTGTGTGAGCATGGCGACTCAGTGTTTTTTTTAGATTTATTCAAAAACATAATTGAGTTGCAGTGTTTACCAGCATAATGATAGCGTACTTGCAAATATTTTTCAGCGATAGCTTTGATCAATAAAATCAGATGATTATCTGCTGGGTCACATTCAAGCATGTGCTCATCAAGAGTCTCAAAAATTGTTTTGCCTAAAAAGGTCTTCAAAACAGACTGCAGCAGATCATGACATGATACTGTGCTAAGTTTTCCATCAGTCAATGCAACATTTCGTCGGAAAAACCTTTCACAAGTAATGCAAATTTCGATTACATCTTTGGATGGACAGACAAGACCCCCCTTTGTCTTATGCTTAATAAATGCATAAATGTTGTCATCAGCATCATCATCATTCACACTTAGGGCAGAAATACACTTTTCACATGTAAGCCTGTTTTTCAGCTGAAATACAACAAATCCTGATATATAAGCAACAATTTTTTCTGTGCATTTAGCTAAATGAGATGGATGGGGAATGTACGCATAGTCATGATCTGCAGTTTCTCTAACATCTGGATCAACAACTCGACTTCTGGACACTGTCTCATTTATCTGTGTCACTGAGGGTGGATCCAGAGTACAACTGCTTATGTAACTGCTAGAAGCAGTTAAAATTGGTACAGCTTCCAAAGGTAAGCAGTTGCCACGAGACACATCCTGCAAATCACTATGGACAAGGATTTTTCTATAAGCAGCACTAAATTGTCTACTTGTTGGATTGTTATTGCAGCCGCCAAGTCGTCGAATTTTGCCAAAAAATAATTCAATGTGATCTTGACTTATTTTAAATAAACAAAGAAATTTCATTGCAAATTTTGAAGACATCACAAAGTCGTACAGGCGAAATGTATTGTCAATACACATCAAAAAGCCTAAAAAGCCAGTTTTTCTGTTTGACTCAAGGATAGGCCTTCCATTTGGTGACTCCATCAATGATGAAATGTAAGATCTTGCATCAATAAGAAATGACTGAATAGTGAGATAATTACATGGCTGGAGTGGGCTTTTTAATCCTTTAGCTTTTAGATTTCGAGATGTCAATACATCGAACAGACCATTGACAATGCGAATAAATTTTACGGTTGGTACACAGCCAATAAAGCTAGCCATATGCTCTTGAGCACAAAATTCAAGGGAAGACGCAACAGATTCACTCAATAATTGAGCTGCCAAATTTACGTTCATTTTATTTTTTTGTCCAAAGCAAATGTTTAGGCCGCAATTTGTTTGCTAGATGTAGGTTTTCATCTTGCTGCAACTGATTTAAGTTTTCAATGAATTTCCAGTTCACAATATTTCCATCCCTGTCTACTAAACGCTTTTTGTCTCCCAGTGTATTTCGTACCAATTTGAGCATATGGCAAGGGTCTAAAAATATTAGAACATTTTCATTTGTGACTGGATGAGCAAAATAAGGTTTAAAATTTTTAATGTCTAAATCACAACCCAGACTTTTAACCATACAAACGTTTGACGCACAACCATCCAATGTTAATGAAGCAATAGTTATTCCAGCATCATGCAGTTTACGAAGAAACTCACGTGTAATGTTAGCACGTTCAATGCCACCTAGTCCATCAATAAGAAAATAACCCACAGGCATTTTGAAACTGTCATTGATAGCAACTACCATAAATGTTAGTGCTTCTTTTGCTACTGGCAGGCTGTCATCATTTAGCTGAGTACCCAAATCGATGTACCCATGATACTTTTTTCCATCCCATTCAACATGTTGACGGATAGCCATCTCATCCATCACCAAAGAGCAAACTAATGCTTTGCCACTGGCAGACATATGAAGAGCTCGTGCACGTAATGCCGCAAAAGCATCTGATGTGTAGCCTGGCTGGCTTTGTACCCCTTGAAACCATTTTTCAATGGTTCTTGGGTGTGGAAGACAGGTATCAAACATCTTACGTACATATCGGTATGCATGTGGAGAATAGAAATATAAAGTCAGTGCAAAGCTTCTAAGCTCTGGAGAGTATCTGTTGGATGTAGATTGGTTTAAACATTTGGCAATTCTTCTTTTGAGGAGATCATTTATCCCACAGGCAGAACTTTCTAGGACTGACAAACTTTCAGTTGAAATAAAGTTATGCTTTTTTAGATCTGCAATAATTCTTGTAAGAGATGCATTTTTCTTTAAAAGTCTACGTTTTGTTTGTAGCAAAACTTTGATCCTCTTCCGAGAACTCTGCAGCTTTAGCTCAGTTTCAACAAGTTTACGTTTTAATTTAGATTTACGTGGTGTGTCCTCTGGGTTGTCTGCGGGAGGTGGGCTGTTGGATGGTGAGGGGTTGGTGCAGGTTGCTGGGGAGTTTTCGGGTGCGGTCGAGGTTGAGGCTGCCAAGTCAGAGGTTGTGCTGATTTCAGTGGATTGAGCATGTCGTTCTTTGGGGGGTTTTCTGTGTTGTACTTTTTTTTTAAGGTAGGAAGGAAATTCATCAAACACACTTGGAACGCAATTCTCTCTGATGCGCACTTTCGCTAAACTTGTGCGGTCTATATCCCTCTCTGCAAAGTGTTTCGAACACACCACTGCATTCTTTGAGGGAATAAAGTTTTTCCTGCGCAATGCTGACACCCATTTCTGACGCAATTCAGGATTGGCAGGAAATCTGCAAAAATAAATATATCATTATATATTATATTTGGTTTTTTTTTAGTCATTATTTTTATTATTGTTCTGAAATATATTTTGTATTATTATTTCCATATATATATGATGCTGTCTCAAAAGGTGACCAAAAGGAAGCATGCAGTCTTTGAACCATAAAAAAAAATATTTCGGTCATGTATTAAAGCTTTTTCTTTGCATTTATAAAAAAGCAATATAACTAGGTACTAACATATATCAACATTACACACACAAAGGTTGAAAGAAGTTTTTTATTGCTATTTTTCCACTAAAAATTGACAAAATTTTGTTGGCGCGAATGTGACATTCTGTGTGATCTGAAAAAACTCCATCTCCTTTTCAATAAAATTGAGTGAAAGAAATGAACTTTTTATGTTTGATGTGTTGCATTAATGTTAATTTTTTAACTTTAAATGTCTTTCAGCTTTGCAAAACATTTTCATTTATGTTTAGGGGGTTTGTAAAAATGACGTGATCGGTCGTGACGTACTTTGTCTCAACGTTGCTTGCCTTTCTTCTTAGATAGCTAAACATCCATGCTGATTAAATAAGAAAAAAAATCATTGACAGATTAAACATTACTTATCCTCACTAATTTATGTTTTTTTGTAGGAAAATAATAATTCTTTCATAGTAAATTTATCGTAAATTGAACGTAAGTAATTCCTTTGTCTTTCGGTAACCATCATTTCCAATCCGAAAATTTAACAAATTGATGACGATTAGTACCTTTTCACACAGAAATAGTTACAGCGAAAGTCTCTTGAGATTTCCGATCCAAAGTTTTCATTCCAAGATGGATGCTTTGAAAAGACCAGGTTGGTGTTTCTCTATCGATTTTGTTTTTTCCTTGTCACGACCGACCACATGTTACGACCAATCAAAGAGTCTATCAATATTGTAAGAAAATATTTTTATCTTAACATAAACTGGTTTATTCTATGTTAAAAATTAAATTACAGATGCTATTTTTCATTTTTTGCACTTGATGCACTGATGAAAACATGTGCTTTTAAATTTGCTTTCGTTTTTTACTTTTAGTGATAAAAGACGAAGTGATTCCTTGACTGCTTTGTTTTGCAGAGTTTATTTAAATCTTTCTTGTGCTATATGCAAATGAGTAAATATGCCATTCACCTTTTTTGTGTTCTACTCAATTTACTTTTTTTTAAATTCTACTAGTTAATCATGATTTCAGTGTTCATTGGATGTGACATGTCGGTTGTGACAACTTTGTCTTTACTAAAGACAAAGTTGTCACAACCGACTTTAGACAAAAAAAACAGTATATGGATGGTAAATGCTTATTAAAATAGATTTTATTCATTTATAGTAAAATATCTTATTTCTTGAGATGTAAACTGACAAATAAACTATGGATGGTATTTATTAAAGTTGTTTTGATTGTTTTCTTGAAAAAATATACTTCATGGTTTGGTCGCGTGCGACAGGCCAACATTTTCACTTTACCCTTTTATACTGATAATGATGTACTTGAAATAAATTTATACATTTTCTTTAAAAGCATTGTCCTTTTTTGTTTACTTTTTTATGCTGCAATTACTTTTTTCTTCCATGACCATCTTTTTACAAGTAAATTCATGATTTCAGTGTTCATTGGTTGTGACGTGTCGGTTGTGACAAAGACAAAATATATAAATATAGGGATGGTACATGCTTATTAAAATAGAACTTAGTAATGTAATTTATAGTAAAATATCTTATTTCTTGAGATGTAAACTGGCAAATAAAGTATGGATGGTATTTATTAAAGTTGTTTTGATTGTTTTCTTGAAAAAATAAACTTCATGGTTTGGTCGCGTGTGACAGGACAAAGTTATCATTTCAAAATTTTGTACTGGTAAATGCTTTATACTAAAAGTAAATTAATACTTTTTCTTCAATAGTAATATGCTTACTTGGGCTGTGTTTGGAAATTGCTTAGCTGTTATTTTCTTTAATTTATTAAAAATTTTCTTTTGTCCACTGTCACACGCGACACATGCCACCTTCACCCCTATTACCAAGCATATCTCTGTAAACAGAAAAGACATTTTGTTTAAAATGCTATTTTCATGAAATTTAAGCTTAAGACCACACATTAACATCAAAACTGCAAGTCTCAGTCACTTTTCAATTTTTTGCTGCAATGTCACATTCCTAGGTTGACCTTTTGAGACAGCATCATATATATATATATATATATATATATATATATATATATATATATATATATATATATATATATATATATATATATATATATATATATACATATATATATATATATATATATATATATATATATATATATATATATATATATATATATATATACAACGTTATTATCTCTTATGAGAAATTACATTGTGGTGCTTAATACATACATTTAAAACACACACACATACACACAAGCAGCAGCTCGCCCATTCAAGTACCAACATACCCCAATACGTACAAGGCACAAACACACATACATTCACTCATTAACCTTGGAGTGATATTGATTTAGGGGATGAAACTGTTTTTCATTCTTACTGTTCGAAACTTTGTCACACGATATCTCTTCCTGATGGTAGGAGCTGGAAGTGGGGCGCAAGAGCATTGGTATTGTCCAGTAAAATAGTTGTGGCCTTTCATACAACTAGTCTCTCATATAACACACACAGATTCTCTTGTTTCACACCCACAACCTTTCCACAGACATTCACCACTCGATCTAACACCTTTCTGTTTTTCAAACTCAAACTTCCATACTAACAGATAAAAGAATAAGTATATATAAATTCAGAACAATAATAAAAAAAATGATAAAAACTAAAAAATATTACTCTAATTGTAGAATACCGATTAAATCAAATGCTGAATATTAACATTAGAACATTCTTCTGCACCCTTAACTAAAATTTTAAATTGCAACTACTGCTGTTGCAATCATTTTAAAACAATTACAGATGCACTGCACTCCAAATTTATTACAATAATACATTTACTTTGGTGAAAGACTTGTAGCATAAAACATTAACAGACACTACATACACTAGTCATTACTTTAATTTTATTTATTTTTCAATTTATGTTCTGGTTTATCACACATTGTTTCCACTTTTCCTCTGGTTAGTGTCATGATTAGTAGCCTAATTATGTATACATACAAGCTGTGCTTCTTGCAAAAAAAAATTAAGCAACTATTTGTATAAGGATAGGTAAAAAATAGTAGTTTATCTTTAGTTATAAATGTTATTACATGTACTGATGTAGGCTACATTCATTCATTTTGTTGTATTACTTGTAATATTAATCAATCGTATTGTTAACAAGGCTTTGTTGAGACCTGTCTTGCCATGTCCCATAACTTTTAACAAACATCTAACAAAAAGGTTAATTCAAAAACAAAAAATAATTTTAACAGATCATGGTGCGAAGATCCTTTTGCCTATTTTTTTTAAAACAGAAATTGCAAAGTGTTTGTGTGATTGACAACACATTTAATCTACTGTGATAATTACAGTTAGCTTTAGTTATAAATATAATGGAACACATAGGTTAACTCCAAAACAACAATATTTTATTAAAAGATCATGGTGCAAAGATCCTTCAGCCTATTCTTTGTAAATAGAAATTGTTGTGTAATAATTTTCTTCATTCATTAAGTTACTAAAATATATATATATTACAGTTTACAGGTTTAATTATTGTGGAAAGTGATAGTGTGATTGACAACACATTTAATCTACTATAATAACAAGTGATAGTGTGATTGACAACACATTTAATCTACTATAATAATTATTACTTTCGATTTTTTTCAAGAATAATTACATTAATTTTGTTTGTAGTAGCTGAGCAGCAAACAACATACATGTGCAATAGAACCAGCGACCATAAACAGCATACAAAAACAATAACATTAACAGCAAACACCAACTTCTCTTCAACAACAAAAACTGATAAAACAAAAATAAAACTTCTTGAATATCGGCTTGCTTTTTGCTTATAAATAATATACCAGGCATATCTCTCACGAGTTTTTCACAACTTGTGACAAAATACCCCAACACTAACAGTAGATTAACAGGTCAGAACAAGACTCACACAGTGCAGATCTATCTCAAACAATCAATACTAGACAATAGCCTAAAATAGTAAGTAGAGCTCAAGACCTAAATAGGTCTATTAATTAAGTATTATAAATACACACATGTCTACTTCATTACGTGCAATATTGTACTTCTGACCGTTAATTAAGCGTTAGTGTAACTTTCCTTCTTATCAGAAACCTACACCAGGATCAAACTATCACTCGGTGCTCTCGAGTGTTAAATTAAAATAGCCTACAATCGTAACAATGATCATGATACTATACATGAGATGGCGACAGACTCGCAATGAATGAATGAGAGGTGACGAGTTTTCAGGGCCCATCATGGTCATAACAAGAATATAAAGAATAAAAATCAATATAAATTGGCCCAAAAAAGGTAATACTTACAAATGAAACGTCACTCCCAACTTCCGATCTCTTTCAGGACGATTAGTACATCCAAAAGCTGAGCACGCTGGCATGGTTTGTACTGCGCTTGTAGTCAATCTTTTGGGTTGGACAATATGGCGGACGTCGCTTCCGCGTTGGCTTCAAATTTATGACGTCACGCCGTATCCTCTAAAAATAATTCATCCAAGAAAGTGACGTATTCTTAGGGCAGCCATTTTTATTTTGAAGACATGACGTAGTACGTACTCTGCACACATTCGTAAGTCGTAAAGTTGGCATTGACAACGAGGTGCACAGGTATTTCTTCGTAGGCACATTTGTTTACCAACACTTGTGACTCAGACTTCAAAGCGAGAGGACCACACCCTCCGAGCTCTGCTTTTCAACGGTCAAAAACCGTCATCCAAGACATTGAAAAATCTGAACGTTTAATCTAGGCATCGTCCTCTTCTATTCCTTCGGTGACGTGTTGATGATAGTACCACAGAGAACCGTTTGGACACCTTTGCTGAAGAAAATTGACAAGATTGATGCCAGAGATGGAAGACAGCCGGGAGCAGACGATGTCGAACGTAGACCTGTTGCAGCTATAACCACTGACTGCTTCGATGTCCTTCAACTCGTCTTTGAGAGAAGCATCTGCGCTGATCACATTGTCCACTGAAGATCTGAGGGTCGAATTGCTACGAACTGAAGAGGTCTTGTAACTGGTGGGACCTCTTTTTTTTCATCTTTATTCTGGAACCTGTTCCTGAAACTTCACCTTACTTCCACGGGTGTGTTGTTTACCATCCATTGGGAAGGGCTACAGTCAAGACATCTAAGAAGAACCATGACTGTGCCAGATCCGAGTATCGAGAGATTATACAATTACAAGAGACCATACATCAGTTGATTCGAAAACGTGCACGGTCTTGACCTCATCGATCCCTGTAAGTTACTATCTTGAAATTGCCTACCTTTCGAGGAAGGTGATTTTATTATCATTAGTAAATATCGTTCATTTTCTGTGACAGTATTTTATCTTCTTTTTATGTGTAAAAGAAGAGTTTGATAGCGAGCGGAAGTTTATGTATTGAGCCATTACACGCATTAACATCTTGCAACATTATATCTTTACACTTTTCTGCTTACATGATAACAAAATAAATCAAACAATAAACGCAACATAATGTATTATTTTCAATATTAGAGTAAATCAAGAAACGACGTATACTGTTACTCTGCATTCAAGAAGGGTGGGTTTTTTTCATACAGTAAAAATAAAAAATAAAAAATTTAGTTTTGGATTAGGGGATTCTATTGTCATGCAGCGACTGTGGAACCCATTGTATTGATAATCTTCCTTTCCTTTTAATATTTGTACGCCGATAAACGTAGTTTAATGGGCGGAGGGGAAGTAAGGGAGGTGGAGGGGGGGGGGGATACCATTTTCTGTGCGTGTGTGTATGTGTGTGTATATCTGTGTCTGTGTCTGTGTCTGTATGCGCAGCTCTGTCCGCGCATTTTCTCAGAAGTAAGTAAACGGATTTATAGAATTTTCGCTTCACGTCGTGTTTGTTCACCGTTCATCCTCTGGAAAGGGATTGGTTTGTGTACCTCAACCCTTATTGAATCAACCATAAGGAAAGCCTTGACTTCTTCCTTGCTTGTGTTTATCATAGTTATCTTCGTTTTGTGAACTGATGAATGCTGTAACGTGAGAGGCCATAGCAGAAGTTTAATCCTACACTTGAAAAAAATAGTTATTAAGTTGCAATCCGTGCCATTGCTAATACTGTACACTGTGCGGTGAGGACAACAGAGTCTCACTTATTGATTGTAGCATATAACCCGTTTTCCTGTTGTACATTTGTACTGTGCTGATGAACGGGCGTTTCAATTTATAACAGTCATTCAATGTCGTCCTACGTACGTTTTTGGGATCATGAGTTAAAGGTGGATTTGGCATCTCGTTCTTGTTATATTACGGATGTCAATTTGATCGTCCTTAGGCCCACCGTGGTAGCTCAAGTGGTAGAGCGTTCGCCTGGCACACCGATGACCCAGGTTCGAATCCCGTAATGGGCTAAATAAAGAGTGGCCATTTTTCACTGTCCAGTGTAGCAGTATGATTGCTCTGGTGGATCATTGTTGATTGAGGTCCCTACCCCTTGTTCCCTGGGATAATTATCCCAGTCTGCCATATCGCCAATGGCGGGTGTAGACGTTAAACCTCAATGTTTATTCATTCGATCGTCCTGGCTATATTTGTGTTAAGAGATGAACGGTATTTCGTGATCATTTTGTTGTTGTTCTTCTTCTTTTTCTGACGACGACGACGACGACGACGATGATGATGATGATGATGATGATGATGATGATGATGATGATGATGATGATGATGATGATGATGATGACGACGACGATGATGATGATGATGATGATGATGATGATGATGATGATGATGATGATGATGTTTTCTCCTTCCCAGAGGATGAGCTTGTTGGAAGCACTGTTGCTGACCTTGCTGCTGGCTCATCTACCTGTAGCACAGGCCAAGAAAAACCACACCTGTGACAATGACCACAACCTGTGCTTTAGCTCAGAATCCACCTTCCCCCAGATAAAGGCCAATGAAACCTGCTTCTCTATCGACCACAAGGTCAAATGTTACTGCAGCAGCACCACAGGTGAGTTGTTATCATATCATCGTCATCCTCCTTCTCCTCCTCCTCCTCCTCCTCCTCCTCCTCCTCCTCCTCCTCATCATCATCATCATCATCATCATCATCATCATCATCATCATCATTATCTATACCAATCCAATCCAATCTACTTGATCCTAAGCTAATCCATTGTAATCCGTCTTCTCTAATCCATTTGATCTATCTATCTATCAATATCTCTCTCTGTCTCTCTGTCTCTCTTTCTTTAGCTTTTGTATGTGTGTGGTTGTGGTGGAGGGGGTGGGGAGAGTGGGTAGTGGGAGTAGGGAAGGGGTAGTGGAGGGGGGTGGGGGGGAGGGAGTATGTGTATTTCGGTACATTAATTTTCTTAGTATTTTTTTTTAATAATTCCTACCATTGTTAAGGTTTGTGTTAGTTTCAAATCAATGTTATGTTAATTATTTTATTTGTTCTGAATTTTTTTATTTTTTTTAAATTTTACAATTGTATTAAGGACTAGCTGTAAGACAGGTCCATAGGACCTATTAAAGATTTCGACTTCGACTTCTATCTATCTATCTATCTATCTATCTATCTATCTATCTATCTATCTATCTATCTATCTATCTATCTATCTATCTATCTATCTGTCTGTCTGTCTGTCTGTCTGTCTGTCTGTCTGTCTGTCTATCTATCTATCTATCTATCTATCTATCTATCTATCTATCTATCTATCTTTCTCTGTCTGTCTATCTACTTTTATTGACGTTGATGCTATTGATGCTGCTGATGTCCGTACAGCGAACTGCTCCTACAACACTGATGGCAGCCTGGTGTTCGTGCCCGCAGTCTTTTACCCTAACGGCAGCCTGAGAGAGGTGTACCAAGTGCTCAACATCTCCTTCAACAACATCACCAACATCCGCAAAAACGACTTCTTCATAAATGCCTCCACCGCGGTGCAAGTCATCGACTTGTACTTCAACGGACTCAGGTCAGTCCGATATGACCACGGCATGGGGTTGTGGATGTGTTGGGCTGTTGATACAAGCTGTGCCTACAGTTACCTATTCCGTGGATATAGGCACACTGGTCTCATCCATTTAAATGTTAATAATAATAATAATAATAATAATATAAGGCGCCTTAGTCTAAGGATCATGGTCTGACGCCCGGACAACTGAGCACAATCGTGGGCAGCCAGGAATGGGGGAGAAGGACCAAGTGCATGCTGGGTGTGTTCTTGTTACTGGCACTCACCCGTCTAGGACATGAGCGTCAGGATCTTTAAAGTCCGTTATGATGGAATGTATGCGACACACAGACTAGACCTCGGTTTATACTCTCATCCGAAGGAGTATGAAAACAGGAGTAAAGTGTCTTTCCCAGGGACACAACACAATGGCCCGGCCAGGGCTCGAACCCGGGACCTTCAAATCCGCAAGCCGAAGCACTACCATTAGACCACAGTGCCTCCCATGTTATTAGACGTCTTGTATTTCCACATAATATCTCGATATACAGTACTTTGAAATAGTCCGAAATCAGAAGGAGCCAAAGCCGCTCTGTCGCGATGTCTGTCAGTCTGCCAGTTGTCTGTCGGCCGGTCGGGCCGTTGCTCGCCATATCTCAAGAACCACTGTACGGATTTTGACCAAACTTCATAGGCACACTACCTAGGTTAGTGGCCACACTCTCGTGTCATCGTGTTTGCTCTACCGCAAATGTTAATGTCGCTGGAATCACTTTGTTGCTAAACACGCTTTGCTCAATATATTTCAATAATAACAGTATTAAAATTACATTACGTTACATGATTATTGCTTTAAGTCCAGCGGACTCTTCCGAGCCAAATCAGGACCGGACCGGACAACCCCAGATCCGCATAAAACATCCGCTGAAACAACACTAGTGGCAAAACTGAAGGCTCTCCACCAGCCAGTCACTTTACAATAAAGACATCCCACGCAGGGGACGCTGAGGCTGTACTCTAATTTATCGGACCCCCTTTTACAAAAACAAAATAGAATACAAACATCATTATAAATTATCAACAAAACACATAGCCTACATACAAAATGCCTACATTGCTATTAATAATAACATCATAGGAAGCCCTATAGTGACCACCTGGCAGAAAGCGTCCAATATTCCCAAGCTGATCCAACAGACCTCACACACAAATAAGGAGTCTTGTCCCGGAAGAGTTTTCAAGAAAAAAGGTAGGTGACTGGTCTAGCGAAGAAGAAGATAGTATAGCAGATTGATAGAACAGAGCAGGAATGAGAAAGAACAAAAGACAGGACAGTGGGAATTTTAAGCACTAAATTTCCCGAAAGTGGGGATACTATTTATACTGAAACCCCCGGCACCCCAACGGGTGGAATAACAGTAATAATAATAATAATAATAATAATAATAATAATAATAATAATAATAATAATAATAATAATAATAATAAGAAGAAGAAGAAGAAGAAGACTCATCTGAACAGATTGTGTAGATTTTGGGGATACATGTAGACCTACTTCAAATCTTGGCCAAAGACTTTTGAATTGTGTGCTTGGTTGTGGGCTCGTTCTGGACTGCAATGCAATGCACCTTTAGGCCTATCTCTCGTAAAGCTCACTGGAGTCGCATTTTACATGCGAGTGTCCCTTTTATGCTATTCTCAAGCGGTCCTTAGCCTTAGGTAATATGAGCCCTGACAAAAACAACAACAACAGTAATCTCAGCCTAACGTCATTTGTATTATACTTTAGCGCTGTAGTAGGCAGTTCTAATGCAGTGTACTTTTGTATTCACTTTAGTACACACGGTATATGACCTGATATGCTGTGCGTCGGTCCAGTTCAATTCAAGTTTATTCAAAGCTCTTGCCACAAGCGTCTTTCAGCCCCCCCCCCATACTCCCCCCAAATAAAACGTTCAGATCAAAGAAAAAAGTAGGAACACAGACTTTGCGTTCACACTGTTCCTGACAACAAGCGGAAAAGCAGAAGATCACCACCACACAAGGAGTGGTCAGATTCAAAGCAAGCTTTCCACTTTAGTAGAAAAACTCGTTCTCAATGTACAACAACAAGGCTGCATGCGTAAAACTCTGGACAGTAATTCTATCTATTGGCATACAAATATTGTGAGACATTATTCAAGACTGTTGTAGTGACGCCATTAACATTACTCCATGGACAGCTATAGTGGCAGGCAACAGAAACATTACTTTATGGACAGTTGTAGTGACAGACAACAGTAACATTACTTTATGGACAGTTGTAGTGACAGACAACAGTAACATTACTTTATGGACAGTTGTAGTGACAGACAACAGTAACATTACTTTATGGACAGTTGTAGTGACAGACAACAGTAACATTGCTTCATAGACAATTGTAGTGACAGACAACAGAAACATTACTTCATAGACAGTTGTATTGACAACAAAAGTAACATTGCTTCATAGACAATTGGAGTGACAGACAACAAAAACATTACTCTGTAGACAGTTGTTGTGACAGACAACAGTAACATTACTCTGCAGACAGTTATAATGACAGACAACAATAGCATTGCTTTATGGATTTATGTTGTCAGCTTCATCAACCCAGCAGCGTTTGAGCGGTTTGAGAACTTGACGTTGCTGCTGCTGGGCGGTAGCAACTTTCTGAACTACCCGGGCCTGGTCAGTCTGCTGGCGTCACTTCCCACACTGGCGAACATCAGTGTCAGCTGCGTTCAGCTGAAAACTCTCCCGCCTGATGTTTTCCGCAATATCACCAACTCCTCTCTCATCTTCCTGGACATGAGCTGGAACGAGGTGGGTCTGGACACTTCGCTACATCTGTCGCAATTCGCACATCTGACGCGGCTCAAACATCTGGACCTGTGGCACAACAAGATCTACAAGCTACAAACCGCCTACCTGCCGTCCTTGGAGATCCTCAACCTCGCCACCAATCGCCTATACGACTTCCCAGACACCTGTTCCGACAACGGCACCTCCCTGTTCCCCAACCTCACCCAACTGATCCTATCCTTCAACGTGATCAGCTGTCTGGGTCCTGACATCTGTCTGCCGCGTCTGAAAGTCCTCAACCTGAATTTCAACAGCATCGCGTACTTCACCACAGACATGTTCTCCGGACGACTCTTTCCCTCCTTGGGACTGTTGAGCATCATGCAGATGGAAGACAAGATCATGCGCTTAGACTCTTACTTCATCAACAACTCTGAAGTAAGGGACGTCAACTTTGCCTTGAACGAAGTGGATTTCTCCGACGACAGCGTAGTGCAGGAGGATTCTTTCTGGGGTTGCCCTCACGTGACGAGATTATCGTTGGACGGCAGCTACTTTGGGAAAGTCTCCAAGAGCCGATTACGCCAGCTTCTCCTTTCTATGGAGAGGTCTTTGAACCAACTCTACCTGACCAACGCCAAGCTGACGGAGGTCCCCAACATGAATCACTACCTCAGGCTGAAGAAACTGGGTCTGTACGGTAACGCTATCTCCGTCATCCCTGACGGAGCCTTCGACAATCTGACGCAGTTGAATGAGCTAATGTTGGATCACAACCGCATCGCCACAATCACTGAGAGAACGTTCGCGCCGGGGCTGCTTCAATCGTAAGTAAGAAATAAAATGATTGGTTCTGACATAGCGCCATTATCAGCTCAAAGAGCGGCTGAAGATATTGAGACCCATGTGGCTGACGCCAACGCACCTTGTGTGTCTATAAGGTGTACGCGTTTTGCAAAATTATCATTGACTCATCCAGCATGCAAACAAGCAAAATATAAATATAAAAAATAAGGATTTGGGGTTCGGATCCACGATTTCCAAGACTTATGTTCATAGGGCCTTCGTCATCAACCAGGGCGCCACCCTCATATACATAAATTAGTGTGTTATATTACAGTTAAAGGCAGCTTACGAAGCATATCCTTGCAGGGAAGGAGTGGTCAGCTCAATGCCATTTGCTTGAACCGTTCTGTAGTAGTTGATGCACCGAAGCAAGCTTTGATGCATGATAAGAATCACATGCAGATCGTATCAGAAGCACTAAAAGGTAAAGTAGGTACTGTTTGTTTTATCAACATTACTGTGTATCTTGTTTTGCCTTCCATCTGCAGACTGACATCTCACTTCCAAAACAAGTTGTATCTGGGCAGCAACCCGTTCTTGTGCGACTGTCAGCTCCTGTGGTTCCAGGACTGGATGAGGAAACATTACTTCTTGTTCAAAGACTACCACAAGGCCAACGGCTCAGCACTTATCAACCAATACACCTGCAGTAACCGGGGCAACCAGTCTGTCGACGATTTCGTCCTCAACCCACAGGTGGAACAACTTGATGATGATGATGATGATGATGATGATGATGATGATGATGATGATGATGATGATGATGATGATGATGGTGTTTCCGTTATTATAATATAATACAACATTATTCTGACATTTTCTGGGGTATTAATACTTGCAATAATAAATTATTAAGTGTTTGGCTATTTTCAGGCCTGCCTACTGGGGCCAATGGCCGCCAACCTCACCATCGCCCTCTCCACCTTTCTCCTCATCACCTTCCTCTGCTTCACTGTCTACTTCCGCTTCCGCTGGCACATACGGCTTTGGGGGTACGAGATGTGCCGTAGTAGTCGCAGTGGTGGCCGTCGTCGTCACCGTGGTTACAAATACGACGTGTTTGTGTCGTACGCCGAGGAGAACGCACATTGGGTGGTCCATGAACTAGGGCCTGTGCTGGAGGTAAGCCGTAGACTGACTGATTGGTTGGTGAGAATTCAATTCAATTCAATCAATAATATTAAGTAATTTTCGAATTTATTTTGTATTTAAATAAAATAATAAATAAAAGGAAATTAAATTATCCCTGAATGCCACGCTGCTTGCTATGTCTGCTAGTGCTGTGCCTGTTGTTTCTACCTACAAAGATTGTCTCCTGTACTGTGACAGAATGACTCAGATTCTGTAAAGTGCCGCTGAGGCGACACGGAAAAGGATGGAGCATCGAATGAGAAAAATTCCCCTTCCAGCTGAGGCAGTTTTCCCAGGGGATAAATCCGCCAAGTCGTAGGTGAATCTATACTCTACCGTACGGCTTGGTGGACTTATTTACTGAGTACAGTACATTACTAGCATTAATATTACCCCTAGGGTTAATGGGTACACTAAACGGGCAACTTAGCCCCGGATCCACCATATTAACACGTAGTTATGTGTATGTGTGTATGGTATAGACTGTGTTTAGTTTTTCACCAAGATTGGGCACACTCAGCACCTTATTTGAGCTTTGAAGTTTGTGATTTCCCTTTTTCAGGACCAATAACTTCGCTAAAAACAGAAAATGTATACAACCACAGCTTAAAGGCCTACCCTAGACATCGGCGATATTTGGTCTACATTGAGGGCTATGCTAAACTAAGACAATTACAAAATATGAAGGTTTAATTAGCTTTAGATCGCTTGTTGTTGTTCGATAAAGATAGGAATTTTTACCTGTAATTAACATAAGGGGAAGTAATTTTCTGAAACTTCACATGATAATTTCCCTTAGCTTGTGACGTAGCATATTGTAATGGAGCCACAAGACCACGCTGAAAGCGATTCTTCGTGTTCTTCTTGTAGTAATATTAGCGCCGAAGAAGATGGTAATAATTACGGAATTGTTCCATATCAGTTTGAACCAGAAGCTTCTGGAGATGACAGTTCATCTTCCAGCGAAAATGACGACAGTCTACATCTGGATCGTCTTTTTTCTACAGATTGGTAAGTGTGAAATCGAATGACAAAACTCTGAAACGAAAGTGAAACTAAGTTTTAGGCTATTTACATTCTAATACTTTGGGCCTATTTGAGAATTGAGTAGCCTAAATCAGGCTTTTTTTAATTTATATAAATGAACAGTTATAATATTACTAGCCATATTACTTACGTCCTTGCTTATTAGTAGGCCTATAACATATTACTTTATCAGTGTGTGCACTGTGTAGTCTTACATTATACTTAGAGAGTTACTCAGTCATAATGAATAAGTGATGTTTAACGTTTAGGCCTACTAGTAGTGTTTACTTTTGTTCTTTCTCTTCCTCTCAAATGTGCATATCGTGATCATACTAATGATACTCTCAAATCTACTTTGTCTACACTCTAGTAAATAAAAAAAAAATAAAAACAATATTATAATTATATATAAATGTGTTGGGCTATAATTAGTATAGTTCAGTAATTAATCTCACATGATACTCAAAATAAAATGCCATACTTTATATTTATAATGCACTTTTAACCTTTTTAATTTTAGTTTGTTTTTTTATGATAGGATTTTTTTTCTATCCAAATCCTTGTTAAAATAATTTAGTTATCAGACAAAATCACACACACACACACACACAATGTTATTAGCCTACTACATGTAACTATATTAGTACATATTTTATACAATTTTATCTAAACAGTAGCTTATTATATATATATATACAGTCATTGAGTCAGCTATCTGAAACACGGGCAGCAGAGAAACTATTTAAACTAATTAGACTTAGTGTAAGTTATCAAGCTATTTATTAAATTAACTATACATACTGATATTGATACATAAGCTAGACACAAAGACAGTATAAATAATCCGACTCAAGATTTCAATTGTACTATTAATTTGTATTAAACTTACTGCCTGTAGTGCTGAAGTATAGATTAGTAGCCTAAATAATTAAACATAAACTAAACCAATGAAATAAAAAGAACACTCTAGAGCCCTTAGCCACCCACTAAATATGAATTTGTTTCACATTGTTTAAATTTTCATACAACAGTAAATTTAATTTGTATTTATTTGATGTCATCTGGGCATACACTTTACATATCATGACAAGTTATTTATACCACTTTATGATTGATTGAATTTATTACAATTGCTGAATCAGTGTTCACTACATGAATTAGTAGGACAGTAGGACTACATGTAATAATTACTTAATAAACCTATAGCCATATCGGTAAAATTTGTAAATAATTTTTATAGTTTATTGTAACATTGGAATTAAAAAATTCTTATCAATAGGTGCCTGTGTGGAAACTGTCATTTGATGGCTACCATGAAAGAATGTCGCTGCTGTGCAGAAATACCAGAAATGGCAACATTGAATACTGACAAGCAGGTTCAGTGTATTACTAACCATCCAGCTTTTCAATCACTTTGTCTGGATGTGTATGTGCTCCAGACCTGTTACAGTTGGTTCCATCAACAGTATAGAAGAAGTATTGCAGATGAGAACAAGTGAGTCTGTTCCTATGCATGAGAACATGTTTTAATTATATTGAACAATTGCTTTGTACTGCACATGTATATTTTCAACAAAAACAGTTTAATATATACTATTATTATGCTTTTAACAATTTAAGGTTTTAACAAAGTTTTATTTGAGCACACATATTACTATTAAGTGTTACTAGTATCTTGCATTGTAAAAATATAGGTTAATACATCATTAAATGTATTAACAACTAGCACACATTTTACCCAATTTACAGGAAATTCCAAAACCATTTCAGTGCTTGTTTCGTCCAGTTAAAAAAAAAAGCATGAGATTGTATATAATTCAAACAAAAAGTTAGTAATTTATGTTTAAATACATGTTTTACACCTTTGGGTGGTTGTTTGTGCCCAATAGCGTTTCATTTGTAATGGTGCGTAGGGGTGTATGCCGGAGTGTACAGCGCAATTATGTTTAAAGTGTGGGAAAATAGTTTTTTTTAATTATTATTATATTTTATGTGTTGCATTTGTTGTTATTTTTACATAATTATTCTTTTATAGATAATCCACATTTTATTTTTACACACATATATATGATGTTTGTGCAGCCAAAAAGCAAACTTCTGTGGATTTTTCAATTCATAGACCAATAAAGTTTCAGTTCAGTTCAGAATATTATTTATTTAGGGTATTAACGTTGTGGCTGGCGATGAAGATTATATGGTATATATTTGTACATGTCATTTGTCAGCCAAAGTGCATACCTACTTTAGGCCCAATGGCCATAGCTAGAAAATTTTGTTTCAATTAAGCTAATATTGTTTCTGTATATTAGCAGTAGTAGAATTAGTACTGGATGGGGTGAAACAGGGTACAAAGCCTTTTTAAAATGACCTCTTCAGGTAACAACTAAAATAATCTTCCCTCATACAACCTACTTCCATAATTTTCTAATGCTTTTTTGTATATTTTATTTTCAGCCGTCTTCGGTATACAGCCTATCGGATGCTGACACGATTTGCTTGGGGATGGCTAGGAAAAGACATTAGGGTATCGCTTCCAGCATGTGCTGTACATCGAATTCAAAGGGAGTTTCCTAGTTTGGATGGACAGTACACAGGTTATTTGGAACCTGAACATAAGTGATCAGATGTAGGCCCACCTATTGCTTTGTTGACATCAAATAAAGTTTTATGTCTATATTTCTCACTAGAGTATTTTTATTTCACTTTTCATTCTTACATGCAAGCTTCAGATTATAACCAGCAAAATTTGTTTAGATGTAAAGTAGACATGTCAAACATACTGCCCTTTGCAAACATACCTGCCGGCCCAAACACAGCACAACGGTTTTAACTGTACAAGCAACTTTTAAATCTTCATAAAATAATTAACCAGATAATTAATAATTGTTCAGTTTTAAACTGCTGTATTTTTTCAGTTTGACATGACTGGTCAAGTAAACATTGTATGCGTTGTTAAGACCGACTTGAGATTCATAAAAATAAAAATAAAAAGCATTATAATTATATAATAATTATATCAGTCAATCAACCAATCCATATGTGTCAAAACAAGAAATGTTAAACTAAGTGAACATCAGTCAGTGATTAAGAAAAACAATTATTTCTGTTCAGAGTATCGACATTTTAAATTCGAAACAGCTTGAGCTTTGTCTGGCTTTTGAAATGCTGAACATAGAGGTGGTGGAGGAGGTACAGCTCGTCGTCTTGCCTTGGCAACAGCTACCATTTCAACAGTTGTCTTGCTAGAAGCCAGACCAACTACGCGTTCTGTTAGTCTTTCCACATAGACTGCACACATATTTGAAAAAGTCATTTGTTAATTATTATTTATAACTATTGTCATTTCACTCATTATTCATAATAAGTATTTTGAGATGGGCAAAGTTTTGTATTTATTTTTTAATTTTTATTTTATAAAGACAAATTATAGGGCTTGCAAGCAAAACAAAAATTACAAGATAATTATTAAATTTACCAAATGTCTGGTCTTCTTTCACTTGTTGAATCGAAAAGTCATTTTTTGATTTTTTGAAAACCAGATTGAAACGTTCCTTGCCAGTTCTGTCTTGGGATTGCTTCCGTTTTGCATTTTCATTAAAATGCAATGCTGCCAAGATGTTCCTGAAACAGTAACATGAAATGAATATATTTAATTTTTTAATTAGTAAGTGATCTAAATATTAATTTTAATTTCATAATAAATAACTGTGGGTATTAGTGATCATTTTAAACAATAAATGTAACAGGGCATTAAGTGATCTACAGATGTCTTCAATTAAGGTATACTTGCTATCAAAATGAATCTGCGCCATTGGTAGCAAGCTTTTGAAAAAGGTAAAAGCATACCTATGTACCATTCCTTCATAGGAAAATCCAATCATTTTTGGTGCAAAGTGGTTAACGACCGAATGAAACGCTTCTATGGCAGTAGTCTGAGGCCCAGTCGACAGCATGCAAACATCTTTGAAGAGCTGCCTTGATTGTAAAATCTCCAGTAGTTTTACTGAAAGTTTTGTTCCTAAAAAAAAAAAAAGAAATGATAAAATTCTAACATCCATCTCTTTACTTAAAAGTATACTTGGCAGCTTCTACAATTACTATTGTTATTCGATGTCAAATATAATGTGGTTCAAATAATTGAATGAGACATTATGTTCTAGTTTTAATGATCTGGATATATATGTATATATGTATCACATAGGCCTACTGTTATTGTTTGTCAGTCAGTTGAAGCAAATATTGTTTGATACCTTCTTTCAACCATTTTTTTTGGCGCCGTCTTTGAATTGGTGGGTGGATGCAGGCAGGAAACACAGAGTAGCCTACATGTGTGTGCAGATCATGCAGGTGACCAGCCAAGGACTTCCATTTCTCTAGCATCAATTCTTTATTTGCATCTGGAGTGGAAGCTGCCACCCAGTATAGGTGGTTTACAATAGACTTGATCCACTTTGACAAAAGGCCACAATCTTTTTCTTTAGATAATTTGACCAGCTTTTTCTTCAGACCTGCACACATACATAATATAGTACAACAATATTAAAATACATTTTATTTAACATCTGGGCCATTCCGATTTAAGTATATTTTTAATTTGGAGATGCTCAATTTGTTTAAAATCCACTTAATATAATCTATTTGACTGGATCATCAGAAGCACAGAAATGTAGTGCATGAACATTCAAACTACGGGAAAACAAAGATCAAGCAAAAAACTAAACGTTCATTACAAAAAATAAAACATCACTCCACATAGACATAGACTGAAACAGTGGAAAAGAAATCAAGGAAACACTTATAACTGGCAATTGCAATTTTTCCAGTGGACAAAAATGATTATTAACCAGTAGTTATTATTATTATTATATTTTTAAACATACCTTTGGCCACATGCCATACATCGATTGAGTGTTTTGTACTTTCCATTTCTTCTCGGACATACTTCATGATCATGGGATGACGATCGGTTACTATTTCTGTGATTGGTAGCCCAGCATTTTTAAAAAAATTAATTGAGCGCACCAGGCCTTCCTTTTCCATCCTGTAACTACTGCCAACTTCATTGCTCTGTAATGTAAAGTAATAATTATATATATATATAGTTTAGTTAAAACAAATAGTAAAAACAAAGATTTTTTTCAATTTCATTAAAATGCATACTATATTTATTATTAGTATTAAAATTATATGAATATGGGTGCCTTGTAAGTTATAAGTACATGATCCACTGCTTCTAGCAGTAGTAATATGATTGTTATAATATTGTTTATAATTTGTACTTTGTGCATAACATAAAAATCACATGTATATGGATATTGTCTCTTGAACAAGTTGTATGTAATATTTCCTGGTGGAAATATAAAAAAAGTAACGCAATAACATGCAAAATTGTACTAACTTGTACAGTTTCAATTGTAGCAACAAGTGACAAGGTAAGGTCAAGGATGGTGTAGGTACCAAACTTGGCACAATGGCCAGGAGAGTCTGCTCTGCCATCACCACCCAGTATCAGTGGAGAACCTCTTTCCCTTGTTTGTTCTATGTATTGTTGCTGCCAACTGCGCCACTCAGACTGTATTGAAGGTTGCAAGAAGGCTGTCTGATGTGCATAGTAGGTGTCGTTAGAGATTGCTGCCACCCCCATGTGCTGGAAAAACCGTAGAATCTTACTTGACAGCGAGCCTATGGAGAAATTAAAATACACCAGTCAATATGCAAACAATTTATAAGTAACACACACATATAATTTTTTTTAACATTTATTTGTTGACTAAAATACTACTTTTCTGATTTAAATAAGTATTTAAAAGAAAAACGCACCTGAAAATAATATTGATGCTGACATCAAAAGATTTCCTGCAGGGATGTCCTTGACAAAGGGTTGACTCTGCCATGACCAAGAATGTTTACAAAATGGGCAGTTTTGGTTGATGGTGATCATGGAGCCTTTCACATGGCCAATAGTGTAAGAAGACATCTTTCCGCATGTGTGGCAGTTCTTAAACAATTCCAGCAAATTATCTTCAAACACTATGTACTTCTTCATAGCAGACACATTTCCTGTAGACCTCTGATAACTTGTACCAGCTGTTGACTTGGCAGGACTGAAAACAAGAGAGTTTGTGTGTATTAAAAACACTAGTTTATATGTGACTGTAGCAATACTTTATGTTATTATTATTATTATTATTATTATTATTATTATTATTATTATTATTATTATTTATTATTATTATTACATGACTGTATTAGTGCCTGCAAAGGACTAATTTACTAGTTACTTAACAGTACTATTTGTTTAGAAATATAATTTTGCTAGGAGAGGAAACAAGTTAAAAAAGCAAAACAAAACCAGACACAAAGATCTTAGAATAAAATAGCATAATAGCGCATTTGTTTTGTGCGCTGGTTTCCAATGCAGAGGGTTCTGGGTTTGGGGATCCCCGCATAGGGCAAAAATGTCTGACTAAGAATGATATGAGACTTCACGAGTCAACGAAGGTTCTCTCCGGGCACTCCAGCTTCCTCTCCATTACATTACAAATATCAATTAAACAATCTATTTTCCTTTCAGTTTGCTAATAGAGATCTCCCTGCCTGTCTTGTATACTGTTGTCCTTGTTGTGTTTGTAAACTATGTTTGTTACACTTGAGCGTGTATGTTATTATTGGTACAGTGTGCCCTGCTTTGAGTTCGTCAAAAGAAAAGCAGTATTAGCATCCAGTATTATTATTATTATTATCCCGACTGCAGTGCGGCTCTGTAACACTGTCTAGTGCCTATAATGCAATCTATATTAGTATATATTGTGACAGTGAGGCAAGGAGTTGAAATGTCTGAGTGGGTGCGCATGGATGTCTGGCTAGCTTGTAAGTGAAGTTAAGCTCCTCTGTGTGTGTGTGTTCGAAAAAATGTATATCCTTTCTAGTTCTAGCCCCCTTTTTCCCAACCAGTGATTTTGCTGAAAAGATGCATGTATCTATGTTCTTAATAATGTGAGGGTAGTGTAAATCTATTATCAAACCTCTCAATGCATTATTAAACACACCAAGTGTTTACTGGTTCAATGTGCTAATCATTAGAACACCACATACTTTTGGTATCACATTAATACAATATATAGCCTACTACATGAATGCATTTGTGGGTTACTGTACTAAGAAACGCCCTAAACGTGGTTTAATGGACGTTTTTTTTAAAATTTTATTTATTCGCTGGAAAAAAAGAAATTGCACACACACATACAAAAATAAATAAACAAATAAAATAAAAATAATAAGCAATTAAACAAAATCATTTGGAAACTTTGAAAATCTAAACATACCTGTCTACTTCATTATCAGTTGAGCTAAAATGGTCATCAGAAGGGATGTATTCATCATCCAGTACTTTTTCATCTCCTTCAGATTCTGAATCACTGCATTCATCCATATTTTTTCCCAACTGTATTTCCACTTCCAGGTTTGGCTCTCCAGTGCCCTTTCTTTTAGACTCAATAAAACACTGCGTTGCTGTATTTTTCATCCTTGGTTTGGGAACTTTGATATCATAACACTGCACACCTGTAAAAATTTATAATCAATACATCTGAGTTCAGTGAACTTTACACTAAAATCAACTAAATTATTCAAATAATCATTACATAAATTAATAAATCAAATATATTAGATAGGAATTAGACAAATGCTTATAATTTGCTCTTAAATTAAATAATTTTCTTATTAGACTAGAGGCAAAAGTGTTTTAATTAAACATTACTCAGTAATTTACAAACTTTACAAAGTAAATAGATTCAATTCATTGCTGTTTTTGTTTTGTTGTGTTTTTTTAATATACATAGTTTTTTCTTATGAAAGTGTCATTTATTACTAAATAAATACAAATGATACTGTATACATCACTTAATCTAGTATCAACTGCAAAGTAGTCAAGCTGCTTACATTTTTCACGGGTTTCTGGTTGAACATGTACATATTTGTTTCTCTTCTGCAGCAGAAAAAAAACGTTATTTTAAAATATTGCTTTACACATTTAGTACAGGTACAACATAATCAAAACACTGCTCATATCGAAAAAAAACTGTAACATATATATGTATACAGACTAACTATTAAATTAACAATAAATTAAAATAAAATCATAAAATGGAAAGCAATTAAGCATACTTCACACAAGTTTTCTGTTTGGCAGCTGCTGTTAACTTGTGTTGCTTTTTTTGGACCGATATCGTCATCATCATCATCATAAGTGAGTGCCGCCTGACAACTTTCTTCTGTGGCAACCACTTCACTGTCACTTGCCAAGGTTGTCTCATTTTGAGCCAAAAGCTCATTAATAATCTAAGAAAGAAACATAAACGTATTTGAAAAATCTTATATTTATAAATAACAATAAAATTAATTACATACAATGCAATAAAATCTTTATTAAATTTAACAATGGCACTGAAAGTTGAAGTGATGAATGAATTATTCTTTTCTTTTTTTTTCTTTTCTTTTATATATAAAATAATATTTTCTTTTATATATAAAATAATGTACTATTACATGTTATCAATATCATTAGGAATTTAAGACCATCTATCCATTTTTTAAATACTAATTTCATTATAATAATAAATGAATCAAATTTTAAGTTTAGATATCAATTGTATAATTTTATAACTTAGACTAAGTAAATCAACTGTGTTATTTACAGCAGGTTGTTTTCTTAATTATAAATTTTATTAGTTTTCTTGTTAATATAATAATAATAATTTAGCCTTAGTTTTACTTTTTGTTCTGTAACTGGAGACAGGCAAAAAAAATTTTTAATTGAAAATAAGCTTTGAATCTGATAATTACACTTCATGTGCTAATTAGTAGATTATTTATTTTGTTACTTAGCATTATAACTAAGTGTCAGTGTGGATTAATGCATATCACTATATATATGTATTACCCTAGGTCCAAAATCTAGACTAATTGCGCTTCTTCCCCCCCCCACCCCCCCACCCCCCCCCAATAAAAATGAACATTAAAAAAATGAAAAATGAAGAATAATTTTTAAATAGGAATACTTACTCTTTGCCGTTCTCTTTTCTGATATGCTCCCCTCACTTTGCTCACACCTTTCAACACTGGCACTGAACAAACAGGTGTCTTCACTGATGTCACTGTACTAGTAGTGTTGGGCGAATATACAGAGTGTGTCACTGTCGTTGTGGCATTTGTTGTGACAGTCAGGTTGGCGGTATGTTTATGACTATCAATAACATCAAGGGTGATACTGACAGGAGTCTCATGACTACTAGTAGGCCTATCATGAAAAGTACTAGTAGTAGGCCTACTGATGGAGTCACCACGATGAGGTTTCTGGATGGTGGGGATGGATCCGGGAATGAGAAATCTTTTCGTATTTATACCAAAGCTCTGCTTCAGCCAAAAGCTTGCCGGATAACAGTCATTTTCGAAATGGAGATGGCAAATAGCCGAGTATTTGCTGGGCGTTCCATATTTTGGTCCGAAATCCTCCCTGCAGGTCTTAACAAATTGTATCCATTTACCTCGATTGGTTTCGTCAGAGGGAAATGTGTGTAGTGAAAATCCGTCAACCTGCTTGCTGCAGCACTCAGCAACCGCACAATACAAGCCCGAGAAGTTGGATTGATTCGTTGACGTTTAGGCTGTGGAACATCACTGTTTACATCTTCGCTAGTAGCCATATTGAAGCGCAGTACGGTACTCGACGTCACATCCGGTAATAGGCATTTGCCAGCTAATGGCAGGTGTGAAAATCTTTGTAAATTAAGTTTTAATTAAATTAAAAATCGTACGGGTATTTAACAAGAACAAAATAACTACTGTTTGATTATGTGACTCAAACACGTTTATTTTACCAAATATCGCCGATGTCTAGGGTAGGCCTTTAAGAGTGTCCAAAGCAACATTTACAATGAGTATTTGGAAGTGTGTAATCAGGGTTGGTGAGAAATTGTAGTCTATGTTTGGGGTGTAATTCCCAGTTGGTGTTGTAAGGAAGTTGATCGTAAGAGACGGTTGCCTGTGCAGGGTGTTTGGGGGTTGAAGCTGTGTATTCACCATCGGGACTTCCTGGCCGGCAAGCACATCGTGGACAACATCTGGGACTGCGTAGAGAGCAGCGAGAGAGTGATGCTGGTCTTCTCTCCCTTCTTCGCTCGCAGCCAATGGTGTCAGTTCGAGCTCAAGCTCTGCCAGACCTGCGTCATGGAACGCGATGACGTCATGGTGTTGGTGGCCCTGGAGGAGACGGAGTCACGTGACATGACAAGCGCCATGTTGGCGATGTTACGGACCACGACGTACATTGAATGGCAGGACAGCAGTGACGCCAGGACCGCTTTCTGGCCACGACTCAAAATGGCGCTGATAAATAATAATAATAATACAGGATGCTATACGCGCCTTTCCCCAAATCATTCAGGCTCAAAGCGCGGCGATCTATACCAACATACACGCTCACCTGTCTCATCCACCCTCACACACACCAAACACACATCCATCACTCAAACAGGTGGTGTAAAGGCAGGGAGATCGCTATTAGAAGACGGAAAGAAAATCGAATTTTTATTTTTGAAATTTTTATATTGACTGCGTCCTGTACCATTATTGAAGGGAGGGAGGAAACCGGAGTGCCCGGAGAAAACCCTCGGTGACCTCAATAGTCTCGTACCTAAGTCACATACGTTCGCCCCTTGCGGGAATCGAACCCGCGACCTTCGGCATAGGAAACCGGCGACTTATCCACTGCGCCACGAGGCCACCCGATAATGACTATTTGGACAGTGTGTAGCAGAGAAAAATATCACGTGATTTTTTTTTTAAAATTTAAAGGGCGTCTGAGGTAGAGATCAATATTGCGACAGAAAAAAAATCTAATTGACGCAAGAAACGACTACTTGATTATTATATATTTAAATTTATAAAAATTATAATGTTTGCAAAATTTAAATCTAAACGTCATGTCCGAGAGTTCAAAAAGTCGTCTGCTTTTGCAGTTAATGGCTGATCTCCCTTGGAATGCAACCGCTAGCGCACACAGCGCTTAAAACTCAACTGAACGTGACCAACATGCTGCAAAGGTGTTGTTATGAAGTAACCTAGACAGGGTGGTACATGTGGTGTTGGGTGACGCTTGATGACTTTATGAAGGACCCCTTTGCTAGACTCGCGTGACTTTTTTCAGGGAACCAAATTTCTTCTTAAGATGCTTACACGCCGTGTTCTCAATGGTGTGGCCGAGATACGGGAGTCCAATACTCCGATCGGCTACATGTGTATTTGTGTGTGTGTTTGTCTAAGCATGACTGCATGTAATTGTGTGCATATTTGTTTGTATGCGGGCGGCCGTATGTTTGTGTGTGTGTGTGGATGGGTGGGCGGGTGTGTGTGTGTGCGTTGGTGTGTGCGGGGTAAGAAGAGCAAATTAGACAGATGCGTGATTAGCATATAACCGGCGTGACTAAACGGTTGTACCACCGTCAGCATCTCACAAATCTTGACGATAATTGACCCAGCCTACTGCACCCTGTAGAGACGCAAACCGCAGTCTTCTATCTCTGCTTCTTGCAACTAAGGCTATAGAAATTGAAATGTTCAAATCCACATTTATTTATTTATTTATTCGTTGTTATATATGGCCTTTCCAGCTCAGGAGCGGCTCAAAGCGCTGGCCCCGGGGCGCAGTGGGATAGTCGCCGGTTTTGTATGCCAAAGGTCGCGAGTTCGATTCCCGCAAGGGGCGAACGTATGTGACTTAGGTACGAGACCATTGAGGTCACCGAGGGTTTTCTCAGGATACTCCGGTTTCTTCCCTGCTTTCAATAATGCTATTTGAGGCAGTCAATATAAAAATTTCACAAATGAAAAGACGATTTCCTTTCCCCCTTCTAATAGCGATCTCCCTGCCTTTACACCACATGTTTGAGTGATAGATGTGTGTTTGTTGTATGTACTAGTGGGTGATACATGTGGGCGTGTATGTTGGTACAGATCACCGCGCTTTGAATCTGATTGGTGATTTGGGGGAAAAACGCGTCTATATACATGTATCATCCAGTATTATTGATCAATAAAGGATTTAACTGAAGCCGCCCGCAACCCCCACTATCAGCCTGACGCCCAGACAGATGGGCACCATACAGAACTCTCTTTATGTTTTAGGCTTGGTAACATTTTTTGTATAGAAAGTGACACTTTCTCCATTGTTTTGATATCTAACATATGTGTGTGTGTGTGTGTGTGCGTGTGTGTGTACAATTCAATTCAATTCAATAAATTTATTTATAGTCTGTTCACTACTTAAGTAATATTAGACTTTAAAAAATGTAATAAATAAAATAAAATAAATAAATTTTAAAAATAAAAATAATTATAATAATTTAAAAAAAAAAATTAAATTAAAAAAATAACAATAAATTAAAAAAATAATAATCATAAGTAATTATAACATTATAAGTAATCATAACAAAAAGGTAGTCTTCATAACCATTAAACAATTCAACTCTTAACATCGAAATTTTAACATCATAATATTAACAGTACATCGCGTATAATAATCCCCAATTATAACAAGTTTCCTATATGATTACACCATATAATAGATGCAATTTTCAACATCAGTTCTTTATTAGCTAATATGTTCTTTATATCATTATGCTGCCTGATAATAGTATCAATATTATTTTCTGTAAATAATTTGGTGTGTGTGTGTGTGTGTGTGTGCGTGTGTGTGTGTGTGTGTGTGTGTGTGTGAGAGAGAGTACGCTGGTTAAACGATCATTTGTGGTGCCCCAGCGACTTTCGAGTTACGAGATAGGATAGGATAGGATAGGAAACATACATTTGTATTGGTTATCAGCATCATCATCATCATCATCATCATCATCATCATCATCATCATCATTATCGTCCTCGTTGTCATCATCGTCATCAGCTTCATTATATGTGCGTAAAGAAGGTTAACATTTGGTAAGGACACATTGCTGATATATTTACAATGTTTAGTTGTACAATCTTTCTTGATTTCGTGGAAAGCGAAGACAGAAGCGGAAGATTCATTTGCTGGATTTGCTACAGCTTTGAAATAAAACAACCAAAGTTAACAAACTTGACAATCTCACCTTTTTATTTATAAAAAAAAAAAATAAAACAATGTATCATTTTATTATAAACGTAACACGGTAAAACTAATTAAATTCAGTTGTCAGCTTAACCATTAAATTTATGATTGCAATGTCAGAAACGTGAACCCATAATGTCCACATTTATCTATATTACGTTCATCAAGTCCTGAAAGCAGGAGGCGCGAAGGACGTTCATAAAACAAAATCCTCATAGTCCAAATAGTCGTGTTCACTGCGTCTAGTACGCTAGGCTGTCCCGTCCCCCCTTCCCTATGACGGGAGGCGGCGGAGGAAGCGAGTGATTGAAAATTAATGGCCGTTCTCACCTGCCCTTTCCCTCCCAGCTCAGGTAAACCACTCACCTGTAATTACCAATCAAAGCCCTCTTTCATGAAGTATTGTTGCCCATCGCTGTTGGCGCCATTGTTCACGTGCAATGCGCGCTGTGGGGAAGGTAGAGGGCGGCGTTGATTGGCTGCGCTAACAAGGGAGCTGGGAGAGGCTTTTTTTTTTTTTTTTTTTACCGGGCTGCGTTTTTACGCTGGATGGAGCTGAAGAGATGTTTGCGGTTTCTTGCCTCGTCAACGTTCAACGGACTAAACCAACCAACATCAGTAATATATTTATTGTGCAGTCTGTTGACGTTGTCTTCCCCTCTTTTTTACTGTATTTTTCATTATTACTGTGTGTTGTGTGTGTGTATATGCGTGTGTATGTGTGTGTGTGTTTAAACGAAGGACACGTGCATTTAACATTTCAACTCCTCTTTCTATTTGTGAAAACTTGCCTCTACCGCCATTGTGATTAAAACAACAAAAACCAAACTAACACTCTTTTCTGGTCTTTGATTTGTTTTCTCCGAAAAAAGGTCATGCACCAGTTGCTTTCCTGTTGTTGTTTTTTTCTCCAGTTCTTGACAGTCGTTTATTTCTGAGCTAAAAATGTGATACAGAAGTACGTAGAGTTCGTTTTAAAATCGTAATAGTTGCTGGCGTACAACTAATCAAACAGCAAAGAGAAAGAAAAGAAAATTGCGGCTGATGATGATGATGATGATGATGATGATGATGATGATGATGATGATGATGATGATGATGATGTTAACGGTCTCGCGTCTGCTGCTGCTGACGACGACGCCTATGGTGATGACGATGCTGTTGATGAAGAAGATCATAATAATGATAATGATGATGATGATGACGATGGCGATGGCGATAATAATGACAATGAATTAGCGACCTCAACTCCCAAATGTGTGCCGTGTAAAAAAACCAGTGAACAGCCTGGGTGATGACGATGACGACAATGACCCTATCTTCGCTCTTTTCATCCACAACAGCCGCCTCTTCAACGTCGTCTGAAATGAGGCCTCGCTATTCCCCCTTTTCCTATTGTTGGGAACATTTCCCTTACCTCGTTCCCCTTTCTTATGTAGATCACTCTCCGCCTGTCGACAAGGGACGGGGCATATTGCGGTTGGTTGCGGTGAAAAGACGCATGGTTGCAGTGAAAAGACGCCTAGTTGCGGTGAAAAGCTGCAAGAAGGGAGAGAACAGTTGTGAAACTAGCACGACAGAAGTACTTTTCACCCTGCATTTACGCCAGGCTTTTGTTCGCGCTCTTTAAACTTTTCATCCAAGCTCCCACCTTCACAAATATTCTGGCTGGGGTTGCAGAAGCAGACGACCAAATGGTGCGTGAATGCAGGAATTATGAAGTGTCGGTGGACGGTCGGTCACGTGCACATGGTCTGCGCATGCACTGTTCTGCATTACACCTTTCAGCCGCCATTTCACGGCAAAACAGTCTGTTTCTTTGGACAGGAGACGCTAAATTGACTCCTCACGACCTACAGAAAGCATGTAAGATTGTGTAACAGGACATGCGTTCCTTACATGACAGAAGCATTCTTAACGTAAACACTAATCTTGGTTGGTAAGGTCGTTCTAGCTAGGAAATGGATGTTCTCTCACCACTGCATTGATAGGATGTCGTTAGAGTCCACAGTGTGCAGTTTCTGCTAACCTGCACAGGAAACGGCCTTGACGACATCTGCCAGAAAGCGGCGGTGTGGGAGACACGACAGACCGCCATATTGTGTCACAGTGCTCAGTGTCAATGGAGCAGTAATGTAGTTACACGACGCCTGTGTTATGCAAAGTGGCGGTGGCATTCCAATTACAATTTCTCAGTTCAGATCTTGGACTGATGCTGGAGATGGCCAGATGCAGCAGAATTGGAATTGTCTGACTTTCAGCTCGTAAATCATAGGCCTGCTTCACCTTGATGGAGATTTTAGCTGTCTTTAGTCCACCTTCCCTTCTGTCGCAAGTCTGGAATGTTTGTTGTTTTCCGAACGGCAAAAATTTGTTGAGCATGTAAATGTTTCATTATCAGTTGGTTCTGGTTCCAAAGGAGAATCATGTGCCGGTGTACCCGAGATTGATTCTGCAAGCGGCATAAGATATTTTAAAGTGTACTTTCTGAGTTGCCTCCGTATCCGGTGCGCTGGTGGTCATACAAACCAAAAATCTAACGAAAGAAACTCGACGATGCTCTCTCTCATCACAGACGCATTAACCAAGAAGAATGGACGCTCGGCAAGAATTGTGTGGATCCCCAATAGCGGTAGGATAGCGCAGTAGTACGTATAATAGATTCTGTATATACTAGTGGTTTTTGTACCCTGGCAAGCCAGGGTACACAGGTTGCTGTTTAAAATGTAGACAGAGACAACTGTTGTCTGCGAGTTTCATTTGGACGACGATACCTACCCATATCCCCCTTGATACCTCCCCATATCCCCCTTGATACCTCACCATACCCCCCCCCTGATATCTCCCCGTCCCACCCCCATGATGACTCACCATACCCCCTTGATACCTCCCCGAACCCACTTGATACCTCCCCATACCCCCTTGATACCTTCCGTACCCCCCTTGTAACCTACCTGTACCCTCCTTGATACTTCCCCGTTGATCGTTTCGCAGGTATGGATGAAAGGAATCGACCGTGTTTGTATGTAGATTATAGTCACACGACACTTTCGCATATAGGTGACTACTGGACCGATTTATACTGACACCAGCGGGCCAGTTGTTGGTAAAGGGGAAAATAATATGATCACACGTTGACCAATCCGGGATTCGAACCAGCGACCTTTCGGTTACTAGCAAGACGCTCTTACCAACTGAGCTACCCGGCCCCTCTAAGGAATCGACCATCACCATACCCCCTTATATATACCCGTATCCCCGTTATGCCTACCCATGCCCCTTTAAACCTACCCGTAACCCCCTTTTACCTACACGTACCACCCCATCCCGATCCTTGGTAATAATAATAATAATAATAATAATAATAATAATAGTAATAATAGTAATAATAATAATAATAATAATAATAATAATAATAATAATAATAATGAATATAGAATAATACAAATAGAAATCATAAAAAACACCAGGGTTTTAAAATAAAATTTGATATAAGATATTATAATTATAATAATAATAATTATTATTATTATTAGTTTATAAATAATAATAATAATAATAATAATAATAATAATAATAATAATAATAATAATAATAAATAAGTTAAAAGCAAAAAGCCTAAATTAAAAAGCAAAATATCCATATTGTAGTGTTAAAAAAAAAAAACATTAAAAAAAAAAGTATGGCCCACCGGAGATTTGAAATCGGGTCCCCCTGCACGGCAGGCAAATGTCTTACCTAGTGAGCTACCAAGCTTTCGTATAAAAACCATCAATTTTTTGGCCTATATGAGAAAACATGCTGAAACCTCGATTCGATTTTTAATTAATCAAATTTAATTAGTTAAACACCAAATTTTGTAAGATTGGTGACATGAGTGCAAAAGTGTTTTGAATGGAAATAAAACAAAATTTGCGGTATTACGGAACGGCAAGTTCTTGACACGGGTTGAATCGAAACCGCGCGCGGAATGAGGCTATTGCAGTTTGTGGACATTTTGTTTATTTATTTATCTCAGAAACGGTTAAAAGTTCGGTAAGGAAATGTCGGCTATAACGATTTCGCAGGTTTTGAGCGCACAACAGGCCGAAACCCAGTTACCCGTCCGCTATCGGGGATCCACACAATTCTTGCCGAGGGTCCATTGCTATACGTATTACTGAGTTACCGGTCCGCTATCGGGGATCCACACAATTCTTGCCGAGGGTCCATTGTTCTTGGTTAATACGCCTGTGCTCACATTCATTGCACAAGTTTGATAGCAGACATTACAAAACTCCTAGACAAAGTCCCAACTTCAAGTAGTAGCATATTCATTGAGCTACCTGACAAGCGATTTATCTTTCTCTAAAAACAGTTTTACTGGGAGCAATGCAATCCAAAATTATAATAGAAGCAACTTTCTCTGTGATTCATTCGTACAGGGGGACTCCTTTCCCTCTTTCTTCCATTGTTGTCAACGAGATTCTCGTATTGGTAATGCCAAGCACGGCGCAGCCAGTGTATCAGACCTGGGTGTTGGCACATGTAGAGGACTGCGCTAGATCAAAGGGCGGCACTGGTACGGATACTCGGAGTGAAGAGCAGTGCATACACGAGCGCCGGAACAGAGGGACATGGGGCGGGAGGGATCAAGGATTTGAACCACCCTACACACAAATCCCTTGAGAGTCAGCCTTGCTCTTTTCACGCCTCAATGAGTGCCCAGTCGCGTTTTGTTCTTTTTACTGAATTATTATTATATTCGCGTTTTGTTCTTTTTACTGAATTATTATTATTATTATTATTATTATTATTATTATTATTATTATTATTATTATTATTATTATTATTATTATTATTATTATTAAAAAAAACATAAATCGCAATGACTAAACATTTCTTTGTCCCACCCTTCCTCCATCTTCATTTGTTACGTTGCAAAAACGTCAGAAATACAGACATAAATAAACAATTAAGGATGAAAGTCAAGTGGACCCTAAACACTAGGTCCCCTCTTCCACATCCCAGGTCGTCCAGGATTGTGTTGAGTTGACTGGGCGTCAGACAGTGCGCCCAAACGCTTCAAGTGGGCGCCTCGGGCGACTTGAGTTAGATCCTGAATCGGTCAGCGCCTTGAGCAGCTGTGAAGCTGGAAAAGCGCTATATGCCAATGATGAAATCATTTTAAAACAATAGTTTGTCGTCTGCATAGGTAACTCAAGATTGGGATAGGTAGTAATAGTAGTAGTAATAGTAGTAGTAGTAGTAGTAGTAGTAGTAGCAGTAGTAGTAGTAGTAGTAATAGTAGTTTTTATTTTATTTTTATTTTATTATATTATTTTTTTAAATTTTATTTTAACAACTTTATTATCACCGAGGTGAAATTCGAGCACTTTCATTTTCGAAAGTACAGCAGCCCCAAGTGAAGCGCTTTACCCAAAGTACATGCTGGGTGTGTTCTTGTCACCGGCACTCACCCGTATAGGATATGGGCGTCAGGATCTTTAAAGTCCGTTAGGATGGAATGCACGCGACAAAGACTAGACCTCGGTTTATACTCTCATCCGAAGGAGTAGTAGTAGTAGTGGTCCTGATTTGGCTCAGAAGAGTCCGCTGGACCTAAAGCAATAATCTTGTAATGTAATGTAGTAGTAGTAGTAGTAGTAGTAGTAGTAGTAGTAGTAGTAGTAGTAGTAGTAGTAGTAGTGTAGTAATAATAATAATATTAATAATAATAATAATAATAATAATAATAATAATAATAATAATAATAATAATAATAATAATAATAAAATAATAATAATATTAATAATAATAATAATAATAATAATAATAATAATAATAATAATAATAATGGATGCTATAGGCGCCTTATTCCTAAATCAGACTCAAAGCGCGGCGATCTGTAACCAACAGACACGCTCACATGTTACAGACACTCCTAAATACACAACCAACACACATTCATCACTCAAACATGTGGTGTACAGACAAGTCGCTTCTAGAAGACGGAGAGAAAATGGAATTTTAATTTGACATTTTGGACAGACTGCATCCAATACCATTATTGAAGGGAGTGAGAAAACCGGAGTATCCGGACAATACCCTCGGTGACCTGACCGTATCGTACCTAAGTCACAGAAGTGTGTCCCCTGCGGAGTTCCTACCCGCCACCTTCGGCGTAAGGAACCGGCTCACTGTGAACTGAGCTACTAGACACTATAAGTAGTAGTAGTAGCAGTAGTAGCAATACAATACAATACAATACAATACAATACATTACAATACAATACAATACAATACAATACAACTTTATTCATCTCAAACTGAGCAATTACAATGGCAGCATCAGCGCAATTAGCAAAATACACAAGAATTAAAAATATTATTACATACACATGAGAAGTAGTCCAATCAATAAATAATAAATAAAACAAATAAATAACAAAACATACGGTTAAATACATACAATAAACTAGAGGTAAATGTCATAAAAAGTAAACTGCCCTGATATATTACAGATAATAGTTTCTCTACAGAAAGCTACAATACAAAATGTACATCCCAACAATACAATACAATACCATACAATACAACACAATACAACACAACACAATACAGCACAACACAATGCCACACAACTTCATTCCTCTCAAGCTGGGCAATTACAATTACAAAGGCAGCGTTGGCGCAGAAATAACCAGTAAGAATAAGAATAAACATTTAAAATGACCTTACGTACACACGGAGAGTACTCCCAATTAATAAGGTAAATGTGCTGTTAAATGCATAAGTAAACTATAAAATATAAACTTTAAAACAAACATCACAGATAATAGTTTCTACCAGCAAAAATCTCCTCTCTCTGGAATTATACCCACACTCGCCCACTCACACAGCAGCTTAGTAGTAGTAGTAGTAGTAGTAGTAGTAGTAGTAGTAGTAGTAGTAGTAGTAGTAGTAGAACGAAAAAACGGTGCTTAACGTCCTATTGCATGAGCGTTAAGGACAATAAAATTGGGCTAAAAAGCCCTCCTATGCAGTAGTAGTAGTAGTAGTAGTAGTAGTAGTAGTAGTAGTAGTAGTAGTAGTAGTAGTAGTAGTTATAGTAGTAGTAGCAGTAGAAGATTGGAGTATGTAGGGTACATGAGATGGATTATGGGAGAAAGGGAAGTTTGAGATAAGAATAAGAGAAAAAAAGTGAGGATTGAATAGTAGTAGTTATAGTAGTAGTAGCAGTAGAAGATTGGAGTATGTAGGGTACATGAGATGGATTATGGGAGAAAGGGAAGTTTGAGATAAGAATAAGAGAAAAAAGTGAGGATTGTGACTGGTAAAGAAATGTTACATATGTAATATTTACCTGCACCATGAACCACAAGCACTGACAAGCGGACAGCCTGTCTATAACGATGACGATCAGAAAAAGGATGATTAAAAATACAAGGGAGATAAAAATGAATAAGGGACGTTGGGGTGGGGGGGATTGGAGGGAGGGGGGTGGATGGGGAGGAGCAAAGGAATAAACCTGGAGGTAAGTGGGGAGACACAGCGGCAGGAGGAGCCAGAGCGCGTTGTGACTGAATACTTAGTGAGGAGAACAGCGCCTAGGCTATACTATTGTGTGGGTAGGAGGAAGGGGCTGTTGGGAGGGGGAGTTGCAGTACCGTTAGTGAGCAAATGGCGATGTTTGCAGTGCTTAGCCCTAACAGTTGGCTCTATTGTCTGGCCGCACAACCTCTACACAATGGAACCAGCACTGCGGAAAGATGATAGGATACGGGAGTAAGAGAGGAGGGAGGGAAGGAAGTGTAAGAACAAGAAGGGTGGGGGAGGGAGTGGACAGAGGAAGAAGGATGGGAAGAAGTTTGAGGGGAGGGTAAGTAAGTACAGGAAATCATCAGTCTCAAGGATCCAATCTTTCTGCTGAAGGGTTTAAGGAAACGATAGAGAAAAGGATCAATATGTACAAAACTGGCACTCAGAAATTCACACCAATCATTCACATTTAAGTTATATAATGTTTACAGAAAAATTATGAGTGTGAAGAATATTTGACAGTTCTGCCCGTCAATCTAGCCGCTGTTGTAATACAATTTAGAACCTTAGATCATAAGCTACCAGTACAAAAGGGACGGTTTATTGGAATTCAGAGATGTCACAGAATCTGTAATAAAGGTACTCTCAATGGGTTAGGAGATGAATTTCATTGTATTTTTATATGTATGTCCACATTTTGATGACCGAAAAGAGCTGCGTAAAAGGTTTTTATATATGTACCCAATGCTATTACATTAAAAAAAAGTTATTTTCAACAAAGAATAAAACTACCCTGCTTAAACTGGCTAGCTTTATGAAAAAAATAATTGATTACTTCACATCGTAATAGACTAGAAGGTGATATGAGTTGTAATAATAATAATAATAATAATAATAATAATAATAATAATAATAATAATAATAATAATAATAATAATAATAATAATAATAAATTTTCATCAATAATGACGATTTAAATGTTTAAAACACCCCCATTCAATGCCATTTTGTACCCCACTCCTCTTCCCTCTCACTCAAACTCAAGCGAGAGAATTCGTGCGATTTGTGATCAGGTTGTGTGGACATCATTTGTTTGTAGTAGGCTTGTGTTGCATCATAAAAATGACTGTGTATATTGCGAAGGCTTATCACGTGCCCTCTTGCATGGGTGTTTGAATGATTCACTTTTGTTTGTTTACTATATATGCATACATGTTTTGTGTTGCATTTTATACTTTCCATTATTATTCTATGTTTCATTTTTATTCATTTTAATTTTATCCACGTGCACCAAAGGGTTTAATGGGATAAAGCGCTTTTGACTTGACTTGACTTGACATGGAAAATGTCACGGAGGAAAATGGCGGCGGGTTATGTGCGCCTAAAATGTAATTAATACCCAGGTTGAATGCTATGTTCCTAACGCACTAGATTTCCTGAGTAAAGAAAGGTGAAGACGGCTGCAAGGAGTGACCAAAAAGGAAGAACAAAGGACAGCGCGCCGATCTGTCTTCATCTCCATATTATCACCTTGGCTGCTCTTGCCTCCTTCAAGACTTTCAGGAAAGAAAATGGCCATTCTATACATTCTCAAAGGACACCACTTTGCTTTCTTAGTTCCGACAAAGGCCGAGAACTGGAAAATTTCTCAGTCTGTCCAAAGGAGGGAGTACTGGGCATTTTTAACCTTTGCTTTCTTAGTTCCGACAAAGGCCGAGAACTGGGAAATTTCTCAGTCTGTCCAAAGGAGGGAGTACTGGGCATTTTTAGCCTTTATAACGGAATAGTATTTGGGCATTTTCGGCTTTTAGAAAGGGGACAAAACTGGACACTTTCCCAGTCACTTCAATTGGACACTGGCTACTTTCAGTCTACACAAAGGGAAGGAACTCTTCGCTTCATTGTCTTGAGGTCCGCAGCAAACGACAGCGGCGCCTTGATTGGCTGTCTTTGAAGTTCCGTGTAACCGATTAATCTGTACTTCAGCAGGTTTGAGTTCAAGGGTCACAGCGTAAGAGGAATTAATTACCGGTACCATTTGTCACTCTCTAGAACTGGAAGTTAGAGATGATATTGTTCTTTTTCTCCTAGAATGCTTCCCTCCGAACAATTGAGCTGATTTTGACGATGTTTTTTTTTTGGTTTGTCTTTTTAAGGTATTAAACTTCCAGGTTTATTCATTGATGTATAATACTATTTTGAGCCTATGTGTGTCAAAGCATAACGTTGGTGTCTCTATGTCTGCCAATGTGCGAGAGTACGTGCCTGCATGAGCCTATGTGTGTCAAAGCATAATGTTGGTGTCTTTATGTCTGCCAATGTGCGAGAGTACGTGCCTGCATGAGCCTATGTGTGTCAAAGAATAATGTTGGTGTCTGTATGTCTGCCAATGTGCGAGAGTACGTGCCTGCATGCGTGCTGGAACTTTTTTTTCAGGTAGCTCGTTCGGCCATGAATGTTTGTGTTGAAGGTAGAATGAACACCTGTATATCACTTTCACACCTCTTCTTTTCACCGCCACCGCCCCTTTGATCACCAGCACGCCGTAGCCTTTTGATGTCGTCGTCGTCGTTGTTGTGTTGTCGCCGACGCCGGTGGTGATAGACGAGGGCAATGTCTGGCACTGCTGTCGTAGTGTAAACGGAACTACTCCACTGTAATTAGACTACTGCGGATAATCCTACTTAAAGGAAATATATCACGTTTTTTTTTTGTTTTTTTTTTTAATAACTGCGACCGGGGAAATATTATTTTGGTCTGGTTTATTATTAAAATAATGTCTGTTCTAAAAAAAATTGTTAATGGCTTTTACACTAAATTGAAGCGAGTTTAAGTTAAAGTCATAATTTCACAATCACTATTAAAGTGTTACTTTTATAACATCTCCCCCCCCAAAAAAAAAAAATAATAATAAAAATAAAAAAAATAATAATATGCTTAAAAATGTATTGTATCACATTAAGTTACAGCTGACGTCTTTGTGAATGTTCCATTTTGATGATAGAATTTTAAACTGTGAAATTTTGAATAGAACGGGAAAAAAAAAACGCAATTAAACATGAACTATCAATACAGTTACTATTTTAAAAAAATAAACCAACAAACTAAACTAAACTAAACTAAACTAAACTAAACTAAACTAACGAAAATAAAACTTTAACCCAATCCCTGGCCAGTTTGTCATGGATAATACGAACGCCACCATCATCACGCAGGTTCCCGTGAGAGAAGAAAAACTCACAATTGATTAAATAAATTAACTTCCCCGGACACATAAGCGTAAAGGGGACAGTAAAAAAAAAAACAACCTCACAAGTGAAAATCAACCTTGTCCCCTATACGCATTGTGTCCGGGGACGTTAATCTACCTACCACACCATACCAACATCAACCTGTGATATCCCATCTTTAACCAGCTAGTGTTGTTTTAAGAGGCGAAAGTTTAGTTAAAGCAGTGAGACTGCGGAACAAGGGAAGGATTGGTACGGTACTCAGCTCGCACTAAGCTCTCCATTGTCTCTCCATCTGCCGTGCTACCAACTTCTTCTACTACTGCTGCTGACCATCAGCACACGGTGCACTGTACGACGACGACGACGGCGACGACGACGACGACGACGATGATGATGATGATGATGATGATGATGATGATGATGATGATGATGATGATGATGATGATGATAAGCGCATTATTGGTGTCCAGATGGTTCTAAGTTCAAAGCTGAAAAGTGGCAAGAAAGATTCCCCCTCTCCCCTCCCCACCACCACCACCACGACCCACCACCCCACCCTACCCCACCCCACCCCACCCCACAGGATCGACTTTCCGCAATGATTCTTAGGGTAAGCCAGTTTCCCCCATTCTATCGGTGTCGTCCCAACGACAGGTAAAAAAAAATCCAGGTGGTTTTCTGGCAAGGCAGCAATGAGAACCTCCAGGAAAATCCGAAATGCTGGCTGATTGATCGTGAGTGGCGTCACAACAATTAGGTCTACATGATCCCAAGTCAAACAAGAAAAGAAGCAACAGTGGTTGCTATAGAGGTGGTCATTATCAAGGACGTCTGGGTTATTCGGGGTGTAGTTATTAGGGGTGGCTTATTCCGATTGTTGGGTGTTCACGGTTGGCTGATCAGTCACGCCTTCTTCTTGTCTGTGGGCAAGATCAAAGGAAGGCCGCCCGAGGGGTCGGGTAAGGTGACTCGTCTGCCCCTTCCCTCCTGTTCCATTGGCGGCCACCCCAGGGAAGCAGTTCATATAGTTATTTGTTTACACTAATTGTTTGTTCTTTTATTTTGATGTAGTTATTTTAATTTGGTGCTATTTTATTGTGTATTTATTTTAATTTTGAGTCATTGAATTTTGGTTGTATTTTATGTTATTTTGGTTTTATTTAATTTTTGTGTTAGTTTATTTTGGGTGCATTATTTTAGGATTTATGGTATTTTGGTTTTATTTGATTTTTTTTCTTTGATCATTATATAATTATTAATTAATTTTCATGTTTCTATATTTAATCAAAACTTTCTTGTGTTTTTATTGTTTTAATTTTAATTTATTTTATTTAAAACAATGTTTGGTGTGTTTATTTCATTTCTTTTGTTTTGTTTCAGTTTTATTTACCGTAGAAATTGCGTTATCTTTATTCTTTACTTGCTGTGCTACAACATCGTTATAGAAATAGAATAATATAGGATTACTATAGCACACACCTCCTGCTTAAAGCTCTTACAACAACGCCAGGAGTAACTACCGGAGCCCGGAACAATACAATAACGTAGGTTTGAACAACAGGAATATGTTATGTTTCACTGTATGAGTTTGACAATAAATTAATGCTAACATCATGTGCCCGTGTCTTTCATTTTCGTCCTCCTGTCGGTGCCAGAGGAGGGAAAATTCGGATCCTCCACAAAAGCCCCAATCCACACTACCCACAAAGCCCCGTGTCCTCTGAACAAACATGGCCGCCAGAGACAACTACCACGCCATCTGGCGACGTTCTGCTGTAGCGGAACAACTCCAGACGACCATGATCTCTGGCACAGCAGTTACGGGCCTTGAAATCTGAGAGGCGTTAAAATGGCGTTTCTGCTGATTTGAATACGCCTTCTGCCGTGGCCAGTACCGTGGATAGACCACGAGCAAGTGCACACACACAATAGAGAGAGAGAAAGCGGCAGGGAGAGGGGTGAGAATAGGGTGAAAAAGAGAGATGGGAGAGGGGGTAGGAGCTTTGGGAAAGAAAAAGTAAAGAGAGAGAGAGAGAGAGAGAGAGAGAGAGAGAAGGGGTAGGGTGGGGGGTGGGGCGGAGAGATAAAGGAGGTGGACACTAGCACTTACTTTCTGGAAGGGACGGCGCAAGACAATGACACAACAGAGGATTTGAACAGTAAGAGAATCGCAACTGTATTTATATTCATTGGAAAAAAAAAACAATTTTCTAAAGAATTCATCAAATTCTTTGAGCGACAAGCAGATAGACTAATACTATTTATTTGAGTGTGTGAAAGATGGCAGCAATGATGATTAGAATGAAAGGCTATATATAGTGTGCATGGTATTACAAATTGGATACATTTGTTAACATTTCTAAATATTTTAGCTGGGATTGTTGGTAAGTATGAGGATGGGCGAAGAGAAATAAAGACAGGAGGGAATGGGATATTATTATTCTGTAATTGTGTGCAATGGAGGGTGATGTTGATGTAAATGAAGTGGGGACTTTTAATTATCGGCACGCGCCCAAGAGTTGAAGGTCCCGTGTCTACTAACGAGCAAGCCATTACGTCGTCCTTCTGTCATCAACAGGACTAAAGAGAGGGATTAGAGTGTGATGATATCCTGGGGAAGATACGTTTATCTTACTAGGGGGTAAGACTTATTGATAGATGGGCGTTAGGCTACCATTATCGATCGTTCTTTTACCAGAATTCCAAAGAGACTGATCACGGTACTTGGTCACATAAAATTTGTATTTGTTCTCGGGCATTAAAGTATCATTTGGCTCAATTTGAGAAATGCTTATTACTAATCAAAAGACTAGGTTACTATGTCTCGAGAGAAGAAAACTAGTAGATACACAACAATACAAATAGAATGACACCAGTCGTATGTATGTGATTTCAGCTTTTTTATTGGCAACACAACTGTAACATTTCTTCATTAACAGGTAAATTAATAATTAATAATTAATATAGTTCGATGTGCTGGGTAGGTCTGTCAGCAGGTCTTCTTCATCCTTTGCTAAGCTATTCTTATATTCTTGTTTTCGTAGTCTAATAATTGTTTGAGTGGTTGATTATGTTTTCTCGAGGGTTAGAACTCAGTTTGCATTTGTGGGCGACTTATCTACGGCGCATAGGCGCGTGATGGAGTCCGTCTGAGGGGTCTTGCCTCTCAGGTTAATGTGGTGAGTCAGGTGAGTCTTGGAGCTACGAGGTTCGGACGTGGAGAGGTAGAATTTAGGTTGTTCTCCTTCTGTACCATGGGAGCAAGCGTCATGCATTTGTCTCCACAAACCGTCCCAGAGCTGAACTGTAAAAGTCAGAACTCTGGCTACAATATTCTCTTCAGATATGGGTGTGCAGTCCCCTCTGCAGAGTCCATAGTATCAGACACCTGCAGGGTTTCCCATATGCACAATTTGATCCGAATCTTAAGGCTAAAATACATCAATCCACATGCACAATGTCTCAGAAACAATTATCGTTTTCTGTAACTATAATTATATATCATGAACATATTATTAATACATGGCAATCAATACAATATATATAAACATACACCTATCAGAACTACTGGTGTTAACTTACTTCTAGTCTCTGGGATTCGTGAAACCGTCTCTAGTCTATCTTGATAATAAGGCTGAGGATAAGCGTTCACTGCAGTTTGTTCCTTTGATTTGACCCTCGCAGCTTCGTAGTTAGTATTCGACTGAAGAGCTAAGGTTCTGGGGTTCAAGGATAATATGCAGGGGTTTTACGTACTTCTGACCAATCGTTTAAGTCTCATTTTAGTTTATCTCCCATATACGGGATTCTGCGGTTTTATTTGAATATTTCCCTCACCTGTCCTATTTATGAGACACGTACACTTATGTCTTGAATTGGAATGTGAAAGGCAGGGTGTAGGATAGATTCAATAGCTATAAGCGGCGCATGGCTAGTTAACGGGGACGACGTCCTGGTCAGTTTGACGAGTAAGCTAACTACAGTCATGGGTCGCTAAGTCTGTTCGATATTATCTGGGAGGACTGTCTGTGTGACTGTCTGAAGGAAGTTAATTTAACATGTGTGGACTTCTCTTTAGATAACTCGTGAATTAACGTCAAGTTTTATTCGATGCTATCTATGTCGCTCTAAGCTAATTTACTACATTTTGTCGTCAATATTTCTGCTGTTACATCCAGTCCGTGATAAAATCTTTTGGCTGTTGCAAACTTGCTCTTCTTGTTCTTCTTCTTATTCTAAGGTCAACAACCACATTTCTTTGACAATGATTTCATGGATAAAGGGCAATAGGATAAATGAGTAAATAAATGAATAAATAAATAAATGAATGAATAAATAAATAAATGAGCATCGTATTGTCTGTTACGCACACTCTGTATCAATAACACCCGGACAAAAACATATGGAGAAAGACCACTGGCTTATTTTGTCCCAAAACAGTGGAATGCTTTACCCGCACTTATTCGGCACATACCAAGTGTCACGTGGGGTTTATGGGCTCTGCACAATGGAATTATGGACCCTCACGTTTATTCGGTGGGAACGGCTAGTACGTCACCCTATGAATTACTTAAATAAATTTATTTGTTTAGCTCGTTCTGTGTTAAGGTTGGGATACAGAAATAGATAGAAAAATGGTAAAAGATTACTGTCACACTAGCTTTCACACGGCTATGAATCATATGTAGTCCAGCCACTTGATAACAGTTAAAATCACACATTTATTTCTTCTACTCTATACAAGATTCTCTAAGTACTAATCTAACTTAACAAGTCTCTTTCAATGCTAATAGTTCGATCGCTGATAGTCTATGCAGCTGTTCTATCTTCATCGGGCACTTGCTAGTATATCTCATGTAGATTTGGACTACTGTGGTCCGTTTTACAGTTTCTGAAGAGTTGGACTACTGTGGTCCTGTTATAATCAGTTTAAGTGCACCTTCGTGTTATGCACTTAACTCATGAGTGGGGGTTCGAAGTCCTTCTGTGAGGTAGCTTCTGGTCCACCTGTGTCGTTGTGTAGTTGGGTTCCCTTGCCACGCTGTGGGGTCTGACAGGGAGTTTTCCGGGTCGCTCTTTCCGTCTTGTGCGGTAGAGGATACTCCGCCAACTAGTCGTTTCTGTGGAGTGGTGCACCCAGGATAGCTCGCCTGCTCGTCTGTAATATAAGAGACGAAATTCTGCACAACCCTGAATAATCGGTTGTGCAGAGCGTCTCACTGAAAGCCAAAGTAGCCCTCAGTGATAGCTCCACATCTCTATACATAAGCGACGAACATTCTGCTACTTCCGGGTTCCACTGGAATCTCACTCTAAATTCCTATTCATACATGAATATCAATCGTGTCTAACTATACACATACAGAATTAATAATAATATAAACATTCAGTGGTACAGCCACTGGTCTGCAAACATACATATAAGTTAAACAACAGTGGTTCCGTACGGGATACAACATGGCGGCGTAACCGGTCGTGTTTCGCCTCGTGGTCGGCTCTTCCACATGGTCACGCAAATTCGGATTAATAATTCACATTTATGCATAGCCAATTCCACAAACATAATTTCAACAATAATATAAATATATCACGATGAAACAGAAGGGTGTTCATTTACCTGTTTGACAAGTTCAGGCCCGTTGTGACTTGATAGAATTCTATGCTTCTAAATCCTGCTTCCTGGTCTAAGTGTGTAGAGATTTCTCTAGCTATCTAGCTGTTCACACTTCGGTGTATTCCTCCCAACTGACCAAAACTGTGCGTGGTTTGGACCCAGTCAAACTGGCTCCAACCACTTTGCCTAAGCTCTCCCATTGGTTCCAACGGTCCGATTCAAAACTTAAGTGCTGACGTCACTGCGCTGTGTGTGTGGCTCAGGCTCGCAGTGTGCTGTAATTTAATTGCTGCTGTGTAATAGACTGACTCTCTACTATTACAAAGACTACACAATGCTAAATAGTCAACAAGCAGAGTTAATACTAGCCAGTTCGCGACAGGCTCCCTCAACTGAAAAAAGGCGATGACTACTGGATTCGACCTTTTTCTACTACAGAGCCTAGTTTAACACTGCACTATCCTAGGGTCCTATTTACACACTAGTTAAGTTGCTCTACCTGAGCTGCAATGCTGTGCCAGGTAGCTATGGACACTAGTGACAGGGTATTACTGGGCGGGGACGAATTCTGGTGCTGTGGCCCTTAGTTGTGTTGGGTGGGCGACAGCTGCTGTGTCCTCCACGAGATGGCGACTGAGGTAGTCGGCTCCGTGGTTTTCCTTGCCGGGGATGTACTCGATTTGGAATGAGTATGCCTGAAGGGTGAGTGCCCATCTCATCAGGCGAGAGTTCAAAGACTTGGAGGCTGCCAGGAACGATAGTGGTTGGTGGTCCACCTGAACTGTGAAGTGGGTCCCATACAGGTAGAGTTGGAATTTCTGTATGGCCCAGACTAGTCCAAGGCATTCCTTCTCCGACGTGGCGTAGTGGGTCTCGGCGGGTCTCAATTTTCTGCTGGCGTAGGCGACGGGGAATAGCGTCTCTGCATTCTTGGGGTCGCGCTGTAGCAGTACTGCTCCGAGGCCTAAGTCGCTTGCGTCGGTGCGAAGAACGAATGGCTGAGTCAAATCGGGTAGGTGGAGTACTGGCGCCGATGTCATTCTGTCCTTGAGTGTTTGGAATGCTGTCTCGCATTCGGCTGTCCATACGACTTTGTCCGGGGCGGTTTTCCGGGTTCCGTTTGTCAGTGGTACGGCGGTGCTGTTGAAGTTGGGGATGAACTTCTTCCGCGATGGCGATGGCCATCCATGTGTGTGTGCCGGGGGTCGCTGGTCGGTCCGTGTACTTCTTGAGGAGATTGATGTGGTGGTATCGGGCTCTCCCGTTCACCTCTACTTGGTAGACTGTCTTGGATTTCTTGGCAGTCACCCGGTACGGTCCTCTCCAAGCGATGTCCAGCTTGTTGGTTCCACTTGGAAGTAAGAGTAGCACTTGATCGCCGACTTGCAGTTCTCTGTCCTTCGCGTGGCGGTTGTAGTACTTCGCCTGACGGGCTCTTGCCTTCTTCAGTGCTTCACCAGCTTTCTTCCACGTTGCTTTGAGGGTTTCCTGCAGGTCTGCGACGTACTTGGTGGCACCTCTTGGTGTGTCGTCTATCTTGGCCTCCGTCCAACTTCTGCGTAGGGCTTCTAGCGGTCCGGCTAGAGGTCTGCCGAATAGCAATGTTGACGGGGTGTAGCCTGTGGCTGCATGGGGTGTTTCTCGGTATGCGAACAGTGCCGCATTCACGTAGGTGTCCCACGCTTCTGGATTGTCGTCGGCGACTTTCCTGAGTATGGTGAGAAGGGTTCCGTTCAGTCTTTCTACTTGTCCGTTGCTGGCTGGGTGGTATGGTGGTGTGCGAATGTGATGGACTTGTATCAACTCGAACACGTCTTTCATCAGGCGGCCGGTGAACTGAGATCCGTTGTCCGTTCTAATGCTGTCCGGGAATCCGACTCTGGTAAAGATGGCGATGAGTGCATCTGCAATCTTCTTGGTGTCGATCGCTGGCAACGGGACTGCTTCGCACCACATCGTACATGCGTCGACGAGTGTGAGTAGAAATCTGTTCCGCTTCTTGGTCATGGGCAGTGGTCCTACTATGTCTACTGAGACTTGCTGGAATGGCACGCCGACTACTACTGATGGTCCTAAGGTAACTGGTACGGTGTGATGTCGCGGGGAATATCGTTGACATTGGTGGCAGGATTTCACGTAGCGCTTGACATCCTCCGTGATTCCTGGCCAATAGTAGTGTGCGCTGATTCTCTGCACTGTGGCTCCAATTCCCATGTGTCCGCTGAGTGGCATGCTGTGGCCTAGTTCTAGTACTTGGGCTCGAAGGGTGGCTGGTAGTACTAGTTGGGTGTGATCTCCATCTCCTTGTCGATGTAGAACTCCCTCTTCCATGTAGAAGTCTCCCTTGTGCGGGGGTGTGTGCGCCTTGGGTAGCTTCTGGAAGCACTTCGCTATCGAGGTGTCTTCTTTCTGTGCTGTTTTGATCTCTTCGAGTCCTGGGTTCGGAGCGAACTCGGGCTGGGGTGGTTGGGTTTTAGCTTGGGCCCTGGTTTGCACTGCAGCTATCTCTACAGTTTTGGGGGGCGTGCCTAAGAACACATACCTACAACCTAGCACTAGATCATACAGGGGTTTCTGTAAAACAGCTGCTTGGATTCGTCCTGTGACGTACCTACTCTCTACTTCGATCCATGCTATTGGGCAAGTAGTCGTCGGTTTCGTCAAGTCTGCTCCTTGTAAGTCGACTGTCTTGTCTGTCAAGTCCGCGCGCGATACAAGAGATTCGCTAACTATCGCGTCGTATGATAGACCTGTGTCATACAGACAGTTCGCTTCTTTACCGTTGACCTTGACCGTGTCTGTCACCGATGGGTGATCTCCGATTGTGTGTGGCTTGTTACCGCTACTTTGAGTTAGAACTCTGTGCGCTGGCCGGCTTTCGCGCTCTTCCCTACGTTGTGCGGCCAACTTGAAACATTCTGCGGTGGAGTGATTGTTTCTGTTGCAGAACGAACAATACCGTCTCTGTTCTGCGGGACCTCTTTTCCCGAATTCCGTGGTGGGTCCTTTATTCTGCCCAGGTCTGGGGTTATTCGGCTTATTCGCGGTGCGCTCTTCTCGGTTAGGGCTTCGTTTCTGTGCCTCTTTCCCGTTAGGCTTTAGGTCTCGCCTGAAGCTCTTGGCTTCTCCGTGTGCGGCCACGTACCTATCTGCGACCTTGACCAGATCTTCCAGTCTTTCCGCGCCCTGCTCTACTGAGAATGTCCTCAGCTCGGGGGTCATGGTTTCCCGTAGCTGTTCCCATACTAACAGTTCTGTCAGTCCATCATACGTCTTAGCCGTGGCTGACTGGCTAATCCACTTATCCAGCGTTGTGGACAACCGATCCGCGAACTGCGCATAGCTCTCTCCTTTCACTCTCCGGTTGGTGCGGAACTTTTGCCGGTAGCATTCTCCTGTCAGTTCGAATCCCGTTAGGAGTGCCTCTTTTACTTTGTGATAGTCAGTCACTCTGTCAGTCGGTTGCTTACTGTAGATGTCATAAGCCTTTCCTCTAAGCCCTTGACTAAGCTTAAAAGACCAATGAGTGGGATCTAGTTTGTACTCTGTTGCTAGACGCTCAAACCTAGTCAGATAGAGATCTAGACCTTCCTCTCTCTCATTGAATGTTCCCAGTGGAAATGACATTCCTTGTACAGGGTTGGATGCTACCTCTAGCTGATCTGAGTGGGGAGGGGTTGAGGAAGAACTTGAAGCTCCTGATCCCAATCTTCTTAGCTCTAACTCATGCTGTCTTTCTTTTTCCTTTTCTTCCCTCTCTTTTTCCTTTTCTGCCCTCTCATACTCCCATTTCCTAACTTCTGCTTCTCTCTCTGCTGCTAATGCTGCCTTCTTCTGTTCTCCTTCTAATTCTAATTTCTTCTGTTCTCTTGCTGCTTCTAACTCTGCTTTCTTTTGCTCTGCTTCTAGTTCTGCTTTTTTCTGTTCTCTCTCTGCAGCTCTCTCTGCCGCTTCGAGTTTCTTCGCCTCTCTCTCTGCTGCTCTCTCTGCCTTAGCCTCCTGTTTCTCTACCTCCGCATTGATATACGCAATTAGGTCTCCCCCTGCTAAGTGTAAAGCTTCCCCTAATTCCTTGAAACGCAATCTCAAGGCCACTGGGTCCGACATTGCCAAACGTGTCTATGAACAACCTCTGAATCACGTGGAATACCAAAACACTAGCGATATTGCAAGTCAATAAAAACAATGCAAAGACAATCAAATTCGTAATCAATAATAGAATAAAACAAGAGTCAAATGGCATACAACAGTTACTTAAGCAAAACCTGCAAAAGAACAATGCAACATACAGGCACAAAAATAATTGAAGCAAACAAGTTTTTAAATAAAGAATAGTGCACCACAACTGATCAGTGTTATACCTTTACACTATTCTAAGTTCTTCTACTTCTACTGTTATCTAATTTTATTGTACTTAGATCCGGTTATACCCAATTCCTATTACACAGATCCTAGCTAGGCTCGCCAATTAAAGTGTCACGTGGGGTTTATGGGCTCTGCACAATGGAATTATGGACCCTCACGTATATTCGGTGGGAACTGCTAATAAGTCACCCTATGAATTACTTTAATAAATTTATTTGTTTAGCTCGTTCTGTGTTAAGGTTGGGATACAGAAATAGATAGAAAAATGGTAAAAGATTACTGTCACACTAGCTTTCACACGGCTATGAATCATATGTAGTCCAGCCACTTGATAACAGTTAAAATCACACATTTATTTCTTCTACTCTATACAAGATTCTCTAAGTACTAATCTAACTTAACAAGTCTCTTTCAATGCTAATAGTTCGATCGCTGATAGTCTATGCAGCTGTTCTATCTTCATCGGGCACTTGCTAGTATATCTCATGTAGATTTGGACTACTGTGGTCCGTTTTACAGTTTCTGAAGAGTTGGACTACTGTGGTCCTGTTATAATCAGTTTAAGTGCACCTTCGTGTTATGCACTTAACTCATGAGTGGGGGTTCGAAGTCCTTCTGTGAGGTAGCTTCTGGTCCACCTGTGTCGTTGTGTAGTTGGGTTCCCTTGCCACGCTGTGGGGTCTGACAGGGAGTTTTCCGGGTCGCTCTTTCCGTCTTGTGCGGTAGAGGATACTCCGCCAACTAGTCGTTTCTGTGGAGTGGTGCACCCAGGATAGCTCGCCTGCTCGTCTGTAATATAAGAGACGAAATTCTGCACAACCCTGAATAATCGGTTTGTGCAGAGCGTCTCACTGAAAGCCAAAGTAGCCCTCAGTGATAGCTCCACATCTCTATACATAAGCGACGAACATTCTGCTACTTCCGGGTTCCACTGGAATCTCACTCTAAATTCCTATTCATACATGAATATCAATCGTGTCTAACTATACACATACAGAATTAATAATAATATAAACATTCAGTGGTACAGCCACTGGTCTGCAAACATACATATAAGTTAAACAACAGTGGTTCCGTACGGGATACAACATGGCGGCGTAACCGGTCGTGTTTCGCCTCGTGGTCGGCTCTTCCACATGGTCACGCAAATTCGGATTAATAATTCACATTTATGCATAGCCAATTCCACAAACATAATTTCAACAATAATATAAATATATCACGATGAAACAGAAGGGTGTTCATTTACCTGTTTGACAAGTTCAGGCCCGTTGTGACTTGATAGAATTCTATGCTTCTAAGTCCTGCTTCCTGGTCTAAGTGTGTAGAGATTTCTCTAGCTATCTAGCTGTTCACACTTCGGTGTATTCCTCCCAACTGACCAAAACTGTGCGTGGTTTGGACCCAGTCAAACTGGCTCCAACCACTTTGCCTAAGCTCTCCCATTGGTTCCAACGGTCCGATTCAAAACTTAAGTGCTGACGTCACTGCGCTGTGTGTGTGGCTCAGGCTCGCAGTGTGCTGTAATTTAATTGCTGCTGTGTAATAGACTGACTCTCTACTATTACAAAGACTACACAATGCTAAATAGTCAACAAGCAGAGTTAATACTAGCCAGTTCGCGACACCAACTACTCAAGCCTTCAAAAGTGCACTCAAAACACATCTGTTCAGACAGTACTATTCTGACTGAACTCTTCCACATTTTCACTCCTTCTACACTGTTCGGAATATCTCTGACTGATTTGGCTCGTACGAGTCCGCTGGACCTAAAGCAATAATCATGTAATGTAATGACTGACCAATGCATTTTGACAACCTTGTATTATCGTTTTTTAATTGTCTGAAGGACATTGTATTGAATATTTATACTGTATTTCTACTTTGAATGTTGGATGTGAAGCTTAACATTCTTAATCATTCTCTTCATTTTATTTAATGCTGTTATACTGTTTTACTGCTGTATTATGTTTTACTTGCAGTGTGTGTGTGACTCCATATTTTGTGATATATGACTGATGTATGTTTAACACTGTGTTTGCCTATCCTTTAGTGCTGTATGCATGTTGAATGCCAATGAAGTGTATGACACGATGAATGCATGTGTGACTGTGCAAGAAAGGATGTACTTCATTGTCACACCAAAATCCTTGTAACGTTTTTACTTGGTGAATAAATATTCTTATCTTATCTTATCTTATCTTATCTTATCTTATCTTATCTTATCTTATCTTATCTTATCTTATCTTATCTTATCTTATCTTATCTTATCTTATCTTATCTTATCTTATCTTATCTTATCTTATTACCCCTTGGGGTCATGAGCAATCTTGTCACTGTAGATTGTTCTAACCTATAAAGGGAACAGTGAAAGCCCCAGTTGAAAACCTGTCTTGCCTTTGTAGGCATGACTAATTCACTGCGGCAACAGTTCCCCCCGTTGGAGTGCCGGGGGTTTCAGTATAAATAGTATCCCCACTTTCTGGAAATTTAGTGCTTTAAATTCCCACTGTCGCTGTCTTCATCATTTGCTCTTTCCCATTCCTGATCTGTCCTATCACTCTGCTATACTTTCTTCTTCTTTGCTAGATCAATGACCTACCTTTTTTCTTGAAAACTCTTCCTGGACAAGACTCCTTGTTTGTGTATGAGGTCTGTTGGATCAGCTTGGGAGTGTTGGACGCTTTCTGCCGGGTGGTCACTAGGGCTTCCTATGATTGTATTATTTCGCACTATAGGCATTTTATATGTATGTGTTTTGTTGCTGATTTATAATGATGGTTGTATTCTATTTTGTTTTTGTAACCGGGGTGTTCGCGTAGTTGAGGTCAACCCTCAGCCGTCCCCCGCGTGGGATGTCTTTATTGTAAAGTGACTGGCCGGTGGAGGGCATTCAATTTTCCCACTAGGGTTGTTTCGGCAGATCTTTTATGCGGATCGGGGGTTGTCCGGTCCTGGTTTGGCTCGGAAGAGTCCGCTGGACCTAAAGCAACAATAAATCAATCAATCAATCAATCTTATCTTATCTTATCTTATCTTATAGTATTTCTTTTAAAGACTTGTTTAAATTATGGCATTGTTATATCAGGGATTGTCTCATGATACTGTTGTTTGTAATTATGTTTACGCTTGCTATGATGTATTTGGTGTGTGATTGTCTATGCTATTTTGTATTTTGTGCAGATCTGTATGTTTTTTTTTTAATGTAGTAGGCGTGCTATTGTCATTTTGGTTGTGTTTGGTTTTGATGACTGCTATTATTATTGCTATGTTAGTACTGTGTGTGGGTATTGTTTTTTTAGTGTGGTAATCAAATGTTTACAATGGTTGTACTGTGAAAAGCAGTGTGCCTTATGGTAGATAAGGAAACTGCGCTATATAAATTATTATTATTATTATTATTATTATTATTATTATTATTATTATTATTATTATTATTATTATTATTATTATTATTGTTGTTGTTGTTGTTGTTGTTGTTATTGTTAAGATTATTTACATAATCTAACATAAGGAAAGTACGACGAAGTACAGGTGGAGGAGGAGATAATGATGACGATTCATTGTCATTTCCTGAAGGGTGAGTTAATTTATCAGTCTGTCCGATTTTTAGGAGTGGATTAATAGATTCCTTGTTTTCTCTTGAAAGTCTAAAAAGGACGATTAATTTTGGATCACAAATACATACCTTTCTTTCTTTTTTCATTTCTTTTATTTATTTTATGTATTCCTATTTTTCTTTCTTTAATTCATCGTCTAGTTAATATTTGTTGCATTAGACAAAAACATATTTTCTCTTTGTTTTCCTGTAAAAAAAAAATTACCATGATCCAACCCTTCTTACGGGCGCACCTCTCTCCCCCTCCATCCCCTTCTCTTGCCTTCATTTCTTTCCTCCCTGCGTGACCGTTTTCTGTTTGTTGTCGCCTTCTGTCACGGTCCTCCTCGTCACGTTTCATCAAAACGGTCACGTCACGCTTCACAATCCTGTCACGTACCGATCAGAAAGTTGGAAACTCGGCGAGAGAAATCTGTGGACCTTCAGTCTTTCCTTCGAACAAGTTGTTTTTGTTGGCCAGTAAAAATGTAATGGTCTTTCTCGGACAAATATTTGTTGTCTCCCCTGAATAAAGAATGACGAACAAATAATTATTGTTTCCCTTGAGCAAGTAATAATTCTCTCCCTTCTATTAGCAAACTGGAGAGATGGGAAGGTGGTGTGGTGGGAGAAGGGTGAGTGAAATTGCCCAGTCACATCATTGCCTCCCCTTAGATCTTTTCAATGGCAGACAATACCATTGATGGTGGCTAGCGATTCTCTCGGCAGGGTTATGCTAAATACAGTTACTTCCCTTTGTTCTAACCAAACGTGGAGGGTTTTACAGGGCGGTTGCGTCCCTTTTTAGTGAAGCGGATCGCAATCTGTGTGTTCCAATCGTTCTCCCTCCACGTCCTCTTCCAACAAAACACACAGACATGCATCCTGTCTCCTCCCTCTTCCCCCCGTCCATCCTTCTTTCTTTTTCACCTTTCATTAAAAAAAAATCTCCAAAACAATGAAATTAATATGAGAGGAAGGACAATGACGAAGGACAGAAGGGAGAGGGAGGGCTGTCCTTTGATGTTGCAGGCTTCTGTGGACGATGTGCTTATTTCAGTGGCAATAAGCTAAGAGGGCCAGCTAGGGTATCAACGATGTTTGTATATTATATGTTTTCGGCATGTTGGCGTGGAATATGAGATATGTCCTACGAGGTCTATTCAATGTTTCAACGAGCCGAGGGCGAGTGAAACATTTAATCGATCGAGCTGGACATATCTCATAATTATTCCACGCCAACATGCACTAACCATAGATTTTTTTAACTGAATCGAAGGCGGCAGGTTCATGACACGCGGTTTAAACAATGTGTTCGTGCACTTTTGCTTCCGTTCGACGACGAAACCGATAAAGTTATGTTACAGGTGTATGTGCTATTTTTAGCGCCTTCTAGTAATCCTTGTCGGGAATTAAAAAAGCGTCTTCACTTGTCGTTTCATCGGGCTGGTAGTTAAGAATTTATATAGCGCATCTTCAATCCATAGAAGACGGGCTTTTTCTTCTTCTCTTTTATATGGACAACAATCGTAAGTAGTCCGTGTAAGTATTGTTATAACTTTCATATTCCAAGCATTGTAAGAAACATTCCCATATGTGTGATTGGCGATATCAGTTTTAGGCACACTCTACTTGGCCAATGAAAATGTAAGACGCTTTTGGAAATCGATACATCGTGTGTTTCAATGACTTTACTTGGGAAATGACACCGTCACACTATGATATATTTGGTAACCGTTGTTCAAACCGATCGATAAGCTTTTAGTCTGAGGCGCCTTTTAGTTGATAGGTAAACAAAAAAAACTGACCCCGCTATAGACACTCTCGATGCGGTGCTATTTTTTTAGAATCTACCTTGGTGCCATGATAAGCGCATACACTCACACATTTATCGATTTGGAACAGCTATTATTTGACTTAATTTTATTGTTGGAATGGGGCAACGCTCACTATGGATTTTGAAAAAAAGATATTACGTGACGTTGAAATGTGTGTTCTCGGGGTTCTTTAAGTTCAAACTGGGAAGGGACAGTGCGTCCTAGTTCAATTTCCTCTTTTTGGCGTTGCACTACGGCTACCATGATATCGCAAAGGACATCAACCAGAATTTCAAGGGCGTGGACGAGAAGTGCGTGTGTTAGAAAAACTGTGACAGACGACGAGACAACAACAGATTTGGTGCCAGCAACTGGTAGTCAAATCACGGCAAGCCGAACAATGCCATGGCTATTTCTTAAAGTGTATCTTGATCAAACGTGCGCAAAAAGTGATAAAGTGTCTGATTCAATGTTACATTTTGGTCTAATACTATTTCTTATGTCTTCATCCACGCTATCAGAGATGTTTAGTTGCCGATTTATTCAAACAGTGTGTCTAGTACTTCAGAACATTGAACTTAAACTTCCGCGTCCGACATTTGAAAAAGGGCGTCTGCGAAAGATACTGCAGGTGACAAATCTCCCTTGAGAAAAACAGGCGCGAGAAAACCTACAATATCAGCGTTGGGTTAGAAGGTTTAGCTGCAACTGTTTCTATGCGCCTGGTTCTCGGCCTGTTGTATTGGATAACGCGTAATGGCTGTGAAGTAAGAACCTGGCGTGGTGATGTAATAGAGTGGCCGAATGAAAGCCACTGTAAGCTTTCCGACGCTATTATTATTATTTCACATCAGTTATACAGATTACTAAACTCTTTTCAACATTATATCTGGTGTAACAGTTTGAAGAAGAAAAGACTGCAAATACACTTTAACAATAGGCTAGAAAGAGCAAAGTCATACATCGATGCTTTTTGAATCACTGCTCACTAGTTTGCCTCTTGGATCTGGGTTGAGCGGTTGGGTGCTTGATGTACCCCAGTATTTTGTTCTGAATGTGATGCTTTGATGACTTCTGACGCAACACTGACTCCTCAGTGCGAGGGAAAGTGACTGTTACAGCTACAATTGTTATCGTCATTTGCGTGACGTCAGTAATTATTACCATCATTTGTGTGACCTCGGTCATTATTTACTGTCCCAGCTCGACAGGTCGGGCTACAATCTGGCAACAAATTTAACAGGTAGTTCAGCCTTTTAATTCTATGAATGTTGTCCATCGGAGCGTGGTATTCATCCAATCCTTACTATACCAAACCCCTTCAACAGTTCCTCTATGTTATTTTATTTGTAGCTTAAAATGAGTCCGAACCTAGATGTTAAAAAAATGCGAGGAAAAAAAATCGTATTGTCGCAAATGATGATGATGATGATGATGATGATGATGATGATGATGATGATGATGATGATGATGATGATGTAACATGAAAGGCTCCACAATTTTATGTCACAAAGTCATGCGAGCGTTGTGGCCAAGTGGGCTAAGGCGGGACTAACTTGCCTTGTCCACAAGCCAGAAACCAATGGTGCCTGACAGGTGTGGGTTCGAGCCAGCACCTGGGCGTTATGTTTCTCCGAATATTATTTACTTTCGACTCGGGCAACGTCTCGGGGGTTTTCTCCGGGTACTCCGGTTTGCTCCCTCAGCAAAAATTTCAAAAAAATCACAAATAATGTTAGGTAGGTAGGGTTTGGGCGCACCACTGGCTGCGACTACGCCTTCCCCGGCCGGGGGAGGCGGCCCAGAGTTTCCCGATAAAAAGGGATAATAAACTGCAGCGAAAAAAACACCAAACTCAATGCTCACAAATAGTGTCTCAACCATCAGAAGAAGAAAAAAAGCTGCTATAACTGATGGGTTTTGTAGCCCTTTCCTGAAGCCTCCCAAAGATGAGCTCTTTACGAGTACTTTAAGGGAATTCCCCAGAGTTTCGGTGCTGCATTGTTGAAGGAGCGAATGAACATTGAGGTTTAACGTCTACACCCACCATTGGCGATATGGCAGACGGGGATAATCATCCCAGGGAATGAGGGGCAGGGACCTAAATCAACACTGAACCCCAAGAGCAATCATACTGCTAAAATGGACAGTGAAAATGGACACATTTTATATCGCCCACCACGGGATTCGAACCTGGGTCATCGGTGTGCCAGGCGAACGCTCTACCACTTGAGCTACGGCGGTGGGACGTTGAAGGAGCAAACCTCTAACGTCTTTTATAGTTGTGTTGCCTGTGCGGACACGGGAAAGCTCAAGTCGTCCTTGTGTTTCAGAATGAAGTCTACGACAGAAGATTAGTACTATTAGCTAAGATAGTACTGTTTGCTTAGCATACAGTGATACGTGTTTTTGTGCTCGCTATTCTTGCTAAGTTGGAATCTAAACGTCGTTTCCGAAGGTTCTAAAAGATGGCCTTTTTTAAAGAGAAAAATAAATAAATATGAAAAGTACACGACTTAACTGGTTTGGAAAAGTTTATATTGAAGCTACCGGCACTCACAATTAGACATAGGGTTATAGTGTACAGTATTATACCACTGGCTGCATAAGCTACCACCTCTTCCGCTGGATAAGCAGGACAACCTACAGAGCCCCTATAGCCTTATATAATTGAGACCGCAATGAGGAGTCCTCAAATTTATCTGGCAGACGCAGTGACTTTTTGTTGTATGGCATAGGTACAATTTCACGGTCCAGTGACCGCTTAGGGCAAGCAGCGTGACCATGTCCTCTTCACCGCCTTCCCTGATGCGTCACCACGTCACTGGCACGAGACCAACCTCGCGCAGGTCACGTGGGGGGCGCGTGGAGCGCGTACTGCCCAAAGCGAGGCTGAGCTGTCAATGTCATCTGAAGAGGCGCTTCTCCAAAATTGGGACGCAGGTTTGCGCAATTGACACAGGATAGAAGATGGTAAACGCAAGAAAGATACACTGCCAAAACGCTGTAACTTGTACGTCCCATCCATTCAAGATATGTTTGGTTGACCGTTTGGGCGTCACACACCTTAAAGGCGATTTCATTGGGCGCGAAAATGGAGTAATGAGAAAGTAAAGAAGGCAACAGGCACTTTTAATGAGAGAGCTGATCATTAAGTGTTCTTTAGCAAATTGGGCACCCCTTTGTGCTTCAACCACCTAAACATAATTACATTCAAAGGGTTCCATAATAACGATAAAGTAGTAGTTCATTAGTAGTAGGAGAAAGCTGGGCCTGTGGGAAGAGGTGTATTTACTTAAAAGAGTTGGACAAATGACGGTAAATTAATAGTTAAGTGCCAAACTGAATGGTGATGCAAAGCTGGTTCTTGGTGTTAAACGTCTCTCCCCTCCCCTTCTCCCTCCTACCCTCCACCACTTATATCCATTCCTTACCACACCCACCCACCCCCCCAAAAAAAAAGGAGTTAAATAACTACAAAAATATGTATGGGGCAAAGCTGGTCCTTCATAAATAAAATTTGAGTTAGATCTTGTATCGGCCAAAAACTCTTGAGCTGGAAAAGAAGAAGAAGAAGAAGGAGAAGAAGAAGAAGGAGGAAAAGAAGGAAAAGAAGAAGAAGAAGGAAAAGGAGAAGAAGAAGAAGAAGAAGAAGAAGAAGAAGAAGAAGAAGAAGAAGGAAAAGGAGAAGGAGAATAAGAAGGAGAAGGAGAAGAAGAAGGAGAAGAAGAAGAAGAAGAAGAAGAAGAAGAAGGAGAAGAAGAAGAAGAAGAAGAAGAAGGAGAAGAAGAAAAAGAAGAAGAAGAGGAAGAAGAAGAAGAAGAACAACAACAGCAGCAGCAACAACAACAACAACAACAACAACAACAACAACAACAACAACAACAACAACAAATTTAAAATCCCGAACCGACGAATCCATTGAAACGGTCTTAAGTTAATCCCGTACACGAGCTGAAATAGTGGAGTTCTTACTGATAATTTCATAATACCGGTTTACAAATATTTAAAAAAAAAAAAACACATACCAAAAAAAAAAAGTCAAGACCACCATCGGAAATGACACAATTGTTCCCGATATGCACTAGTTTCCCTCGTGACTTTCAGCCTCATGAATATTCATGCACACACGCACCAGCACGTAAAAGCAAATTGGATTAAATGCCAGAGTCATAAAGATGGTGCAGGGCGACGCAGCCAGACGACAACAAAAACGTCGCACTATACGACGATGACGGCGATGTAGAGGACAAAACCGACGACGACGACGACGACGATGATAAACCAGTCATTCACACTGACTGAAGCAGGACAAATAAACAGACAGACAAACTAACAGACAAAAAAAATTCAACTATTTAATCAATCTTGTATAGCTTTTCCAGCTCAAGAGCTGGTCAAAGCGATGGTCGATACAAGATCTAACTCAAGCGGCCCGAGGCGCCCACCTCCAACCTTCGGGCGCACAGTCTGACGCCCAGACGACTGGGCACAACCCTGGGCGACCGGAGATGGGGAGATAAGACCTAGTGCGTGCTGGCTGTATATGTGTACTCGGCACTCATTTGACACACGAATTACGAAATTAAAAAACATAATTTCATCCTCTCCACTTCACTTGTGTCATTATTCAATTTAATTTTAATTTATTTTATTTTTAAATTAATTTTTTTACGATAGGATAGGATAATTTTTTTTACATTAATGTTAGCGAAATACATGTTATCCACAGGCACCACAGGTGATCGTTTAACCAGCGTACTCCATCTTTCCCTGTCCTCAGCAATCCTGACTGTTTCGCTCAGTGTCAAACCGGTCCATTCTCGAATGTTGCCCTCCCACCTCTTTTTCGGTCTCCCTCTTCTTCTACCTCCTTGCGCTGTGCTTGCAGGATGGTCTTTGCAAGACCTGATGATCTGGTGACGTGGCCCATACCATCGGAGTTTCCTTTTTTTCACCACTGTGAGCAGGTCATCGTGTTGTCCAATGGCTTGTGTGATGGGCTGTCGGACTTCGTCGTTGGTGATGTGCTGGATATAGGAAATGCCCAGAAGTCTTCTGTAGCACCTCATCTCCATGCTTTGTATTCTTCGTTGTAGATCTGCTGTGAGGGTCCATGTTTCGCAAGCGTATAGAAAGATGGAGATGACAAGAGAGCGCAGCAGTTTTACATGTTATAGAAAAACCTTTAACCTGGTGGGGTTTACCTCCTTCAAACGTTCTACTGGTCTTTCTCATTTATGAATTTATGGAGTTATATACATATTCCCCATATAGAAGAGATCCGGGTCGCCTTATTAGACAAAGCACGATAGCCATGCTTGGCTACCTAGAACAAAGAGGAATAAAGCCCACCAAACCTCCCTAAATATGATTTTTTTTTACCAAATCCCACCAACCATAACCTGAATTTACCCTGCATGGGATAGACACGTGTGTGTAATATCGTGCCATTGTAGAACTTTGTTATGATGTCACTGACCGATTGTAACATAGTAAATCCATCACTTAACACACGCAATACAAAACTACACATTTCTAAAGGACGTTATAACAACGCTATAGTGATCTGATCCAGTGTGATCACAATTTAGCCCTGATATTAGTTCCGAATTCCGTCTAACCCAGTTCAGTGTGTGTGTCGTCTGCGTGCGTTCGGCCATTGTTCGTCCTCATGGATCACTCCATTTTGATAGAGGAATTGTGGGAGAAAATGGCGTCATGATAGGGCAAAGAGGGTACTGAAAAAAGAATTTAGAAGGTTTATCGAAATTCACGCTGAGTTTATAACATGCTTTATTTCTCTACAGATGCCGTTCTAGCTGTTTTAAGTTACTGTACGTTGTTGTTGTTGTTGTTGTTTTTGTTGTTGTTGTTGTTGTTGTTGTTATTGTTAATAATTGTATTTATTATTATTTTGGGGGAGAGGGGATACGGGTAAAATAATTAGCACTCCTTGACGTCCATGTTTTATATCCTTGAATTAAGATTTGCTTCGTTGGAGATTGGGATGGTTCGCTTTCCAGGAAAAACATCGCAGCTGCGGTTCAGCCCCAATCTATCAGGAATCACTAACCCGCTCTGACTGAAATCAATACTGATGTTGACCTATCATATCCCGTAACTCAAACGTCGTTGAGCACCACAGATGATCGTTTAACCAGCGTACTCCATCTTTCTCTGCCATCAGTAACCTTCATGGCTTCGCTCAGTGTCAAGCCAGTCCATTCTTGAATTTTGTCCTCCCTCCTCTTTTTCTGTCTCCTCTTCTGCCTTCTTGCACCGTGGCTTGCAGGATGGCCTTTGCAAGTCCTGATGCTCTGCTAATGTGGCCATAAAAACTGAATTTTCGTTTCTTCACAACTGTGAGCACAGCATTGTGTTGTCCAATGGCTTGTGTGATGGTCTGTCGGACTTTGTCGTTGGTGATGTGCTGGGTATAGGAAATGCCCAGAAGTCTTCTGTAGCACCTCATCTCCATGCTTTTGTATTCTTCGTTGTAGGTTTGATGTGAGGGTCCATGTTTCGCAAGCGTATAGAAAGATGGAGATGACAAGGGAGCGCAGCAGTCTTACATTGGAATGCAGACTGATGGTCCTGTCTTTCCAAATGGGCTTCAGGGCATGGCAGCAATTGTTTGTGCGATCATGGAGTGGATTTCCTGTCGGGACCCATTGTCTGATACAATGGCTCCTAAATATTTGAAGCTATGAACCGTGTTGAGGGATTGGCATTGGACTTTGATGTCTATGTTGATGCCATTGGTGTTGTTGGTCGTCATTTTGGTCTTCTCTGCACTTATTTCCATTCCAAAGGTTCTGGAGGTAGTGTCAAGCCTCTGTGCCAGAGGTTCAAGTTCTTGTTCCTCTTCAGACAATCCAGCAGTGTCATCCGTAACACGGAGGTTGGTGATTGTCTCTTCTCCGTATGCTGACTGTGCTTTCGTGATCTGCAAGGGCATCTGACATGACGCGCTCCAGGAAGATGTTGAAGAGTGTCGTAGGGAGTAGGCATCCTTGACACACACAGATTGTTGTTCTGAACCAGTTCCCGATAGCGCTGCTATGGAGGACTGCACTGGTAGGCTTGTCATACAGGCTTTTGATGACTTCAATAATTTTAGGACTGATGTTGTACACTCCCATGGTTGCCCACAATGTAGCATGCCAGACTCGGTCAAACGCTTTCCTGAAGTTTACAAACACATGATATAGATGTTGTTGGTGCTGTAGGTATTCCTCGCAAGGGGCGAGCGTATGTGACTTAGGTTCGAGACTATTGATGTCGCCGAGTGTTTGATCCGGGCACTCCGGTTTCCTCCCTCCGTTCAATAATGTTACTGGAGGCAATCAATATAAAATTTAAAAAAAAATCGATTTTCTTTCCGTTTTCCAATAGCGACGTCCCTGCCTTTACACCACCTGTTTAGGTGATGGATGCGTATTTGGTGTGTGTGTGTGTGTGTGTGTGTGTGTGTGAGGGTGGATGAGACAGGTGAGGGTATATGTTGGTACAGATCGCCGCGCTTTGAGCTTGATTGATTTGGGGAAAGGCGCGTTTATAGCATCCATTATTATTATTATTATTATTATTATTATTATTATTATTATTATTATTATTATTATTATTATTATTATTATTATTATTCTGAACAAGCATCAACATTGGCAGGACACGCACTTTTCAAGGAGCAGACATCGGAAGTGACCACGATCTTGTGATGATGTCTTTCCGGCTCCACTTGAAGAGAGTACATACAGCAAAGTGCACTAGACTGAAGTTCGACCTGGATAAACTGCAAGACCCGGAGGTGGCAGAACTATTTCAGGCCACAATTGGAGGGAAATTTGCACCACTGCTTATTTTGGGGGCTGGTGAAGTAGATGTCAACACCATGACCACCACCTTCAACTCAGCTGTGACAGATGCCGCCACTGAGATCCTTGGCAAGCACCGACCAAAGAAGAAGACGTGGATCACACCTGAACTTGTGGATCTGTGTGATAAACGAAGAGAGATAAAAAAAGAAAAAGAACACCTCACAGGGAGCTGACGTCTACCGAAAAATCAACAATGACATCCGAAAAGGCATGCGCACAGCAAAGGAGAACTGGATAGAAGATCAATGCCAGGAAATAGAGAACAGTCTGAACAAGAACAACAGCAAGAAGGCCTACCAAACTGTGAAGCGGCTGACAAGTGTCAAACAGCCCAAAGTCTCCACGATCCAAAGCAAGTCTGGCATATGCCTTACAGAAGAACAAGAAGTCTTGGACAGATGGACAGAGTACTGCTCTGACCTTTACAACTATACACCAAACGGAGACCCATCAGTTCTAGCATGTCCCGAGAACAGAGAAGAAGAAATCCTCCCAATTCTCCGGGAAGAAGTTGAGGCAGCAGTGCAATCGCTAAAGAAAGGGAAGTCAGCGGGAGTGGACAACATCCCCGCGGAACTGCTACAAGCAAGAGGAGAAGCGATGATTGATGCCCTCACCATTATCTGTAACAAGATCTGGCTGAGTGGGGAGTGGCCTATACCATGGACCCAGTCGCTTGTCATCACTCTTCCCAAAAAAGGTAACCTTCAGGAGTGTGAAAATTACCGCACCATCAGCCTCATCAGCCATCCCAGCAAGGTCCTCCTGAAAATAATACTCAACAGGTTGAAACCCCCAGCTGAACAAATCATAGCTGAAGAACAAGCAGGATTCAGGGCAGGGCGAAGTACCATTGAGCAGATTTTCAACCTCAGAATAATCTGTGAGAAATACCTACAGCACCAACAACATCTATATCATGTGTTCATAGACTTCAAGAAGGCGTTTGACCGAGTCTGCCATGCAGCTCTATGGGCAACAATGAAAGTGTACAACATCATCCCTAAAATTATTGAAGTCATCAAAAGTCTGTATGACAAGGCTACCAGTGCAGTCCTCCACAACAGCGCCATCGGGAACTGGTTCAGAACAACAATCGGTGTGCGCCAAGGATGCTTACTCTCTCCAACACTCTTCAACATCTTCCTAGAGCGCATCGTGTCAGATGCTCTTGCAGATCATGAAGGCACAGTCAGCATAGGGGGTAGAGCAATCTCCAATCTTCGTTTTGCGGATGACATTGATTGATTGGCTGGAGAGGAACAAGAACTTGAACAGCTGGTACAGCGGCTTGACACCACCTCCAGCGCCTATGGAATGGAAATAAGTGCAGAGAAGACCAAAATGATGACCAACAACACCAATGGCATTAACACGGACATCAAAGTCCAAGGCCAATCTCTCAACACAGTGCATAGCTTCAAATATTTAGGAGCCATTGTATCAGACAATGGGTCCCGACATGAAGTCCTCTCCAGGATCGCACAAACAACTGCTGCCCTGACAAGGTTGAAGCCCATTTGGAAAGACAGGACCATCAGTCTACATTAAAAAAGTAAGACTGCTGCGCTCCCTTGTCATCTCCATCTTCCTATATGCTTGCGAAGCATGGACCCTCACAGCAGATCTCCAACGAAGAATACAAAGCATGGAGATGAGGTGCTACAGAAGACTTCTGGGCATTTCCTATACCCAACACATCACCAACGACGAAGTCCGACAGACCATCACACAAGCCATTGGACAACACGATGACCTGCTCACAGTGGTGAAGAAACGGAAACTCCGATGGTATGGCCACGTCACCAGATCATCAGGCCTTGCAAAGACTATTCTGCAAGGCACAGTGCAAGGAGGTAGAGGAAGAGGGAGACCGAAAAAGAGGTGAGAGGACAACATTCGAGAATGGACTGGTTTGACACTGAGCGAAGCCATCAGGGCTGCTGAGGACAGAGGAAGATGGAGTATGCTAATTAAACGATCATCTGTGGTGCCCCTACGACCTCCGGGTTACGGGACAGGATAGGATAGGATAGGATTATTCTGAGGTTGAAAATCAGCGCATTGGTACTTCACCCTGCCCTGAAACCTGTTTGTTCTTCAGCTATGATTTGTTCAGCTTGGGGTTTCAACCTGCTGAGTATTATTTTCAGGAGGACCTTGCTGGGATGGCTGACGAGGCTGATGGTGCGGTAATTTTCACACTCTTGAAGGTTACCCTTTTTGGGAAGAGTGATGACAAGCGACTGGGTCCATGGTGTGAATCACTCCACACTCTGCCAGATCTTTTTACAGATAATGGTGAGGGCATCAATCATAGCTTCTTCTCCGGCTTGAAACAATTCTGCGGGTATGTTGTCGATTCCCGCTGACCTCCCCTTCTTCAGCGATTGCACTGCTGCCTCAACTTCTCCTCGGAGAATTGGGAGGATTTCTTCTTATTATTATTTTTCTCTGTTCTGGGGACATGCTAGAACTGATGGGTCTCCGTTTGGTGTGTGGGTGTAAAGGTCAGAGCAGTACTATGTCCATCTATCCAAGACTTCTTGTTCTTCTGTAAGGCCATATGCCAGACTTGCTTTGGGTCGTGGAGACTTTTGGCTGTTTAACACTTGTCAGCCGCTTCACAGTCTGGTAGGCCTTCTTGCTGTTGTTCTTTTCCAGACTGTTCTCTATTTCCTGGCATTGATCTTTTATCAAGTTCTCCTTTGCTGTGCGCATGCCTTTTCGGAGGTCACTATTGATTTTTCGGTAGACATCAGCTCCATGTTAGGTGTTCTTTTTCTTTTTCATATTTCTTCGTTTGTTACACAGGTCCAAAAGTTCAAGTGTGATCCACGGGTTCTTCTTTGGACGGTGCTTGCCAAGGATCACAGTGGTGGCATCTTCACAGCTGAGTTGAAGGAGGTGGTCCTGGTGTTGACATCTACTTCACCAGCTCCCAAAATGAGCCGTGGTGCAAATTTCCCTCCAATTTTGGCTTTGAATATATCAACCACCTCCGGGTCTTGCAGTGTGTCCAGGTTGAACTTTAGTCTGGTGCACTTTGCTGTGTTTACTCTATTCAAGTGAAGCCAGAAAGACATCATCAAGAGATCGTGGACACTTCCGATATCTGCTTCTGGAAAAGTGCGGTTCCTGCCAATGTTGACGTTTGATCTAAAGCGTGTCTTGACCATGATGTAGTCAATCTGGTTGTGATGCTCCCGCTGGGACTGTGCCAGGTCCATCGTCTGGCTTTTTTTGTGGAGACCAAGCGTGTTTGCCAGTATCAGATTGTTGCATCTGGCAAACCCCGAGAGTCTCAAACATCTGTCATTTGTATCGTTGTTGCAATGGTGTCCTCATGTGTCTCCCCAGTTGTGGTACGCTTCTTGGCCAACCTTAACGTTCCAGTCACCTTGTACTATGACTATGTACTTCCTCGGCACTTGATCAAGGACAGCCTGCAAATGTTCATAGAAATCCTCGACTTCACTGTCTGATGTTGGGGCATATGCCTGGATGATGGCGATTTTGAAAGGGGTTGCTCTGAGACGGATGGTAATGAGTCTACTGGAGACTGGGCGGCAACCCATGAGAGTAGCTAGAATGTCTTTGTAGAGAAAGACTCCAACGCCGTGCTCGTGCCTGTCATCTCTCCCGCTGAAATAAAGCTTGTGGCCTTTGTTTGTCGGTCATTGTTTCACCTAGGCCTTTCCACCGCAGTTCGCTGATACCTAAAATGTCCCATCGATAGGAGTCCTGCTCGTGGGTAGTTCTTCTAATTTTCCCTCCCACAGTTAGGTTCCTGACATTCCAGGTTCCTATTCCAGGTCTCTCTTGCGGATCTTGGTAAATTGTCCATCAGTAACACACTTATTGCCTTTGTCCTGGGGCCAACAGAAGGCGTGGTCCTTGGTGACCCAGGCGACGACCAATCCGGTATGGAGTGAGTGGTTCTTTTCATCGTACGGTGTGTCTTGGGCAAGAAAGACCTGGCGGGGCTCAAACCTTTCCAGGCTATTGGTCACAGCCGAAATCCACGAATACAGTGTGGCTAACCTTGGCCCCGAACACGTGGTAGTT